>JAQHUG010000201.1:802835-816474 GCA_028555095.1 Dicrostonyx torquatus
TTGTACAAGTTTTCACTCAAATCAGCAATGAAGGAGTGTTCACCTTGCTTCCCATCCTCAACAGAATTAGCTGTCATTTGTGTTACTGATAGTACCCTTTCTGACAGGTGTAAGATACTATCTCCATGTGGTTTTGATTTGTGTTTCCTCAATAGGTAAGAATGTTGAGCATTTTTTAAGGGTTTTTTTGTTATTCTTTTTACTTTGTTTTTATTTTATTTTTTAAAACAATCTTTTTTATTTTGCACACCAATCCCAGTTCCATCCCCCTCCTCTCCTCCCTTTCCCTCAATCTTCCCCCGCCAGACTCCCTGTTCACTCCTCAAAGACTGTGAGGACTCCCATGAGGAGTCAACAAAGTCTGTCACATCACTTGAGACAAGACCAAGACCCTCCCCCTGTATTTAGGTTCAGCAAGATATTGCTCCAAAGGGAATGGGCTCCAAAAAAACCAGTTTATGCACTATAGATAAACACTAGTTTCATGGCCAGTGACCCCACAAACTGCCTAAGTTTCACAACCGCTGCCTACATCCAGAGGGCCTTCTTCAGTCCTATGCAGGTTCCCCAGCTGTCAGTCCAGAGTCAGTGTGCTCCCACTAGCTCAGTCAGTTGTTTCTGTGGGTTTTCCCATCATTGTCTTGACCGCTTTGATAATTCTTATTGCCTTTTCCTCTCTATGGCTGGACTCCAGGAGCTCTGCCTAGTGTTTAAGTATTTCTTGACCATTTGAAATTCCTCTGTTGAGAGCTCTCTGTTTGGATCTGTACCCATTTTTAAATGGGATTATTTGATTTTTTGATATCTAATTTCTTGGGTTCTTTATGAACCTTGAATTTTAGTCCTCTATCAGTTGTACAATTGATAACAAATATTTCCTCATTCTATATTCTTCTACTTTGTCCCTTTGACAGTATCCTTTGCCTTACAGAAGCTTTTCAGGTTCATGATGTACTTGAGTGGTTTTATTTTCATTTATCCACTTTTTATTTTTGACAATGTATTTCGATCCTTCTCTTTTCCTTTTTCTAGTTTAAGCCCTCCACAGACCCCTCCCTGCTCTCCTTTAAAGTCATTGTCTTACTTTGCTAATTGTTTTTGCATTCATATATGTGAATGTCTACACATATATGAATTCAATAACAATTAGCAAAGAATGCGCGTGTATTCCTGAATATAACCTGGTTAATACATAAAATATTACATTTATGTATGTTTTAAAGGTTTGCTGTCTGGAATTTGACAGGCAATTGGTGTGCTCTTCCCTGGGGAAGGTCACTTCTCACATTTCCAGCTTCCTCAGTTGTCTGTAATATGTTGTGTAGGGTTGAGGTGTCATGGGCTTTTCTTCATCAAACTAAACATATTTACTGGTATCTGCTTTCTTCTCACATGTGGGTCAGTCGTGCTGCTGAGACATTAGGGGTATAGCTTCTGATATAATGAGGCACAGTCTCACAGCAACCCCCTTCTAAACTTGAGCAAAACTTTAAAAATAACTACAATTAATAAATTTTCTAAGTCTGGAGAACCCGAGTACTAAGTGGAAAGGTTGCAATTCAAGATGCCTTGTAGTAAGAGGCTCAGGGGGCTGTGTCTTGCCCCGGAAAGGGCCATGTTACTGGCAGTCAGGAGCAGGTTATCCCTTCATAGGGAATGGGCTCCAAAAAGCCAGTTCATGTTCTAAGGATGAATACTGGTTACACTGCTAGTGGCCCCACATATTGTCCAAGTCCCACTACTGTCACCCACATTTAGAAGATCTAGTTTGTTCCTATGCAGGTTCCCCACTTGTCAGTCCAGAGTCAGTGAACTCCCAACAGCTCAGGTTAACTGTTTCTGTGGTCCAGTTGTAGAGATTTATGATAATGTGAGCAAAGGAGTCAAGGCAATGATGAGGAAACCCACAGAAAGATGTAGTTTTCTTTATAATCAATTTTACATCAACTTTGAGACCTTTCAAAACCTTTCTTGACAACTCAAAAACATGTCTATCAATTTGATTTTTTAGACATAAATATTATATATTTGTATATTTCCCCTTATATTTCTTTTAATACAGTCAGTACCAACATATACATCAAAATTTTATATGTAAGATACCCGTTTTCTCAAATAGTATCCGAGGTGGAGGCAAATAAGACATAGTAGTAAACTTTAAGAACTCTTAAGCCCATGTTAGGTATTTCTGGGTCTAGAATTCAGTACTACTGTAGAAACTATCTGTTCACCTCCCCTAAGAGTTATTGTATTAAGATTTCTAAAAGAACTGTTATTTGTGACTTCTATGCAAACATAGTTATGAAAATTTAACTTGCTAAAACTTTGAGAATATTTCTTTTACTTTCTCATGCCTCCACAAAATTTCGAGGATCTCATAATAATAAATGTAATACTATGTTGATATTCAGATCCAAGTTAGCTACTTAAAAAATGGTGAAATGCAGTGAATAACAAATTTTAAGGGCACAGTTGTAGGATAATTTCTTTCTTTCTTTTTTTTTTTGGTTTTTCTAGGCAGGGTTTCTCTGTAGCTTTGGAGCCTGTCCTGGATGTAGGATAATTTCAAATTGTACACACTGGTTAGGAGAGGGAAGAAAAAACAAACTGGTCAGCTGGGGAACATGTTTTAACCAAGTCATAAGGATGGATGCTAGTGGCCAGAAAGGAGAGAGGATTTTGAAGTTTAAGAAGGGCTGGTTGAGAAGTAATATTAAGACAGCTGATATATGCAGTATTCAGTTTTTGACACAGTTGACAAACACACAAAGAAAATTTTTTTAAGGAGGAAATATTTATTTTGGCTCAGTCTGTAGAAGACTCCAGTCAGTCTTTGATTGGTAAACTCTATTGCCATTGCTTGTGGTAAGGCAGGGTGTCATGGTGGCAGGAGGGCAAGAGTAGCCATTTTAACTTTATGACAGCAAGGAATCAGAGATGGCTTGGAAGAGGCTGGGAAACATGCATACGCCTCAACAAATTCCCACTTGCTAGTTTTCAGTGTCTCCTGACAATGCCATTATGCAATGAACCCATCATGGCATTAATCTATTCATTATTGTAAAGCCCTCATAATCCAAGCAGTTTCCTTAAGTCCAACAAGTAGTAACCACTTATTTAATAAATATGTCTCAGGCACATCTCATATCCAAACTATAGAATAAGTTGTACCATAAAAACTGCCTGCTTGTAATCTCAGAACCTGAGAGGATAAGACAGGAAAATCTTGAGTTCAAGGCTATTTTGAGTTAGTTGGTAAGATGAAGTTCATTCTGGCCTACAGAAGAAATGAAAAGAGTAAGAAAGGTAGGAAAATGAAGATGAGAGAGAAGAAAGAAGAGGAATTTAAAAAAAGCCAAGAAAGAGGAGTAAGAAAATTTACATTGTAGGATATAATAAAGCTCTTTCCATTTAATGTTAGAAATCTTGGACCATATATTCTAGGGGGAAAGAGACCCTGTGCTTAGAATTATGATTCTGATAATATATAATGCAAACATAATCACTAAAAAATAGAGTATTCAGCAGGAGAGAATATTTGGGTTTGAATAAAAGTGCACTTATCAAGACATAATTGAGGGATCTCATTTAGTGCTGTATACTATATTCAGCAAGAAGTTAAGTAAGAATATAAGTAGTAGTTGTGGAAAGGAGAAGAAAAAAAGGATAATCCCAACTTGTAGGTTAGATATCTCTGGAGGTAGAGAAATGCTATTATCTGGTATTGGAACATCTGAGAAAAGGAGGCTATTAAAAAGCAGCATAAAGGAAAGAATGAGGCATTGAGTTTGTGATATATTAAGCATTAAGATTCAATGAAGCATGAAAGTGTGAAAAAAGGTATTGATGTCTAAGATGAGATGCTGAGCCAGAAATTGAAGATGTCGGACACCTTTAAGAGTTACTGGACTCTCTCACTGAGGAGACTTGAAGAACTCAGAATTGAACATTTGAGCAGAAGGAAGGAAAAGGTGAGCTAAGCCTAGAATCTGAAGAAAGTCTAAAATCGGGCAGTTGAGAAGATGAGATGGTGTTATGGGAAAGGGTCAAAGGCGGCTCAAAAGCAGTTAGTCCAGAAAACAGAGCAGCACCATGTGAAAGGGGAGAGAGAGGACACTGGTTAGTCCTCAGAAGAGCTGCAGATCAGTGACTGCAGTGAGTACCATGGGAAGCATTGGCTTTGCAACAGAAGAAGGCATTTGGTGCTATGTGTAAGGGATGCTCTTTCAGATTTAAGGACAAAATCAAGTGGGAGCACTAAGACCTTCTGGAGATGTGGGAACAGAAAATGAAAAGTCATGTTACCAAATTTTCAAGTGAACACTCCTGTTATACACTGAAGATATTTTTGATCATGTTCTATATGCTACACATCAATATTGATGTTAGACACACAACTAAATAAAAAGACATAGTACTGATATTTCATTTTATTTTCTATTGAGAAGGAGAAAGGTATATAAAGAAATCATGATTAAAGTCATTTTAAGTGATGTCTAGCAAAGAGGCCCAATGCAATCTATTACTCAGACTAAATTTCCTTAAAAAACCCAACAGAACTAACATATCATATTATATCATAAAATAACATAACAATTACGATTAAGCTAGTGTAAGAAGGTTTTTAAGTTTTTAAATTTTTCTGTTAACTGTTAATTCATGGAGTCTGAATGATGGGTGTGTTTGGAGGTCCACAGTACTTTCTTACTTGAAGCACAGAGAAATTTCTGGCTTCAAAAGGACCAAGACTGAATGAGCATATGACCTAACTGTACTCTATGAATGTGACTGCCAGTGGGGACTGACTGAGAAGCCAACGATAATGGCACTGGAACCTATCTCTTCTGCATGTATTGACTATTTGGGAACTTATTCTATATGGATGCACATCTTCTTAGACCGAGATGGAGGGGGAAGGGCCTTGGGCTTCCCATAGGACAGGGGATCCTGCACCATCTTAAGGAAGCAGGGGGAGGGCGGTGGGATAGTGGGGGAGTGGGAGGGCCGGGAACAAAGGGAGTAAATATAAATTTTTCTTTTAACAATAAAAAAAGGAAAAAAATAATAAAAAAAGAAAAAAATAAAATTGCGAGGATGTAGAAGAGAGGTTTGGGTCATCAGGGGATTTCAGTGAAGATTAAAGAAACATTTATTTATCAAAAAAAAAGGATCCATGAAAGTAGTTTTTATTGATTTCTCATCACTGGTAAACTGAAACTTATGATGATTGGAAGACTCCAAACATTTTTCCCATTTCAAATAATGTATCCTTCCACATCCTTGTGAATCTTTTAAAAATAATACAATATGAAGAAAAGATGAAATTTGCATAAAAGTATATGAATACAGTAAGTATTGTATTGAGGGTGGTCCTTTATCAGAAAGATAAAAATTCCTTGTTCTTTCTAATAAACAGATTCTAACCTTTAATATTTGTATATATGTAATAAGGGATGTGATAGAAGGCATAGGCTATGAAACTATATATAGGAGGCCATGAATGTTTGGGATGTTGAAGTGTGTATGGGGGTGGCAAAAGAATACATACAACATCAAATAGAGGAGATACAAAGGAAGACAGGGACAAGAATAAGAAAAGAGAGAACAATAGAAGCAAATATTGTTTGAATGACTGACATGGTGAATCCTAATCAAACATTAATGAAAAAGACACTACAACATGGTGTAAAGTTTTTTTTTTATATCTACTTTATCTTTTATTATAACTAATGAAAACTATAACTATAAACTCTTCAACTCAATCAAAGACTCCAGAAGGATATAATATTACATAAGTAAACAGGAAGTACATTGTAAGCAACTTTCAAAACTCTAGAATTGACAGAGACATCTTGTTGCCCAGATGGTTACCCAAAGTTCTTCTGTACCAGTAGGGCATCCATATTCAGCCTACAGACCCATAGTATACAGCAGACTTTT
The DNA here is from genome assembly GCA_028555095.1 of Dicrostonyx torquatus. NCBI lineage: Eukaryota > Metazoa > Chordata > Mammalia > Rodentia > Cricetidae > Dicrostonyx > Dicrostonyx torquatus. The sequence goes on from JAQHUG010000201.1 coordinate 808,776, forward strand.
CCATGAAGCAGGAAATTTCAAAGATAGTTCTGCCTATATTGGCAGTTTGTCAGTCACTTTCTTCTGTGTCCTGCAAAATGTCTAGCAGACTCTTTCATGAGGCAGAAACCTCAGCTTTAGGCAAGTTTAGCAGTCATTTTTCTGTGGGTCCTGCATGTCAAGTTTATCGGTCCCATAAGCCTCTCTGCTGATTTAATAATCCAAATCAGAACAAATCAAACCAAATTAGAAAAAGCCCAGGTTTAATGGATGCCAGCACTCCTTGGTGGCCCTCTGGTAAAACATGGAGACAGGGAAGGAGAGTCAGAACCTGTTTGTCATCTTAGGGGAAGCTTAAATAGCCTATGAGAGTCTTGACCCTCTCTGTGGGAGGGTCACTGCTTGGTGGTTTTTCTCGGAGGTGGAGTCTGGACTGAGGCAACTCCTTGTGGAGGGGGCTTGAAGTGGAATTTTCCACTCAAACATTCCAAAATTGATGCTAAGGGCTGAAGTGAAGCCTCACCCAAACATGTGGTACTCTTACTTAGGATGTCAGAAAAGCCAGGAAATTGTCAAAATCACGAGAATAAAATGGTATTTAGAATATAGTGTATGAGGAGAGGTGAGACTCAAGAGTAACAGTTTAGTACAGAAACACACACGTATCTAGACTCTGAATGTTCAGAGTGCTTATTGGGGACAAGGTAAATGCTTTAGTAAAGCTTTCACCTTTTTCTATCGTTGGAGAGATTAAAAAACAATTTAAATGACAGAAATCTAGTAATATCTGGAATATTCCACAGTAATTTCATCCTTTGGTGATAGCATATCAACTAGAAGATTGAGTGGGGCTGTCTGTGAGAAGACATGGCTGCTGTTGAAAGAATAAAGTTTGAAATGTAGAAATTAACACCAGAGTAAATAGCTCTGGTAATTAAAGGAAGAAAATCATTTAGATTTAATATAACTATTGTTAGGATTCAGGCACTATGCAGGCCCCTGTCACCTGACAGGATGCAACCAGGCAGTACCTAGGCCAGTCAGCCCAGGGTCCCATGGCTAATATGTCACTATATATGTACTCAGGTACAAAAAGGTCCTTTTAAGACACAAGCGCTGTTCACTCCTGCTATCTCTCTTTCCCATTGCTCTTCTGAAGAGTCAGGCTAGTCCTTGCCTTTTCTTCCTCTTTCTCTTTCTCTTTGCATTTCTCTCTCTCTCTCTCTCTCTCTCTCTCTCTCTCTCTCTCCTCCCCACTCCTTTTATCTCAATAAAGCTCCCGCATAAGCTCTGCCTGCATGGTGTGTCTGTCCTTCACCCACCACGGACTCTCACCCACTGCATGGTCCCTTGATCCACCAAGGTCCACGTCATGTCAATTTACAACAGAATCGATACCTATCAGAATCATATAAAAATGTAACTAGACAAAAAGCATGATTTAAACATGATTTATTCCCTTTCTAGAAGAAGGGAATCTATATCATGAAGGCTTTTTTTTTTTAAATTACAATGCAAATCTTCTTAGTATTTCTCTGTTCAAATACTTTGTCTGTCTCCTATAGTCTCTTTTATTCCCCTCTTACTTTTTCTAACCATCTCCAATAATAAACACTATAACTATTGCTTCTTTTCTGCTTTTGCTTTCTATCAGTCCTTTACTTTTTTCTTTAATAAATTAATTTACTTTCTTGGCTTCATTTAGTTTTCTGTTTCAGATTTAACTATCAAAATGAATCTCAAGGAAATTAGATGATATAAACAAATGTCCTAGAAAGAAAGGAAGAAGTGAAGGAATGGGTGAAAATGCACTTGAAAATAAATTTTATTTTAGAGATATTTTGTATCATAAAATACTAGATGTAGAGATAATGCCATAGTGATTGTCATTCAATTCACAGTTTTGCATTTAAAGGCTTTTGTGACTTCAACTGGGAAGCTTCTTCAACAAGTTTCTTCAATATTTTATAGAAGAAAACAAGAAAGAAGGAAAAAAAGAGGAAGTTGAAGAAGGGGAAGAAGATGAAATAATATAAATATTTTGTTTTCTCTTGGTAACTAACACAAAATGATTGAGTCATCTGGTAGACCACAACAAAATGAGATTTATTCCATCTGATGTACATTCTAGCTAAACCCTTCATGTGGTTCAATATTGGCTCTGTATCCTCTCAATTCATGTTGCATTTTAAGGCTGATTTTTTTTATTTTTTCATACATATATAGTATCTTGTCAGTAATAAACATTTTGTTTAAAGTAGCAAGGATTGCTTTATTTTTTGTAACAATAACTGTAAAACTAAAAACATATTTCTAAAAATAGGGATTATAGAAAACACACTTTAGGATGACAGGAAGAGGTGGTTGGGAGGTGGGAAATTAGGGATTTAGAGGGCTCAGTTGAAGGCAAAGTACAATAAAAATATTGTTAGTTACGGAAGACAATGTTGCATACAGCACATCGAGCTCAAATTGCCAAATTACATTGACACTCAGAATGAGGTACTTAGCTCAAGAGTTTTCCAAGAAAACTATAGGGACTATTTTGGAAATATATGAGAAGCATAATGAATGTCAACACTTGGGTTAAAGAGATGTATTTCATTGCCACAGGGCAACATAACAAAACTAATAGCTCAAACGATCTCTAAATTCTCCTCTATAAAGAGATTAGCCTCTAAAGAAATATAAAGCCAATTTAATGAACCTTAGAAATGCTAAAGATATGTTGATATAGCTAACAACAAAATGTATTTTGATTATGTTGACTACCAAAGTTATATTATAAGTTGCATGCATAGTCATTCTATATTGATAAGAAGAGATGCCAAAACATTTGGTGTAGGGTGAGGGATGGAACTTCAAGAACCAAAGGTCAGCCTTGAGAAGTTAGGATAAGATTTCAAGTAATCTTTTTATCTCTATTTATTAATTTTAACTCTATTGCCATTACCATTTGGAATACTTCTCATTACTCTTCTTTTGAAGATTTTACTTATTTTTGAGAATTTCATACATGTATATAATGTAATATGCTATGTATAACCTGGATCTCCACTCTATCTTCTTGATGTCATTCCTCTTTTAATGTACTACCCGTCAAGGGCTGGTGTCATCTCACGATTATTACAAAAGCCAGATCCAACGATGAAGTAAAAAGTAAAGATTTGTGGCTGTAACAATTGCAAGAATTTATTTGTTTACAAAACAAAAGTCTAGAACATTTGTGTTGATTTGGATTCCTAAATATTTAGCCAGGAAAGGGGAGTCAGGGTTAATTTATCAATATATGTGGTTGTGTCTGAGATTCTGGATTCTGTTTGGGTTGAGCGACTGGAACTTGTTTCTGTTGTTTCAACTGACTGCCAGAAGCCTTTGTTGAATGTTGATCCCCCATAAACATAGTTGAGATATGAGAATTCCCTAATTAATGTAAAGAAATAATTAAATTCTTCCAGGGATATGAATGTTAAAGTAAATTTATAATATTGAAATCTTGGATTTATTCTTTAAATATGCCTCCACAGGAGTGCATAAAAGATATATAGGTCTTGAAGAATGTTCTGAAAAGGAGAAAGTCAGAGCAATTTTAGAATATATTTTCATGTTAACTGCTCTTTTTTGCTGTGCTGGGGATTAAACAAAGAGCCTCGTGCATGCTACACAAACACTCCAGCAACAACTCTTATCTCTATGGTAACTGTTTTTTAAAGAGTTAATAGAAGGTCTCATAATTGTTATATTATGTTATAATACCTTGTAGTGAGATGACAGAGTAAAAACATCAAGAACAAAATAGATTCTACTAGTGTAATAAACAAGAAAACTGATATTTTTGTATTAATCAGATAACTACATGTATATTTATATAACATGTTAATTTCTGTATGTATTTGTATTTACACTCATTGTCTTTGACTTCTAGAAAAGAGAACTCCCTTTCAATGAAAATAATAGCTGTAAGTCAACACGACATTTTAAAGGAAGTTTAAAAAAAATGTTACAAGGATGTGGTACATGTAAGCATTAACCACAGACATGAATACAATACTAGAAAAAGGTCAAATAACTTCTTAAAACTTAGAAATTATATGACTATAATTAGACACCAAAGTGACAGCTCAGACTTTTCTTTCCTACTAGCCAGTTCCCAGAAAACCAACCTGGTTACTTTATTAGAAATTCTTGGTCAGTAGTTCAGGCTTATTGATAACTAGCTCTTACAACTTAAATTAACCCATTTCTATGTGCTGCCACTTGTCTCATGGCTTCACCTGTCTTCCAGCATGCCTTGTTCCCTCTGTGTCTCCTGGAAACTCTTCTGACTCCACCTTTCTTCTTTCCAGAATTCTAGTCTGGCTCTCCTGCCCAGTCTTTCTTGTCCAGCTTTAGGCCACTGAGCTCCTCATTAGCAAATGAGAGTAATACATATTTATAGTGTACAGCACACATCCAAAACAGTGAAAATATAAATTATCTCCCCCCCAAACCTGATAAATTTTCTTCTCTTGTATCAAGTCAAGAACACCAGAGAACAGTTTATTCTCCCCATAGTAATGTCTGCAACAGAATTTCACCCTTTTAACTCATGGCTGCCTCTGCTTTATTGCTCTGAACTTTGTTTAGGTTTTAACCCTTAGAGGCTATAAGAGTCAAGAAATACTAGAATCTCTGGCCATGTTGGTAAGAAATATGTATCTCACAAAATGTCAGGCAAAATGAAGTCGAACCCCATGCTCTGGTAATCAAGCCTGACAAAAGAGAATATCTCCTACAATCTTCAAGAAATTGTTCCATGTTTTCTTCTTAAAACATTTGGTCATTGCGTGGGGATTTTTCATTATGGGCAGACTATAGGCTTGAGTGAGGTACTCTGGGTGGAAGAAAAACTGGCAGACTTAGGAGAAATCCAGAGAAACAGATGCCTTTCAAGAATATCTGTGCAGTTGTGCAAGCTGATCTGAAACTCAGTTCTTATTACCCAATAATTCAATCATAAGAATAGTAGATGATTAATCCCTGCAACCAAGGACAGTAAGAATGCTGCAATATATTTTGGAAAAGAACCTCGGTCATCTTCAGACATTTCTCATCATGTTACCAAATTTTATAAGAAAAGCTGCTAGAAGCCATAGGCAACCGAGTAGAAAGAGCCCTAAAAGAACTTCAGTCTATTAGAGGAATCTTTTCAGGTAGCTCAGCAGTCTAAGAAGCCCTGATGTGAAACTTTGACATGACCAAAGGAACTTGAAACTGAAAGCAGAGAACTATTACAAGAGGGGTTCGTGATCACTGTTCAAATGAAAGTTCTAGTCTTACTTCCCTTGCTTGTAACACACACACACACACCATATATTGATTATATATTTCACGTTTTTACTGTTGTATTCATTCATTATTGTACAATGGGTTTAATTTATTCTATAGCTGGGATATTATTAAATCAGAAAGTCAACAAAATCTGAGCAATAATTGAGTTTCGCAGATCTGAGTCAGGTGCAGTAGCTCATTTCTCTGGAAGTTGATGTGCATGTGATTTAGATCCTAGTCCAAGTCCTAGTATTATCACAGGCAGCGAAGAATATTGTGAAATATGATTATAATATAAATTATCTGTGGAAATAAAGAGCAGTCAAAACAAAGGGGTAGTTGGACATGTTTCATTTTCTGTCTGTCGTACACCTGTACGTTTTTGATTCAAGGAAACTCCTCTTCTATTCCAGGTTCTGAGAGCAAGTGAGAAGTACTTTCTGTCTTCCGTGTTTCAGGTACTATAGTAGAAGCCGCTTTTCAGGTTAGTACAAAGACATGACCTATTGGTTTTCTCTTTTTGTCTTTCTCTCTCTTTTTTCTGTCTCTGTCTCTCTCTTACTTACTCGTTTTGTGTGTGTGTGAAAGAGAGAGAGACTGTCTTTCTCTGTCTGTCTGTCTCTGTCTTTCTCTCTCTCAGGATGTAGAACTTACTGTAATTAATCTCATAACCTGAAGAAGTGACCTAGGGATTTGCAAATGATTTAAAGAGATCGTAGGATACCTTACAAACTCTGACAACAGCAAACACAAGAAACAGTGGGAAGGTGGATCCTGTGCTGAGTGATGGGATAGCCTCAGATTTTCTACGGAGTTGAGGATGACCTTGAACTACTGATTCTCTTGTCACTGCCCTCCCAGCACTGTGTAATACCTGTTTCATGCAGTGCTCAGAATATAAACCCAGAGCTTTGTGTGATTCTAGCTCTCTAACAACTGAGCCAAATTTACAACTTAAATTTTTCTTACCAGATGATTTGAAGAGTTTATGTCATTGGAAGTTTACAATGCTATTTTATTTATCCACTTTTTATTGATGCATAATTATTTTTATTTTTATATTACTTTAATATTGGATTTTTAATTGTATTCTTGGTTTAACTAGGTGCTTAAAATTTTTCAATTATTTTTTATGTCTTAATTGCGCATAGTATTTCATTGTCACAGAACTTTATAATCATTAGTTCTATCATTCATTTGCATTATTTTCCACTGCCTTTCTCTTTTTCTTTGTTATTGTCTTTTCCCATTGGTATTGTTTTTTCTATTGTTTATTTTGTTATGTGAGTTAAATATTAGCAGACTTGCTTTTAACCTTTTTTCTTTCTGAAATGCACACACACATACACACATACACATTCTAAGTTCAATTTTCCTCTACTATTGTTTTCAGGGTTTCACATAAACTGTAGTATGTCATGGTCGAATCGTTATTCAGCTAAAGTGTTGTGCATAATTTACAGGGTACTAGCATGTTTTATTTACTAACAATTTGATTTAATTTTTCTTATTTGTTTTAATTTTTTGCATTATATTTTGTGTCATAGTTTGCATGAGGAGGATTCTTTTAACTTAATGCTACTATTGCAATCTCATATAAATATGATGTTTTCTTATTATGATACTTTTGGATGTTTATCATACCTTTGTTAAATGTGAAGTTCTCTATATCATCACAAATTTATTCTATGATTCAGAGAATCTGCAGTATTGACTATTTGTACATTCTAGTCATTTTCAAAATATTTAAAAATATTTAACTACAAATTTTTATTTTGCAAATTTTAAATATTTTTATTTACCTATGGTAAATAAAAAACAGCTATACCTGTTTGGTTTATAGTTATTGTTCATCTGCATGGGATTTTCCTCTAATTACTTTGGTAATTAATGGTTTAAATAGAACAGTGTGGTTTTAATATTAAGAATCTTTATTTTTAGAGGATGGTATTGCTTATAATTATTTCATTTTTTAAAATTTATATATTACTCTCTTTAAAATATGTTCTTTGGTACTGGAGAGATAGCTCTGTAGTATAGCCTGCATAGTAATCATGTGGAGGACACAAAGAAGATTCAGAGTACTTATTTCAGGAGCTTCGCAAGAGCCTGTACCTCCCACTCTAGGAGGATTCGATAGCTCCACAGGTACCTGCACTCATGCATGTACCCACACACAAACACATAAGCATAGTAGAATTAAAGCTAAAATAAAACATGCCTTTTATGTCAATAGGAAAGGAAAAAGTTAGTCTACTTCTACTTGCAGATGATGATCATACATCAACATGACCCAAAATCTCCAAGAGAAATCTTTCAAGTCTGACAAATACCGTTAGCAAAGTAACAGTATTCAAAAATCAGCATTCAGAGTTAGGGACTTTCCTAGATACAAATAATGAATATCCCA
>JAQHUG010000201.1:818589-858945 GCA_028555095.1 Dicrostonyx torquatus
GGGGGCTGGGAGCTAGGCGCTGGGAACCTACAACACACACCTGCCCCCCACATACAACAATATTTTAAAAAGGATCTCTTACTGAAAGAAAGCTACAAATTTCACACAACATCCATCAAATTTCAATGATATTTTCACAGAAGAAAACAAAATCCTAAACATCACATAGAATCACGAAAGACTTTGGATTGCAAAGGCCTTCATAAACAGAAATAGCAATACCAAATGTATCTTATCATCTGTCCAATCTACTGCAAAATTACAGCAAGACAGGCAAAGCATGGTATGAATCAAAAGTGAGTAAGCAGACCAATGAAAGACAAAGAGGACCCAGATCTAACACACTACAACCACCTAATTTTTAACGAAGGTGCCAAAAACATAGATTTTGAAAAAAAGAGAGTTTTCTAAAATAATGCTAGGATAACTAAGCATCCATATATAAAAGAAAAAAAAACTTGGCCCATATTATTATTTTGTACAAATTTAAATTAAGCAAAGATTATTGTATGTTGTGAAATGCTACAACTGCTACAGAAAAAAACTTCATGATATTATAATAGACTTTCTTGAAAAGACACTAAAGCACAGGAATTAATCTTATTTACAGATGGGATTACAGGAGTTTGAAAACCTTTACAGCAAAGGAGACAATCAGCAGAATGAAGACACAGAGAGCCTACAGAATGAGGAAATCTTTAATGGTACATTCAACAGGGGTTTAATGGTTACAATTTATTTTAAAAAGTTCAAAAGGTAAACACCAAAACCAAAAGTTATCTAGTTAATAAACCAATAGTTTCCAATGAAGAAATACAAACAACCAATAAATACCAGAAATAGTGTTTTCAACATTCTTAGTCATCAGAAAAATGAAAATAAAACTGCATGGATTTTCCATCTCATTTGATGTTAAAATTGTATTCATCAAGAAAACAAAAAATGCTGGGCCAGTGGTGTACTGAAAGAGAAACCTTTATTCATTGCTGATGAGAATGCAAACTGGTGTAAGATCTATGGAAGTCAGTATAGTGACTCTTCAAGAAACAAAATAGAATTACCACATAATTAAACTATATTACTATTAGGTATACACACAAAAAATCAAAATAGCTTATAAATGACATCTAATCATTTATGTTTATTGCTACATTACTCACCATGGCCAACATATGGAATAGGAGGCCTTGTTGCTCACTAAAAGTTGAATGGAATGAAGGGTAATAGATAGATGATAGATAGATAGATAGATTAGATAGATGGATAGATAGATAGATATAGCTGACAGGCAGAAAAAAATAGATGAATAGACTCAAAATGGAATCTATTCATCCATAAAGGATGAAATTATAATATTGCATGAATGTTGATAGAACTAGAGATTGTCATGCTGAGAAAAGTCAGAATGAGGAACATATGTCATGCATGAACTAGGTTTCAATACATGCATGACATGAAATCAAAATGCAGACTTTTGCAGTTGGCAGGAGGAATACTGGTTAGTAGTAAGAGGTATTGATAAGTAAAATTATATTCTCATAAATATAATAAATCCATTATTTTTAAAAATAAAGTAATTTAAACATTTTTTTCTTTTTTAAAAATGGCTTCTTTTTTGAATCTTTGGGAGTTTCACATCGTGCACCCCAATCCCATTCACCTCCCAGTCTCTCCTCTCCTCCCCTTACCCTGCCACACTTCCTATAACACAAGGAGACAAATCAAAGTTAGCAATGAAGTGAATAAAAGCAAAAGCAAAAGCAAAAAAAAAAACGACAAAAAACTAAACTAGCTAACAAAAAAACCCACAACAAAAACAATACAAAATCCACAACAACTGAAAATTATTTTGCTTCTTCTGATTCTCCAACACCTCTTCTTTCATGCTTAGATTTATGGTACAACACCATGCCAAGCTTTTTATGTAGGTGAGGAATATGCATTCAATATTTCATGTTTGTCTACCAAACACTATCAACTAAGTCATCACTGTAGCCCCAAAGATTTTAAGTTATTGTGGAATCTTCCATAATTTAAATTCTCTTCTGCTATTTTGTTTTGTGTTTTATTATTATTAAATAATTAGTTAATATTTTTCCTTGTATCTATCATCTCTGGGCTAAGTCAGTTTTACATTTCTTGCTTTGAAATCAGGATTTTGGATATTTCCTCATTGGTGAGCACCTTGCTGAGCCTCATGTGTACTTTCAGTCTTAGAACAACTTCACCTTTTCCTCAAACAAAATAAGTAATGTAGTGTTCTTTGTCCTCTATACCACCTTCTCCTGTTGTGTTTTGCTTTATATTACGATACAGAGGAAAACAGTAGAGAACAGTACATTTTATTAACTAACCTTATTTCTTTTTTCTCCCTCTGTATTTTTATATATTATTGATTCAGTCATTGAAGATTATTTTTTGTGCATGTGCTAAAATGTTATAGCCATTTGTGTTTGAAGATATTACTGTCTGACATGGTAGTAAACATTTAATTTCATATGCAAAGTTCTTTTTTCCCAAGACTTAGAAAATACTGCTTCACTGCCTTCTCTCATACAGTTCTTGAGAAACAGAATGTCAAAATGAGTCTCATTTCCCAGGAAATGTTCTACACCTTATCAAAATTCCCTTAATATTCTCAATGAAAACAAAAATCAATGAACTGTTTTATTCTGAGCTCTTGCATTTGGCTTTTAGGTCAAATTCTTGATAATTCTGTCCCCAGATATTTAAATATTCAAATTCACCATCTTATCTCTTCCTCTTGAACTACTTTATATTGGTAATAACACTTTTATTCACATGTTACTCATTTCTGTTTTGTTTCTGCATATGTTGACCTGTCATGTTTGATGGAGATCTTTCTTGAATTTCTATCCCACTAATTGTATGTAGTCTAGTATTTCAGTCCAAAGAGTTGATTTATTTTAATAGCTTTTGGTAGTAAATATCTTCTATTGAAACATCTTACATCTTTTACAAAGGTTTCTTACTTCCTCTAACTTTATTTGAAGGTATTTATTAATCTAATTTGGATTTCCCATCTTCTTGGACTATAAATTCTCTTCCCAGAATGGGTGATTTAGCTTTTTGTCTTTCTTTCATGTCTTCAGTCTAGGAGGAGGCCTAAATGCATAATCTTGTTTTGTTCCCTTGTGAGTTTAGGAGCAGAGTTTGGAAGTTTTCCTCAGGGCAGAGAGCCTTGGCTTTGAAATTCAAGACCTAACTTTTTCCATTTCATCTCAATGCTAGTAATTGAGGAAACCTGTGGTTTCCTCTGGGCCGGCTACCATTCTTCTCTAAGAGACAATGTTGTAGGCTATATTAGTATGGTTCAGAAGGTGGAAGTTGCTTCGATAATAGTGAGGGGCTGGTCTGCCTGCTTGCATACTTCATATCAGCTCTAGTACAGCTGGGTTGAAATATCCAGCCATGATGAATGTCCCTGTAGACCAGGCTGCTATATAGCCTGTCATTAATAACACATTAGAAATAGAATAACACGGAGGAGAAGAAAGAACCATGAAATGGCCTCATCCAGCTGAGGCTATATTTCTGGTCCTTTTTCTTTTATGTGATGTTTTTCTTTCTTATAGACAACAAACACAGTAAATTAATTCTACCAGAGAGTCTCACTATGTATTAGTACATGTTATATACATCTAAGATTAAAAAAAAAAAGCTTCTGTCTTGGAGGGATACTCCTTAAACCATAGAATGTTAAAGGTTAGGTGAAATAACTGGATAAACTAAGGGAGCAGTTCTCAACCTGTGGGTTGTGACCACTTTGGGGCTCAAATGACCCTTTACTGGAGTTTCCTAAAACCATTGGAAAACACAGATATCTATATTGCTATTAATAACAGTGGCAAATTACAGTCATGAATTAGATAAAAAAATAATTTTTTTTCAGATCTATCCATTTGCCTGCAAATTTTATGATGTCAATGTATTTTACCATGGAGTTACACTCCATTGTATATATGTTCCTCCTTTTCTTTATCCTTTCTTCATTTGAGGGGCAGCTAGGTTGTTTCCAGGTTCTGGCTATTTTGAATAATGCTGCTATGAACACAGTTGAACAAGTGTCCTTGTAGTATGGGTGAACATCCTTTGGGTATATGCCCAAGAGTGGTATCAATGGGTATTCTGAAAAGTTTATATGTTGATTTCCATAGTATTCGTACAATTTTTATTTTAGCCAGCAGTGAAGCAGTGTTTCTCTTACTCCACATCCTCTCCAACATGCACTGCCATCATCGTCTTTGATCATAGCCATTCTGACAGGTATATGATGGTATCTCAGAGTTGATTTGATTTGCATTTACCTGATGCCTAAGGATGTTGAGAAGTTCCTTAAATATCTTTTGGCCATCTGAGATTCTTCAGTTGAGAATTCTTTGTTTTGATCTGTACCCCAGTTTTTGGTTGGATTGTTTGATATTTTGATTTGATGTCTACTTTTTTGAGATTTTTATATGTTTTGGAGGTCAACCTTCTGTCAAATGTGGGTTTGGTGAAGATCTTTTTCCCATTTTGTGGTCTGTTAATAATGACATCATAAAATTTGTCATTTGTGGTTGGTATTTAAAAATGAATAAAAATAAATAAATCACTAATTTTGAAAAAGAATATAACTTTATGGTTGGGGGTCGCCACATTATAAACAACTATATTAAAGGTTCACAGTATTAAGAAATTTGAGATTCACTGTTCAAAGGGATGGGGTAACACTCCACTCTTCAGGGAAGCTTCTTAACTTGAGGAAGTAAAACTCAAAGGTTTCAGGTAGTTCCTGAAATTGTCTAGGTCCCCTCCCTTAGCAAGAATATATAAACAATAAGGACTTCTGAGAGATACCTAGGAACCAACTGTGCTGTTTAAGGGGCTTATTATCCAAAGCATATGAAGGAAGAAAAGGCCAGCCAAGTTGTCTGAATAGGCTCAGATTTGGTGTAGGAGGTCTTTCTATGTTTGTGTTGCTTTCATTGGTTAATAAACAAACTGCTTTGAAAAAAGAAAAGAAACTGCTTTGGGCCTAGTGATAGGGCTGAACTAAGGTAGGTGGGGAGACAGAACTGAATTCTGGGAGGAAGATAGCAGAGAGAGAGAACCTCCATGGAGCTGCCAGGTCAGACATGCTGAATCTTTCCCAGTAAGCCACGACCTTGCGGTGACATACAGATTATTAGAAATGGGTTATATCAAGATGTGAGAGTCAGGCAGTGTTTAAATGAATACAGTTTCTGTGTGATTATTTTAGGTGTAAGCTAGCCAGGTGTCCGGGACAAAAAGCAGGGCCTCCCTCTGTCAATAGAGATCAGCTGAGCTACATGGAAAGCACAATATGCAAGCAGTTGAACTGCCCTGTAGGTTATACACAGTATACTCCAGATTTCCAAGTTTTGTGAGCTGTCACCATACAGGTGTGGGATTTCGTAATGTAACTGTCTTGAATCACTTCTGTTCCTGTAAATACACTCTTATCACCTTCCAGTAAGTAATGACTAATCATTAGCAATCAGTTTAATACTCTGTCCATTGAGCAGAAATGGCAGAGAATGATGTGGCTATGGGGGAGATTATCAGGTAAGCTAGAAGGAACTGATGTACATTGTTCATTAATCTAAATGATAAGAAGAGAGGGTATGGGCTTGTTAACAGAAAATATTGCTGACATTATAAAATGCAATAGAGTAATGACAAAGATGTAATGACCTTAGTCAAACATCAAATTATAATAGAATTATATTATAATTATATAAGTGATAGTAAATACATTTCTCAATGAAATAATAAAATAAGAACCTGTATTATTTTTAATTTTGTTATTAGTTCTTGACAATTTTGTACAGTGTATTTTGAACATATTCATGCCCTTACATCTTCCAGATCCATCCTTTATTCTCCATCATCTCTCTCTCTCTCTCACACACACACACACACACACACACACACACACACACACACTACCCATTTAGTTCAATCTGTGCTGTGCTGCTCATATATCTTGCATATGTGGCTATCCACTGGAGCAATGTTGACCTATTAGGGGCCACATCCTTAAAGAAAACAGACTCTCTCCACAGCAATTAATTGTCAGTAGCTCCTCAGCTAGTGGTGGGGCTTAGTGCCCACTTCCTCTCTCTTTATTTGAATGTTTTCTGGCTTGAGCTTGATCAGCTTTTGAGCATGCTGTCACAGTTTCTGTGAGTTCATAATGCACAATCACTTTTTCCTTGTAGTTATTCACCATCCCTTGGGCTTACAAACTTTCTGTCCTCCCTGGGCTATGGGAGGAAGGGATATGGTATGAATAACTCATTTATGACTGGGTATGTTGAAGACTCTTATTCTATGAACCTTGACCCATTGTGGGAGTCTATGTTAATTGTTGCCTGATGTAAAAAGAAATTTATTTGATGATGATTTAAAGATGCACAAATCTATGTGCAAAATGACTAGCCATTAGTAATCAGTAATAGTATGTTCATTAAGGAGAAATGACAAAAATGCTGCCATGGGTGTGGGGAAATGAGCTTGAGAAATGTAGATCCAAATTTGTACAGTCTTACATTGAAGAAATCTGTGGGGATCTCATAATCATTGCAAAGTAAGAATCTCACAGTTTTAAACAGACTAAAGGGAACGAATAAGGAAGTTTGGACTGACTCACATTCAACTTTCCTTCCATAGAGGTGTTCTGCAGCTAGCCATTGATTTCTCCACAAGGCAGCAAAACATTTTTGACTGGAAACATCTGAATGGAAGTGTAAAGTCTTTCAGTTAAACAAATGGACAGTGCAATAAGTAAGCAAATTTATGGGAATGCTTCCTATCAGAAGATGTTGTAGAATCTGTTTTCCCTTTAAAATAAAATACCTTGTGATCTTCTAAGGATGACATTATTACAGGTCTACCTAAAATACTTGAGGTGGCTTAGAATGGTAAGTGACAGGTGAGATAATGGAAGAAAGGACTGTAAGATGAGAACCTTCACTGGACAGTGGGGGCTCATGCTTTTAATTTCAGTTCTTGGGAGGCAGAGGCAGGTGGATGTCTGTGATATCGAGGCCAGCCTGAACTAAAAAGTGAGTTCCTGAACAGCCAGAACTGTTACACAGAGAAACCCTGTCTTGAAGCCGCCATCCCCCACAAAAAGATTAGTGTCTTCCATCATAACCTATGAAGACATGAACAATCTTTTTTGATAATGAGGAGGGTATATGTAAATGTAATTGAACTAAGGCTTTCAAGTTGAGATCATCCTATGAGAGACAGATGCCTTAAATCCCGAAATATGTCCTCATAAGACAGAGGTTATAAGAGGCCACATGAAGATGAGCCTAAGCAGTAACATCTTTAGTTATCAGATGTTAGAAGACACAAGAAAGCTGTGGTGAATTAACTAAAATATGTCCTCTGTAAGTTCCTGTATTTGAATATTTTTGTGCCAGTGCATGGCACTGTTTGGGGAGAATATGAAACTTTTACAAGATGGAATTGCTAGAGAAAGTACATACATCACTTGGACCCACTTTGAGGGTTTATAGTCTTTTCGCATTTCCTGATCTCTCTCTACTGTTTGTATGTATATGAAAAATGTGATCAGCCACCTGTTGTGGGATAATCCTTCTGTATACTGTGATTTTGTATTAATTTCATAGGTTGATAAAATGCTGACAGGCTGGTAGTCAGGTAGAAATTTAGATGGGAAAGCCAAACTGAGAATGATGGGAAAAAGGAGGGCGAAGTCCGAGGAGATGTCAGTCAGCTGCCAAGCAAGTAGGATGTGTAAAATTAAGAAAAAAATATCCAAGAGTCATGTGACAAAGCATAAATAGAAACATGGGTTAATTTAAGTGTAAGAGTTAACTGGTAACAAGCCTGAACTATTGACCAAGCACTTATAAGTATTATTAAGCCTCTGAGTGATTATTTGGGTCCAACTGGTTGGACTAAAGTCATCTTTACTGTTCTTGCTACTATGCTATACCTTCCTTATCACTATGGAGTCTGCCCCTGGAACTGTAAGCCATAACAAGCTCAATTCTTTTCATGTCAGTTGATTTTGGTCATGATATTTACGACATAACAGAAAAGTGACCATTATCAAAGCATCAGCTCCATCTCAAGAAGTCTATCTCTGTCCTAAACTTGTTTCCAGATTCTCATCTTAAGGACTATGAAAGGATATTACTCTTTTGCCTTAAGGCACCATGTTTTTGGGAGTTTGCCATGGCTGTCCTATAAAGAAATAAAGGTTTTGACAGAGAAACCATTACAAAGATGGCTGACATATTTTGGGAAACTATGAGGATTTTATAGAGCGATTTTTTTTATTATAAGGTTTTGTAAATAAAATTTTAACATCTTACCAGACACATTGGTTTCATTACATAATTTTACTATGGCTTTTTTATTTGGATTATCTGTGTTTAGTACATTATTGGTAATAGTACTAATTCAAAAAACTCACCAATGGAATGTCCCTGCTGTCTTTTAAGAGTGAGCACAGAAAATCATTTAGACTCTGTAGAAAAAGCAAAATGAAAGAAAAGCAGATACTTCTCATGTCCTCAAGTGCAAAGCATATGTTTTGGTCTATATTTTAGATAATAATAGAATTTTTCAGTTAAAAACTATTTGTTCCCAGACTTTAGAAAGCATTTATCTGGAATCATCAAGTACTTGGCTTTTTTGTTAAGGAGTTTGAAATCAAAGGAGATGAGATTCTTGTTTTTGGTCTTCTTCAAAAATAATCTGTTATTCATACCACAGATATCTTTTAGGGTCTTTGCTCTTTTTCTGATAAATTAAAATTTCTCAAGATGGTGCTATTTTTGTACTCATATCTCTCAGTACCATGCTGCTTCTTTAGGAATTTCAACCAACATTGTAGAATAGAATCTTGGAAGATACTAATTCTGTTGGATGTTTAAGGCCCCATTGATCTGAAGAATCTGTCTTCATTCGAAGAATACCCCCTTCCCAAGTTCATTTTATGAGTGTTCCTCATCTTTACCCTTCTATGATGGAAATAATGAGGTGAATTCCTCTGATGTGTTTAGATTCTGTGGTATTCTCAACAATGCACATAGTTGAAATAGCATCCCTTCAAGTCATTGTTTTTGTCTTTTTCTCTCAAAATCTCTTCTAGTGGTTTTCTTAATCAAAAAGAGCCCTTTGCAGTTTCCCATTCTGAATAGCTCAGCATTTCTCAATGTAGCAAAAAAAAAATAAAACACCTGTTATTAGTCTGCTTTGTGACTAGCCATGAAATCTAGAAAATATTTTTAAAATTTTTACTTTTTATATATGGAAGTATTTTGTAAGCATTTATGTATGTGCACTTGTGTGCCTCATGCCCAGAAGGGTTTGAAGAGGGCATTGGGCCCTTTGGAACTGCAAGTAAGGATGGCCATGAACCAACATATGGGGGGTGGAAACTGGAGATGTGTCATCTGCAAGAGCAGCAAGTGCTCTTAACCACTGATCTCTCTAACCACATGGAATAATAGTAAATGAAATTTGCCAGTTCAATGAAGACCTTGGACCATCTACTCAAAAACATGCATCACTTGATTTTCTGAATTTAATGTAAATATTGTCCATTAAAAATGATATCTACCACTATGTTTTCAGAAAATCAGTAAACTTAGAAAAAAAACAGGATCACAGTAACCAAGTTTCAGTTATCTCATGTGTCTTGCAACAAAAAGCTGGCATATTATCCTGAAGGAAAAAAACACTAAGAAATATGGAGGAGTCTGCAGAATTTTTCAATATTTTGGTTAAGAGAGTGTAGAAACAAAGAAAGGAATGAAAGAAAGAAGGAAGGAAAGAAGGAAGGAAAAAGAAAAGAAAAATGATGAGAATCGATTGTCAGGAGACATAGGCTATCCCCAATTCTACTTCTATACACAAAGGATAAAGAAGCAGCGAGAGAAATCAGAGAAACATCACCTTTTCACGATAGCCACAAATAGCATAAAGTATCTTGGGGTAACACTAACCAAGGAAGTGAAAGGTCTATTTGGCAAGAACTGTAAGGCCTTGAAGAAAGAAATTGAAGAGGATACCAGAAAGTGGAAGGATCTCCCAAGCTCCTGGATTTTTAGAATCAATACAGTAAAAATGGCAATTTTACCAAAGGAATCTATAGATTCAATGCAATCCCCATCAAAATCCCAACAAAATTCTTCATAGATCTTGAGAGAGCAGTAACTAACTTTATATGGAAAAACTAGAAGTCCAGGATAGCCAAAACAATCCTATACAATAAAAGAACTTCCGGAGGCATTACCATCCCTGACTTCAAACTTTATTATAGAGCTACAGTAATGAAAACAGCTTGGTATTGGCATGAAAACAGAGATGCTGACCAATGGAATCAAATCGAAGATCCAGAAATTAATCCACAAACCTATGAACACCTCATATTTGACAGAGAAGCTAAAATTATACAATGGAAGAAAAAACATCTTTAACAAATGGTGCTGGAATAACTGGATGTCAACCTGTAGGAAAATGAAAATAGATCCTTATCTATCACCATGCACAAAACTCAAGTCCAAATGGATTAAAGACCTCAATATAAACCCGACTACACTGAAACTAATAGGAGAAAAAGTGGGAAGTAGCCTGCAATGCATGGGCACAGGTGACCACTTCCTATATATAACCCCATTGGTACAGACAATAAGAGCAAGTAGGAATAAATAGGACCTCGTGAAACTGAGAAGTTTCTGTAAAGCAAAGGATACAGTCATTAAGACAAAAAGACATCCTGCTGAATGGAAGAAGACATCTAATTCTGAGAGCAATCAAAAATAAGTCTTTTCAAGGTGACAAATAAATAGTCAGACTTTGAGAAAAGAAAACATTGCACTTCATGTCACCCAATTTAGGGCACAATCTTAAAAATAGTTGCAAAACTATACATTTCAATGCATTTTTAAAAACTGGTTTTCTTTAAACACTTATTCATGATTGAAATCATTTTTTTTCTTTCAATCATTGCATGAAATATGTTCGTGAATAAGATCTAGTCTGTGGAATCACTGACATAAAGAAACAAATAATCAGTGCCAGAGATGATTCAGCAGAGAAAGCTCTATCTGATGTCTAGAAAGCCTAGGTTTGATTCCTATGACCTACCTAGCTGCTCACTACTGCTTAGAGCTTCATCCCAGTGGAACTGCCATGCTCTGACCTATTAAGGCAGCAGGCAGGCATGTGATACAGAGCATTCAAAACACCCACACACATAAAAAAATTACTAGCCATTAAACAGATTATTCTTAACAAGCCATTTCGCATCAGAAGATTCACTCTGTGGTGGGCATCAGTCAACTACAGACTCATAATTAGGTAAAGACTATAGAAGAAGTGACAGTGAAGAGCTTGCCCAGAAACAAGATGTCTATATTGATTCTTCTAAGGTTCAGGGGAGTCACCAAAGTGGGTACAGGAGAACATAAGAGCCAGAGGTTGTGGAGGTATGTTAGTTGCTAACACTTTCTTCCTGACAAGGTATGGTAATTATAAGCATAAACTCATCACATCTGTAGTTCCCTATACAAGATCTGTCACCATCCCATCATTCATGACACAGGGGCTCAACAGATTCGACTGTCCCCTCAAAGACTGTGGGAAGTTAATGGCCACCGTGGGAGGCTGTGTCACTTTCTTCAGTGGTATACTCGCTGGTAACTTGCCTGTGTACCAGTAAATAACATTCTCATGCTCATGAAAGAATTTGTATTTAAACTCACTGGATTAAAAGAGAGAGAAAAAACATCAAAACAGAAGAAGCCTTATTGAGAACAATTAGAATTATATACAATGAGGATGTGTAATAAGGGGGGAAAGTTCCAAAATTAAGTATGTACATGTATGAAATTTTCAAAAGTGAAAACACAAGTCAAGTAGACATAAAGAAATCATAACCAGAAATTATTCTCAGGATTTGATCTCTGGATTCAGGTCAGAATTTTGTGGTTTCTCTGTTCTTGATTTATGAACTTTTGTTATCATTTGACTTCATAAGAAATAAATATATTCACATCTTTGAACATTGCTTCCATGATGGTTCTCTTAAGGGTGAGCAATAATCCAAAACGTGGAATTAGAGCTGGAAATGAAATTTATTTGAAAAGACTCCCTATTTCTTGGTGGAAGGAAAGATATAGGTGAAGAAATATGGGGAATGTTGGGAATATCAGTTCCACATCTAATTCCTCTGGGAAATTGGTCAGGAACATTTTATTCTTTAAAAATGTTACATTTGAAATAGTTCTAAGGTCAGTGATAGCTTGGAAAATCCTCTAGGTTTGAACTGCCATTAAATGTGGCCTGGCAAGCAACTCCTTCTGTACTCCTTAACTTAAAAGTGCTTGTAACATTTCTCATGGATGATAACTAAAGTACATTTTAGGACATCTGTCTATTTTTTCTCTAGTTGTTCTTTTCTATGGAGAAAAATGTCATAGATTTCTTCTTTGAACTCAAATAGCACTATCACACAATATACACCACGCTGAAGTAGACATGTAGAGGGGTTTAGAGGGTTCAGGATAATTCCCCAGCAAAGAAAAGCCAGTGGAACTTTTGTTCAAATGTGATATGTAAATGTGTTAGGAATAGAATAATGATCTGGAAAAAATCCTAAAATGGTGTTATTGAAAAGAACATGAAAAGAAATTACATGTTGGTATACCGCTGTTTTTTTTTCCTATTGGTTTTGGAAAATCTTCAAAAACTACTTTTCTGTGCCTCTTCAGTGTTCATGTTTATTGAATGAATCATCACTTCGATACTACGCCCCTTACGCTACTACAAGAAAGGTCATAAATAGCGGGGTAATAATTAATTCCTGATAGTGCATGAAAGATGAAGAGCAGCTGGCCATTTCACTTTCCAAACAACATAAACCTAAAGCAAACTTCCTTATAACTTCCAGAGGGTTAGATAATGTAACACACGACTGGTTTCACAATGAATGACAATTCCTTTCTGATTTCTGCATTATTTACCTGTCTATTCATGGGACAGAACATCTGTCATCAACTTCACTGTCACTATCCCCTCTTTGGATCATTATTATGCTATTTCTTGCCAGGCAATGTGATTACTATCGAACTTTTAAGGACAGAAGGAACCCTAGACTCTGGTACAGAAGTTAAGGACAGAAAAGAGGGAAACCCTGCAAATGTGTGTTTTCACTTGAGAGGAAAGTGGATGGAGATGGGGACAACATTTGCTTGCATGTTAGGACTCAGTGTTTGAGGCCAGCTGTTTCTGTTCTGTCAAGACTACAACAACTCTTACTTCGGAGGTTTATTTATCCAGAGTTTCATTGAGGTAACTCTAAAGAAAGTTTTTCCACTGCAGCTGAAAATGGACTTAAGTGTTTTCCTGTTTGCATCAATGTCTTGTGAGATGGTAACTCCCCCTCTTTTTGCAGCCAGCTATGAGTTAGTTCTATAGAGAAAGGAAAAGAGATTTTTTTTAAAGTTAAGCATTTATTGAGCAGAAGGAGAGAGAGAGGGAAAGGAGAAAGACAGAAGAGAAGAAAGAGAGAGAGGGGAGAAGGGAGAGAGAAGGGGGGGAGGAAACGGAAGACCGTCTGTGTCTCCCGAGAGCAAGGGACAAGAGATATTTTTTTAAAAAAAAATAACTATGAAAAGATTGAAAGAACAAAGGTAAGTCAACTTCTTTCTGCCTTGTTACTGATGGGAATTTCCACTGTTTGAGACAGATCCTCCCAAAATATAGGTTAAATCCCTCGTCCACAGCATCCTGATTATGACCTTCTGTAGAATGGGCTGTCTTCATATTAATTAGACAAGGTCATAGCAGCATATGGTCAGACCTTATTCCATATGGCTGGCATCTTAAAATTAGAGAAAATAAGAATAGAGACATATGGGTAGTACTGCATGAGAAGACAATGTGTGGGTAGAGTTTTGTTCCCATAGACCAAAGGACACTTGGAGGCTCTGGATGCTGGAAGAAGCCATTCAACAATTTGATTTCAGACTTCTTTGCTCCATAACCGTGGGTCAGTAAGTTTCTAACTACTTTAAACCATTCATTCTCTAATTTCTTTTTACAGCATCTATGAGAATCAAATCCAGCAGTGTTTTACATTAAATCAAGTGAACATCAAAAATAACCTTTTTCAGGCTCTGTTGTATACTATCTAAACATGACTATTTTTTGCCACATTGTTCCAGTTTTTATCCTGGGAGAGAGGACACTAGAGAGGAGGTAAGTTGGCCATTTGCTTCCTGACAGCTAGCTTTGAAACAGGAAACTTCTTCTGGACTGCTTGTAGCAAGAAACACTTCTTCCCTAGAGCAAAATGTGTGTCAATACCTGCTTGTAGCTCATATCTCGAGCAACGAGCTCTCCTTTCCAAATGATGAGAGGTTCCATAGCTCACATGTTTAACAATATCTGTCTTCCCAGACAGTAACTACATGCTATACGAGGCAACATATGTGCTTTATGTTTTTCTGTGACTTGGGATGGTTATAACAGCTACATCACTTCAAATTGTATAAGTCAAAATTAAATAGGAGAAAGTTTATACTGAATAGATCAGAAAAGTATATTTCCCTTGAGCTAATTTGTATTTCTTTTTAAAAAAGGAAATATTTGTCAATAAGTGAACATTCTAGGTGGAAACTCCTGGCTAACACATCCCTGGAGGACATTTTTTCTTGACCTAAGTGCTAATTGATTCTTTCCAGACTGCATAAAGCAACTATATGTCCCAAGACAAATCTTGTCATACAAATCAGAGACCATTTTTAGTTCTGTTTATAGAATATACTTTTCCATAATCTTTGCCAGGTCTGGTTAAAATTATTTTTAGGGAACACTGTGATCTAAACAGTGTTCTCAGATACCATCCACCAAATAACAAAGGTCCCAAATTATCTGTAGAGGAGTAATATGTCTTCTTTGCTTAATCCTAGCAGATACAAATAGATGAGATCTGAGAATTGTGCTTTTGAATTTAATCGCAAGGCAACACCCAACAAATACATACCTGAAAGATTGGATTATTACTACTGAGCACATTATACCTGAGATTTATATACTTGTCTTAATTTGTTTTCTGTTGCTGTTGCAAACACCATGACCAAAAGCAATTTGGGAGAGAAAGAATTTCACAGTGTTACATTTTCACTTTATAATCTGTCGTGGAAAGAAGCCACGAGGGAACTGAAGCAGAAACTAGACGAATGCGCTTGCAGGCTTATTCTTTCTGGCTTCCTCATTTGGGTTTATCATACAATATAGGGCCAACTTCCTAGGGATGGTTCTACCCATGGTGGTCTGGACTCTACCATCTTAATCAATAATCAAGACTGTTCTCCATAGATAGGGCCACAGGACAATCTGATGCTGACAATTTCTCAATTGGAGTTTTCCCTTCCTGGGAGTGTCAAATTGACATTGAAAACTAACTAGCAAAAACTACTCTTTGTCAACTTGATATACAAACATATCATTGTTAGACCATAATTGTTCATTGTTTTCCCAAGATCCCCAACTTTCTCAAGATGTTAATATAACAATATAAGAATTTTGGAAGTCTCCCAATCTTTAAAATTTTTATTACTTAAACCTCCAAGATCTCTTTTAAAGTACAAAGTATAATAACTTTGGGCTCATATATGTACACACACACACACATATATATATATATATTTCGAGAAGAGAAGAACCAGGCATAGTTACACTCATATCAAACTAAGACCAAAATTTAACAGTGCAAATAGCTCTATGTCCAATATCTGAGACTTATTCATAATCTTCTAGCCTCCAGAGAACATGGGTAGCCCTACTTCTCCAGCTCTGATATCTACACAACACACACAGCTTCTCTGGTAGGTTCAGGTCAGCTCCATACCACACCTGCCATTATCCTTGCTAGACATCCCATGGTACTGGCATCTCCAATACCTTGGAATCTCTACTCCAGCTGAGACTTTACCTACCACCAGTGGCCTCTTCCATACTCGCATTAGTGATGCTGACTTGCCCCACAGTGTCAAACTCAGGTTTGCTTCATGCCTTCAAAGCAATACCATGTGAGGGACTCTAAAAGTATTATTAATCATTTCTCACAATTTCTGCAGGCAGCTTGATATGTATCATTGTTCTCAGTGGACCACAGCTTCTATGATCTGATCCTAAGAAAATGCTTCCCAGAAGATTTATCTCAAGTATATGCTGATCTCTAATTAATCACACCCGATTCTTTCACCTCTCTATTCCATTGTCCTAGTAAAAGTAAGTTTTCACTTTAGGGGTGTTGATCAGTCGTAGCTGATTCATCAGTCCCTGTTATCCAGAAAATGGATTCTTAAGTCAAAATATAACATGATTTGCATGGATAAAGTCTTTGTTTCCTTGTGAAAATCTCAACACCAGGTCTCCATCAGTATTTTTCTTACTGTTCTTATCTCCTGAGTTTCCACAAAATAACCCATTAGGTTTCAATCACTCAACACATTTTCCAGCTCTAAATTCCAAATACTGCTACAGTCCTCTCAGAACCCAACGTGGTCAGGCGGTTACAGCAACAGACCACTTCTCTGGCACTACTTTCTTTCCTCATTTTCGTTCTTTTGCTGTGATAAGTACTATGCCCAAAGACTCTTGAGAGGAAAGGATTTATTTCATTATATACCTCCAGGTCACAAGCTGTTATTGAGGGAAATCAGACCAGGAGATCAATAAACGTATCTGGAGGTATTAATTGAAGCAGAGGCCAAGGAGGGGTGCTGCTTTCATGATTAATATTTTTCTCACTCGTTCATTCAGTTAGGTTTCTTACACAAATCAGGTCCACCTGCATAGGAATCTATGGTGGGCTGGGCCTTCCACCGTTAGTCAGTAATGAAGATAGTTTTTCACAGACGTGGTCACAGGCCAAGATGGTCTTGACATTTATTCTATTGAGGTTTTCCCTTCCCAGATAGGTCAAACTGACAATAAAACTTGCAGGTGCCATACTAATCTACTATTCCCACTCCAATTGTATGTTGTTCACTATGCCAAGAATCGCAGAAAAGCTGTTCTAAGTTGGGAGTAATTTCTGCTATTGAAGAATTACAAGTAGTTTGAGGATATGGAGAAGACACATAAATATTGAAACGAACACTCTCATCACTTGTAATTCACACATTTCAAGTTTTGTTTGGTTAATCAGTGCAGCAGCTAATGTGATTTGGTGTGGGGCTGAGACTGACCTCCTGCAGTTAGAGATTTGTAATCTGAGAGCAAGGGCTCCCCGTCCATAATAAATCCATCCTGAGATGTAGCATAAAAGTATCTTTTATATTAATATAAAAGAGTAATTCCTTCAGATCATCATGAGGATTTTTAGAATATAGAATCATGCCTCAAACAGAATTTTTGGATGTTTCTACCAGTCACCATTGCACCATGAAGGGATCTGGAAGTAAGATTTCCCTAAGAGATAAAGATGAGACTTTCAGCCGGGCGGTGGTGGCGCACGCCTTTAATCCCAGCACTCGGGAGGCAGAGACAGACGGATCTCTGTGAGTTCGAGACCAGCCTGGTCTACAAGAGCTAGTTCCAGGACAGGCTCCAAAGCCACAGAGAAACCCTGTGTCGAAAAAAAAAAAAAAAACAAAAAAAGATGAGACTTTCTGCTCACCTTCTGGAAGCATGATGTCATCTGACCCAGAAACTACTGGAGATGCTGACTAACATAGTGAGAATTATTTATAGTGTGTCTATTTATGCTGCTAACATGGTGAGCTTCGGTGAGTATACTTTTCTTTGTTGTTATTTACAGAACAACTTGTTATGAATATTTACTCAAAAGTTGGCTTTTGGCTTGTTGTGGTGGCCATTGCCTTTGAAAATTATTTCCAAAGATCCCTTAAAAGCCTGGTGTATTTGTTTAATTTTGAAGAGCATGTTTTTGATAGCTTCTGGTAATAGAGGAACTACTAGTTTGAGACTATATTGATAAAATTAAAGCTTGAGGCAGGTTCCCATTTCCTCAGATGACAGGCTATTTGGGCTGAATGTCTGAATAACAGCTAATTGATGCCTAATTCAAAGATCTATAGGTATAGAGCTCATGCCCATTAAATGAAAGGAGGATCGATCCTGGAGGATCCTGCTGGTTAAGGGTTGTAGTCCACCGTGTCCAGACAGCTCTCTCTAAGCTCAGCGCATGAGATGGGAGGATTCCCTTGTTATAGCACAGGCTTCTACTCTCTGCCTGACCTTATTTGGAGACTGACCATGAGCCTGGATGCCTGACTTATCTTAGTTGACACAGTTCCCTGCAGACACTCATGGTAACTAGGTTTTGTGCTTTGGTTGTTATAATAGGAGCCTGCTATTTAATGCAAATTAGATGCCCCAGCCACTGTCCTCATCCTTCATATCCTCCCTTACTCTAGAATAGTCTCACTGAAGATGCCTCTAGTACCAAGCTTTTTCCTTTAGGCCACCAACTAACTCCCAAATCCTGACACAACGACTTATTATTTTTGAATATTTTGCCTTAGCTAAGGTCTGTTCTGGCTACTTCTTTGAACTTAAATTAGCCTGTTTCTCTTCATCTACCTTTTGTCTCATGGCTTCTTACCTTTTTACTCCTGATATCTCACTTTCACTGTTTCTCTGCATTTGTCTGTCTGTCTGGCCTCTGACGGGCTTTGTCCCTCATTCTCCCCTCTTCTCTCATTTGTCCTTCTTCATTGAGTCTAGATTTATTTATTTGTAATGTTTATTTACTTATAAATAAATCCTCCTACTTATTCTCCATGTCTGACAACTCTGCCTGTCCTTTCTACCGCATAACTATTGGCCATTCAGCTCTTTATTAGACCAATCCTGGCAAGGTGAAAAAAAGCAGTACATCTTTTCATAATTAAACAAATGCAGTTAAAATAATTTTCGGGAACATTAACAAATGTAACACATCTTTGCCTAGTTAATATTCTACAACAGCCTCCTGAAAAGATGTTTCCATTATACCCACAAGCTCTCTGAACTCCGTTCTCTGCTTCTGCTCCCTCCTCCCTCAGGGACTGATGGCCAGCCATCCCCTGGAGGAGAGACTGTAGCTGTTGTCTCAATTTTGAGTGATCTCTGCAGCTTTCCTCATTCTTCCCAAAAGGCCAAGACAACTCTACCCTAACACAGTGGCTGTTCTTTTGCTGAGTCAAGACTTCAGGGGAAAAAAGTCTTTAGTAATGGTCTCATATGCCTGACATGTTGTCCTTTCTTTGCCAATTGCAGACATGTAATTTTTTTCTTTCTCTTCGGTGCCTTAAAATATTTTAACACACATACTTGTTACATGCATTTGTGTGTATGTTACATATACATATATAAATATATATAAAACCTGTTTATATAATTTGTTCTTAATGAGAAAGTTAGTTCAAATTATTAGCCTTTCTATGAAGCATGCAACTTTAGATTACAGTTTTCTCCCATCACTAGTGATATTTTGTTCTACATAATAATTCTTTATGAAAGCACAGTACCATGCCTTGTAGACATGTAGCAGCACGGCTCCATGAGAATAACATACCTGCTACTAGTCATCTCATTCACAACTATCTCTCCATCTTTCCAAACACTCCCCAAGCACCAAGATTAGGTTTTGACATTAGAACCATGGATCTGAATGATTGACATTTACGAAAATATTTGAAGTGTATTGTGAATTAAGAATAATTATACTTCAGCTCATATATTTGGATTTTAGATTTGTAGCATTGATAAATAAGACTTTTCAAATCCAGTGGGAAATTACCGAGCCACGGAATCGAGTTGAAAATGTTATGAGTATAGAAACAAACAAACTTTAATTCTGAGCCCTTGTCAACTGCTTGCTTTGATAGGTTACAAGTTTCATGGCCTCAGGAAAGTTACCGCAACCTTCATTCTTGATTTCTCCTTCCGTCAGCTCTGACCTCTCGAAGGGCTGCTTGTAATTTCTTTCTTGCTTGGTTTAATTACTCATTCAGAGCATCATAAGAGCATAAAAATAACTTCTTATCTTTTTTTCAGGGACTTTCTCAAGAGTAGATTTTTTTATTGATGATTTTCCTGCTAATTTGGTGAGACAATCTATTGAATTAAACACATCAATCTAGAAACTACTTAGTTTGTATTCTTAGATTCTTGTAAACTGGAGACCCTGTGAAAAGAAAAGTCAGATCTATGTTAACCAGTATAGAGGGCTGAAAAACTGATCTGCATTCTGCTATTGAAATTGATTTGCATTCTGCGATTGTATCGAGTTTGATATGCTGCTACAGATCCAGAGTCAATTTATCTTAAACCACTGCAGTTCTTCAGCAACCAATCCATTGCCCACCCCCCCCATCTGATCTAATATCCTCTTTTACTATAAGGTGAAAATCTTTAAACTGTGTTTTTAGAAGACTGCTAGCTTCCACCAATGCCAGAGTTAAGACTGTTTTGGATACCGTTGAAAACTTATAGAGTATTGAAATTTTGTTATAATCTTCTTACCTGTGATTGCTAGCTATAGAGCTGATAAATTCCTTGTTTTATGCCTTTATGTTGTTGTTGATGTTGTTATTCAAGAACTAACAGAATCACATGTAGCTAATTCCACAGTGGAACATTGCTTCAGTGTCATTTGGGGCAGTCTGAAACATTTTCCCCAGGGCACTGTCTCTCTCAGTTGGCTCAGAATAAACTGTTTTAGTTCCTTTGATGTGAGAACTGTTTTTTTTTATTTTAACTAACTACAGCAAAACTAAAGTTCAGTATTACTTTTAAAATATTTTGCAGGTTGAAAAACAGAAAATTTTTACATAAACCTAGAAATACTTGTTTTAATTTTGCTTTTAGTTTGTGTTTTTCTCTTACAATGTACAGATTTTTAAGGTAGAGCAACTGAAACATTTTGACATATGATAACCTTAGAATTTTTATTGTATCATTTTAAATTTTCATATTAATTTGAATCAGAGTCATCAGTACCTTCTTTATAGCTGCTAGATCCAATGACATTTTATTAACACACTGTTTTTATAATGACAGACTGAAGCAATGCTATTCCCATTTCAGATACTTCAGAAAGCTCAAGCGTTTTAGAATATGTATCCCTATTCCTCCAACTAAAAGTAAATGACCCAAGCTCTACTACATCAGATACAGTCATTTTAAGACATCTTTATGCTGACAACCCAATACAAAAGGAGGACCAAAGACTCAAAGAACATTGGCAGATAGTGTGCTATAGCAAGGACATAAAAGGGTATGTAATCTTGAGTAAAGACAGAGGCTTAGAACATGAAAAACAGAAGATGAATAAACCATGGAAAAAGAATGATAGTGGGGTCAGAGTCGTGAGTTTATAAATGACTCATGGTGCTTATCAGATTAAATGAAACATATTATTTTTAATTCAGTAGATCCCACTACAGCATCGTGCTTAAGTACAGAGTTATAAATGGTATCTCATGCCCATGAAGAGTTTACTTATGGGAAATGAACCTCCCTTTGACACAGAGACAGATTTCTTAATCATCGGATTGTTCTAGTATTTGGACATTTACCAGGGAATTATAGCTTTAAGTTTCCATTGAGTGCAGGAATGCCCAATGGCCATTTTGTCTCAGTAAAAAGCATAGATCTTGGATCATAGATCTTAGATAGAAAAGACCTTTGAGACTCTCAGGTGGATTTTCTTGGCAGGGCAAAAGAAGAAATGAAGACTATTACATGAAGGCTCTATAGACCATCCTTCAACAAGTGCTGCTTTGCAATGTCTAGCACTCCAGATTTTTCCTGTCAAGGAAAGATTAACTACATCCTAAGCCATTTCAGAGTAGCTTCCATTTAGCCATCAGAACTAGTCTTCCTCTCAGTCAGCAACAAACACTTTCTCCTAAGAATGGAGATAGAATCAGTGACAGGCAGGAAAATGTGATTATTGTTTAGTTAGTATAATTTCCCTTCTGGGTAACCACATTCCCTAAATAGCATAGTTTTGAACAGTTATGTGATATTTACAATTGATGTTACATGGAGTTTAATACTGGATTTGTAGGATTCTAACAAAGCCATAATTTTGGTGCTTGTTTTTAAAAGAAGCTTTGAAATGTATTTTCATATGATTGCCTCACTCACTATAATTATTTGAACCAATCAAAGTTTTTGCAAACAATTTGTTAGTTACATAGTCCTTTTGTAACTTGAAGGGGTCTGAGAGCTACTAGTTTAGCACCCAGGAAGAAAAGAGCAATTCATGAGGGATCTAGCACACCGACATGTCCTGCCTGGGAAGCCCACAATGACGAAAGGAAAAAAAAATGAAGTCTAGGGTCTGTCTTGTAAATACATGGTTATGAGTCTAATGAACGTGTATTTAATTTTATTTTCCTCTTTGTTTTATTACTTGGTATGCACAACATTATGAGCAGCTTCAGTGAGGTTTTCTGGACAGGGAATAGTAGATTGCATGAGTTCACTGAAAGGTACATGAGTATCAGGTCAACATGTGCCTGTCCTACTGTTCTAAAGAATTCAAGAAAGGCACGGTGGGTCAGTATGTGTCCAAGTCCTGGTTGTGCTCTTCAGATAGTCTGATACCATATGAAGTTCCATGAAAAGAAGAAGGGAATAGTAGTAAAAATATAGTGTGAGAAACATGCATTTAAAGAGCAGGGGCAGTGAAGAACTCATTCCTGAATGAAATCGGTTCCAAGTACAATGCTGGGCATGTTTCCCCATTCCCTGTGCTTTCACTGATCCCACACTGCATAACCTTATTGCCTTTCTCCTTCCCTCTTTAGGGATTTAGAACCTAATGACTGACATCATTCTGTCTCAGAGCAACACCCAGCCCTCTAACTTCCTTTTTTTTTTTTTTAGTTTTTCGAGACAGGGTTTCTCTGTGGCTTTGGAGCCTGCACTGGATCTAGCTCTTGTAGACCAGGATGGTCTCAAACTCACAAAGATCCGTCTGTCTCTGCCTCCCTCCCGAGTGCTGGGATTAAAGGTGTGCGCCACCACCGCCCGGCCTCTCCAGTCTTTTATTTCAAAAGCTGCTGATGGTGACAGCAAAGGGAAGGTGTCACATGGATTCAGTAGCACTCCGGTTACCTCTTGAACTTAGGCTCCAACAGCAGATGGTGGCCTTCCTTCACTGGCTGTGCAGAACTGTTTGAAAATAATTAAGGATTTTTGTCCTTTTTTGTACTTCAGCTTCTATATTTTGATAGGGACATGGTGGGAAAACCTATTTTTGAGACTAACTTGTTTCAAAATAAATAGGCACATAATTTTTCATAACTATGTTCTTGGTCTAGAAACAGTAGCTAGAAAGTGAAAAATGCTAAGTATGATGCTTTTTCAGTAATCACCACTTTAAGGTCTTATTACCCAGTTATACAATGTATGTAAACAATTGGTTTGCACATATATGTTATCAGAATAATCTGCTTGAATAAACATACAGAACAACATTTACCAAATTCTATAAATCAGTAATGATATGGGGCAGTGGTAATCAACCTGTGGATGGCAACCCTTTGGGTTAAATGGCTCTTGCATATTTCAGATACTTATATTACAATTTATAACAGTAGCACAATTGCAGTTATGAAGTAACAACAAAAGTAAATTCATGGTTGAGATTCACCACAACATGAGGAACTGTCTTAAAGGGTCACACTATTAGGAAGACTGAGAACCACTCTTACAGAGGATCTTCGAAGCCTGTTTATCTCTTACTGACTACCCAATGCAGAATGCAGGTGTGTTTCAATTAAGTGAAAGGGATAAATGAAGAATACTCAAATGCAACCAAAAGTAGTATCTAAGTTCAATTTATTACAATACAAGCCAAAATTTATAGAGTACTTGAAAACTAAGTTTTAAAATAACATTTAAAATGAGATGCTAAACCTATTAATGATTGTACCTTTATTTAAATCCACCCAGTGCTAACTTTTCTCAAAACCCCTTTAAGCTACCTATCTTATCATTTAAATTGTCATAGTCTGTTGAATGCTATTAGTCTACCTAGTGTGAAGTGGCTCATTGATCTTTAAGTACTTCTTGCTTTGTTACTGTTGGTTTTCCTGACCCAAGAGCATTCTGCCTGTTCAATGCGCTGCATACTGAGGTAGATGCAGGAGAAAAATCACTCATTTTGAAAAACCTCTCAGTTCCTATTAGAGAACAAATACCTATTGCCGTCGCGAAGTAGAAGGCAATTGCTCAAAGACCTTTGAAGATAAACAGTCTTTCTTTTAAGAGACAAAGTCTTACATATAAAATTAACTAGAAAACTTTGGAAATTGACTAGATAATAAGGGAATTTTAACTTCTGTAAGTTGTAAAGTTAATTTTAACTTTAACTTCTGTAACTTGTCTCATTTAACAGCCTGGAAAGGTTGTGGATTGGTTTGATAACACGTTATTGTAGAATATAAATCAATGACTTTCTATCTACAACTATGGAGTTGGAAACAGGACAATTTCAAGTTTAAAATTTCTTTGTATTTTTGTACTTTAATACATCCTAACTTTAAGAATTACAGTCAGTTATAAACTTGAACCTTGAATATTTAAGTTGAAAATCTGTTTGTAATGTATCACAGAACTTAAGGCTTTATTTAAATATGTATATATATATGTATGTATGTATGTATGTATGTATGTATAGTCCTCTTTCAAGTCAGTTGGCTGATTTGTCCTATTTCATAGCAGAGTTGAAATATTTTGCTCTAAGTTAACAAAGTGAAATTCAAGGTCTACCTAGCACACTTGGGAAAATGCCAAACATAGCAGCATGCTGTTCTTGACAGGTGCAACTCCATCACTTTCTTAAGAAAGAAGAAGATTTGCAGAATATGCCAGAGGTAAATCAAGCAAACTCTTCATATATAATGTTGAATTATAGGCACATTGTACATATATCTTTTATACAGTCACTGGAAAAAAAGATGACAAAATTGAAAATTATGTGCAAATCTTGGTGGAAAAGTCTTATATCTGGCCAGTCGACACTCACTTAGAATTGAAGATTTTTGAGGCTACATCTCAGATAAGCACAACAGTGAATTGTGTAATGTAAACTTGACCTTTTCTCTTGCAACTAACAGAGTGTAGTCCAGACATGCCAGTCAACATTATAATGTGCATTTTCAGTATGTTACTGTAAAACCTTACAACTTGTCCTTGGAAGTGCGCTCATTATTTTTGTATTGGTTATACAATGCTTAAAACCGTCAACATCATCATACAGATGATCAAATTTTCTTTGGGGATATAGCCTGAATAATGTGTCAATCAACTATCAACTCAGACAAAGTTCTTAAGTGAAAAGTCAAACTGAAGGAATCAATACAAATTTTCATTGCCATAACTTCCTTTGTCTTTGCACTGCTCACAAAAGCTGAAACTACGAGAAAGTACCCTGATTAACTACTCTTAAAATTTGTTGTTTCTTCTATAAAAAAAAAATTCTTTCTTGTATCTCTTCTGTGCACCAAGGCTTATCTAAACAATGGTTCTGGGAAAATTGGAATCTATTCAGTCAAAGATGTTTATGAAGAAGCACACATCACGGCTACCCATTTAGCCCATGAGGGTTATTTGTAACATTTCTTTTAATATGTCAGATATTATATTGCATAGGCATTGTCAGACAGAAGTCAATCACGCTTACATGTATTCTCTGAAAGAAATGCTTTTAAATAAGCAATTAGCCCCAGGAACTATTTTAAAACAATCAAGTGAATGTATTCCTTTAAACATTTTAATAGTGATGCTAAATATTCAGGGTTACCATTAAAGCAACCTGTACAACAGGTGTCACTTCGAGCAAACTACACACAGTGCTAACAATGGAGCAAGGTGAGCAGGAACAGTGTACACGCTCTTCTCAATGCCCAGGACTTGACTAAAGGCGATATGGTCAATAGTCTCATTTTACTAATCTTAGGGGTGTCTGCTATAACTGGCTCAGCTCCAGGATGTCCTACTGTAGGGAAACCAAACCAAAGACTAAGTTATTCCTACTTAAGAGGCCTCAGTGATGTCTATAAGCAAACCCAGATTCCTCATCTTCAGTCATGTTGAGAATATAATTTCTTCTCATTCACACAAGGAAAATTCTGGGAGGATAGCGAACAATAGAATAGATTTTAGCGAATGATAAGATTTATTGGACTGTTCCGGGCAATTCCTTAAAATTGTATATATTTCCAAATTAGTTTTTGTTTATCATAACTGGATACCCCAAATTAACCTTTTCTATTTATAACTGAATTGTCTCTCATGTTCATGAAAGTGATAAAATCTAACACACTTATGTATATGTATATATGTGTGTATGTTTGTGTGTACACGCACACTCATATTTTTCTCAGACTACCCATTCTTCTCCCCTCTCTGCAGGAAGTGACCTCCTCGCTAGTTTCTGTATTTGTTTCCATTTCATGCCGCTTGGTGCATAAGCAAAAGTGGGTCTGAGCCATATGTGGTGGTGCACAGCTCTAATCTCAGCACTTGCAAATCCGAGTCTGCCGATTATCATCTGAGAGCTAGTCTGCATGTTGAATCAAAGAAGATCAGGCTGAGCTACACAGTAAGACTTGTCTTTAAAGCACGTTTTTTATCTCCTTCAATTCTGTCATTAAAATTTAAGACAAGGCAAGATAACTTCACCTGACAGGTGATTTTTTAATCTGATCAGCTTTCATTCCAGGTGCTGCACACATAGTAAAGAGCTTGTCATATCCCAAGGACAGGACTGCTCATGTTCTCTTATTAGTTGCTGACTTCCCTTTCCCTTTGTGTGTTCTTCTCCCTGTCTCTCTTACAATTTTCACTCTGCTATAGGTTCACACATTTCTGTTTAATTGCTTCCGGATATCACACGTGTTGCAAGTAGCAGGGAGAGGGGTGCGTGTTGTTTGTTCCCTGCACCCAGCTTCCAAGCCCCCAGCCGCTGGCCCGCTCAGCAGCTGGCTGCACCCGAAATAACCACGTGACAAACTGGATTCATTTAAACTCTGCCTGGCTTATTATCATTAGCCTTTTCCCGGCTAGCTCTCATAATTAAACTAACCCATTATAAAAGTCTGTAAGTCACCACGTGGTGACTTACCGGAAAGGTCTAACCTGCATCCATTTGCGATGGTGGCTTGGGGCTTCTGCTCCTTCCTTCTTCTCCTCCCAGAACTTCCATTCTGTCTACTCCGCCCATCTAAGGGTTGACCTAACTATAAGCCAGGCAGCCCTTTATTTAACCAATCAAAACACAGAAATACAGGTGGACCCTCCCCACACACGTGTCCTGCTTTCTTGCACACTTTCTCCCCTAAGGAGCCTCATGTAATTCACATAAACAGCATAAGCAACTTTAAAGCACCCCAATCTCCCCAAGGACTAGAGGTGGGTCAGTAGATGCTCTTTAAGTGTGCATGCTACAAATCTGCATGTTAAAAACTATGACCACATGTTAAACTTGTTTAGTGAATAAAAATACCTTATCTTTTATCATGTCTTCAGTTTCATATTTCACTCATCAGAGTTCTGATCATAGTCTTCTTAAAGTATAACTTTATTGCTATGTTGGAGAGATAACTGCAGACAACTAAGATATTTTAAAGAAATGAGTGGGATGTGTCTAATCTACAACTAATTTTTCTGAAATATGCAAATTAGAGTTTTGGCATGCAGTAGTTTGTTTTCTGTATTTTTTTTTAAGATTGTAGTATAATTACAGTTTGTTCCTTCTCTTTCCTACCTCCAAACCCTTTCACATAATTCTGTAATCTTTTAAGTTCATGGATTCCTTTCTCATTGTTATTTTGTGTGTGTGCATGTGTGTATGTGTGAACATGCATATACATGTGCTCCTAAATGTAACTTTCTCAGTTTGCATAATTTTATTTGTATGTATGTTTTCAGGGCTGACCATTTGCTATTGGATGAGCAACTGGTGTGTTCGTCCATAGGGAAGATTTCTCCAAGTATCACCATTCTTTAACGCTTATAGTTCTCCATGTAGGGCTGAGGCCACATGGGATTTTCCCCCAACTACTTCGGCATGACCTTTGGCACCATCCTTGTTCCCTTCATGTGAGGGCAATCATGTTAGCAAGGCACAACATCCATGTGATCCTGAGACTTTCCAACATCTGTGTGCTGTAGATGGAATGAAAGTGCAAGGGATCACTGGAAAAGCCCAGAACTAATGTGTATGTATTATGGTGATCTTTTTTTAGTCTAAGTGGAGCTTTCTTTGGGTGAAGAACTGCCATCCATGCCTGTGAGCTCCTGCTCCAATAGGAGACCCCAAGACCCAATTCATGCTTCGATACATCCAGGAAATACTAGTCTGTATTTCTAAGCAGCCTATGTTTGCTTCAACTGGTGTTCCTCAGAATTATATCAAGTGTTTCTGGTATCATTTAGGAAGGACTGAAGGTTATATTTGAGATTAAGAAGATTTCTGTTTTAGTTTCATCTCTGTTGCCATGACAAAGACTGTGACAAAAAGCAACTTACAAGAGAAAATGGTTTATTTTTTAATTTCCAGGTCATGATACAACATTGAGAGAAGACAGGTCAAGAATTCAGAGTAGGAAGCTGAAGGCAGGACTGCCTAGTCTTCCACGTAGCATTGCCTTGAATCAGAGAACTCATTCATATCCGTGCAGCTACAGTAGGAACATGGAGGATGCTGTTGGCTAGTTGGGTCACTCTCTGGATTGCTTACTTTTATAGCCCATTCCCCTGCATCAAATAATAATCCAAACACTCCCTCATAGACAATTGTACAGAGCAACCTGAGAAAATAATTACTCCATTGAGCCTTTTGTTCAGGTGTCTCATGCTATGGCAGATGTCACTTGATGATAATTACAATTATAGTGCATAAGGTATGTGTTCAGACTACCAAAATGCCTGCCCTGTTTGGAGATTTTATTGCTTCTGTATATTAGTGATTTGATTTCACCCAATTTTTAAAATATTTCTTGTTCAACCCTTTTATAGGAAATATCTACAATAAGAGCATCAATGTTTAAGTGGGGTTTAGTTAAACCAACATTTGACTGATATGACTAGAGAAGGAGAGAGAGAGGAAGGGAAGGAGGGAGAGAAGCAGAGGAAGAGGGAGAATCACATATATTGGTATTCCAGGGAAGTCAAAGAAACATGGTGTAGGACTTAAAACATTAAAACTACTTTAACAAAACATCATTCTACTTCTTTACAATCTATTAGAAAAACATTTTTTAAGACAAACAGG
The DNA here is from genome assembly GCA_028555095.1 of Dicrostonyx torquatus. Lineage (NCBI taxonomy): Eukaryota > Metazoa > Chordata > Mammalia > Rodentia > Cricetidae > Dicrostonyx > Dicrostonyx torquatus. The sequence goes on from JAQHUG010000201.1 coordinate 847,916, forward strand.
TCTCCCCTTTTCCCAAATAATACTGAAAATCTGTTGACAATTGTCAGTAATCCATAGGCCATGGCTGACTACCTAAAATCATGCAGAGTTCTGTGTTTAATGCAAGCAAATGTCTAACAGGCAGGAGGAATTATTAGTTAGCCCAAAAGAGTTGAGGGTAGGTCATCTAGGTGCTCATAAAAATATTTAATTAATCGTATACACATAGAATGAGTTAATACTTCTGTGATGCATTTGAGGAAATGTGGAAGGTTGATTACAGCTAGGGACAATTCTGGAGTTTGGAACAGTCTATACCCCATCTTTCTCTAGAACAAACCAAAGGGATCAAAGTAGTGCCAAGTCATACCTCCATCTCTGCACACAAATGACTGGATATCATGTTATAGAATTGGGACACAGTCATAGAAGATTCACATGCTTAAAGAAATACTCTAAGTTGCTTTTAGAATATTTTGGATTTTTGTGAATATTTACAGAGGCATATCTGCCTGAAATTCAGCTATGGAGACTGGTAAAATCTCTTGTTTATTGTTATTCATTCATGAGGTGATCCTGTCTTATCTATGTGTCAACAGGGTCAATGGTAGAGCTTCTCACTGAGCAACTAAACAATCAGGAAACGTGAAAACCTTGATCACTCTTAGATTCTTTAGATCTGCTTGAGGCAGATTACCAAACTTCAGACCCTCTGGAGTCTGTCTACTATAGGGTGATGTGGTTAGAGCCATGGGGCCTAAATAGAAACTGGGACCATAGACTCCAGATCTTGCAATGACCACAGACACGTCAGAAATCAAATCTCACACCTGTACTGACCTTGGAGATGACTGAAACCAAATCTTGAGCTTCTCAGGGGATCCTGAGCCCACTGAAGGCAAAGCTCAGACCCTGCGCTTACCTCTGAGGTCCCTGAGTTAGTGTCCTTGTTGCAGGGTGATCTCTAGTTCTGAAGAAGCCAGGAACCTCCATGCTGATGCACTCTTGTTCCCCATAGTCACCATCTTTCTAGAAATTGAAAAGATTCACAGTTCACAGCAGACACCTAAAAAGTGATTAGAAGTAGATAAGTTGTTTCCTTTGTTCTCACTTGGGGTAACACAAAGCTTTGTACCCTGTCCCATGGCCAGCACAGAGAGTATCTCCAGAGTGAAGTGCTCTAGAAAAAAAAAGATAACAACTGAGAGTTTAAATTCTTGGGTCTCTTGCAGGTCTAAAAATGAAGATAACGATGCCCATCTCTTCAGCTGCTATGAGAAGGTCCTTTCCTGCAGCATATTTTATTTCAGTTCTTTGATCCTGGGGATTGGGCTTTCTGAACACAGTGTTACTGGGATGACAAAGTTGCTCTGACACAATATTGTTGACATAACTGCTGCCAAGGTCTCCTTAGAGCAGATTTCCTGCAAGAAACTGGGTCAAGGAAAGTTTCCCCTGGTAAATGACTTATTTTCTATTTCTCCATTACCGTCTTCCTACTCTGAGAGTGATGTTAGCAAATTTCTCCATGAGATTTGCAGGCATGGCATTTGCTGATCTGATGTGAGAATAGTCCCAGTTTCTTTGCGTCAGATGGGTTTGCTTGTTCAAGGTGATTTGTTATTTCAGCAACCTTCAAACATGGAACAAATCAGTGCCCATTGAGTTGGCATTTCCTCTCATTTCCTGAAGGAGGGCCTGATAATTCTGATAGCTCCTAAGAGGATACTCCAGACTCTCTCCAAATTTTTGGTGGCCACTATGTTGCTTCCTATGTACAGTTCACTAGTCATATTGAAAACCCAAGTAAGGTCATTCATACTAACAAACACTATGAAGGCTTGAATTGCCTATAATGGAATTTTCTGGACCAAAAGAAGCCATATATCAGAAGTAGAATTGAAAATGATAGGGAAAACTTGTTTCTGTTGAGATGTTCAATGAGAATATTTGGCTTCTATAGTACCTCTGCAGAAGGATGAAAAAGCTTGGTTCCATCTGGAGAGATTGAATACACTGCGATTTTTCAACTCAAAGTGCAGACAGCTCTGCCTAACAAGGCAAGAACTATCAATCAGAAATATTTTATAAAGATTATGGATGTTTTTGCCAGATGCTATTCACTACACCTTCAGTGCTAGGCATTGCAATTAGACCTGAGTGCATATGAACAAGAAATAAGCAAAGGTAAGAGGTTATACTGCTGCCCACTCAAATTGATTGAGTGATTATGCAAAAGAAAATTCCTCAGAATATGGAATGATCATAACTCAATTGCCTTCATACTGTAAAAAAGGAAACTACGACTTGATAGCTTCTCAGATTGATACTTTTTTTTAGTATATGTGTTGCTCATTTTGTAAGTGAAAACCAAATTATGGGTCCTGGAAACTTCCCAAACCTTCCTAACACTCATGTTTCAGGGGTTTAGTCATAATTAAGACTGATCAAATCCAAAGATTAAATATAGAGTACATCAAGTATTCAGTGGATCTATCTAAAATGTCAGCATTATTTGAATTACTATTAACATGACTTTATAAAACCACATATTTATATAAGTGTTTCAAATCATTGTATTTTTTTTTTTTGGTTTTTCGAGACAGGGTTTCTCTGTAGCTTTGGAGTCTGTCTTGGAACTAGCTCTTGTATCAGGCTGGTCTCGAACTCACAAAGATCCACCTGCCTCTGCCTCCCGAGTGCTGGGATTAAAGGCGTGCGCCACCACAGTCCGGCAATCATTGTACTCTTTAAGCTTTTATTTAGGCATAGGAAAAGCAAAAGAAAAGGGATGGGGAAAAATTCTCTCTCTTTCACACACACACATACATGCACACACATGCACATCTTCTGTTTTCTTCCTTGTTCAAAGCATTAACTTATTTGAGTATTACGATTTATCATTTGTGATGTATTTTCTCCTAGAAAATCAAATGGTATTTTAGTTTATTCCTTTAACACACATTTATCGAGATTATTCTAGAATATTCAGAAAATACACTAAGATTGATATAAAAAAAAAAAACAAATACCCCAAACCTTCACCCATTATTGTCAAACTTCAATTACTGTGCAAATAAAGTCCAGGCCAAGTATGTTAAATTCTATAGATAGCTATCACGCTCAGTCCATTCATTGATTTATATATGAGATTACTGTCTCTAAATTAAGTGAATAATTTATTCTGAATGCAAGCATGGGAATGACACTGGCTGGGTCAGACTTGCTTTCCTTAATGTCAGCCAGCTGTGTGACCTGTGGTAAATGACTTAACCTTCCCTTATTCCTTATTTTCGTCTAAAACATAGTGAGTATCATTTCATGCTCACTTCACACAGTATTTATGAAGTTGGGTGTGATGGCACACATCTTTAATCTCATCACTCAGGAAGCTAAAACAGGAGGACACCACAAGTTTTAGGCCAGTATACAGGGTGATATAGAAACTCCTTGGCTTAAAACATAAATAAACAGACATAGGATAACTGTGAAAAAATGTGAATTAGTATTTTAAAATACTTAAAGGAATGCTTAGATAATCTTAGCTATATTGATAACAACATTAATAGAAATATGCAACAAGACACATGGTTGAATATCTCCTGTCCATGCCGGAAATTTGGCTGCATTTATCTTGTGCAGGTTTTGTGTTGGCAACCATAGCTCTTTTGGGTTCAATTGTACAAAAGTTCTATTATATACAGAAGACACTGCTTTCCCACAACCCTTCCTGATTTTTCTGACTCTTGTAATCATATGTTCCCTCTTCTTTGATGTTCTATTAGTCTTGGGGGAACCGTTGAGAGTGGCATTTCATGCTATGCTTGTGGAAGTCAGGGAACTGGGGATGAATCAATTCTCCACTTCTACTGTGTAGGTTCTAACTTGGGTTATCAGGCCCTGCAATAGGTGTTATTACTCAATGAGGCATCTCACTTGCCCCAAGCATACAGCATACTTTTGATTCTTTTCCAACAGATGATATTTATGGGCACTTCCCTATATAATTAGTGCTCTCTCGCTCTCTCTTTCTCTGTCTCTCTCTTTGTCTCTCTCTGTCGGTCTGTCTGTCTGTCTCTCTCACTCTGCTCAAGAGAACTAGATACTCTTTTAAGTGTAATGGCCAGATGAAGGTTGTTTAGAAAATCTTGTAGAAAGGATTTATATATCTTTATACATAAGATTAATTTATAAAATTAATTATTTAACATAAAACATTATTCTTACATAAAGAAATATATAAATATATTGGTAAGAATGATGTTCATAATTGTTCTCATTCCTCATCTAGGACCAAAGTTCCCAGCCCCTCAGAAATTACAGAATGATGTTTAATTACTCATGAGATACTCTGAGCTCTTCTCTAGGAATTGCCTTGAGCTGAGGAAGAAACCAAACCCACGGTTACTCTGCAGGGAGGAATCAGCATCTTTTGGCTTACCAATGCAGGTAACTCATGTTTCACCTCTCAGTTTCAATTCTGGAGCACTCTATTGTCTTATCCAACCCCAGAGCTCATAACTTCAGCTGAAACCTTGCCAAAGAGTACATCATGTCTCAAGAACAGTTTCTTCAGAATGTGTCATCACTTTTACACTTCAAAGAAGTTGAAAAAGTTATTGGGTGGATAATCTTACTTTGGGCATTGTAGTTCCATAAAAGGAGTCATGAGAGCACAGAGAGAGATAAAAGAATATGCTGGAAACTGAAGACCCAAATAATAGCATAGTTAATCTCTCACGATCTCCTGTTAGTCTCATATATACTAGGCTTGGGGATAGAATCCAGAAACCTAGGATCTCAGGATCTGTCAATAAAGTTCTCATGCAGAAGATAAAGCTTGAGATTAAGCATTCCCTAGGCAATGAAAACATTCGAGAAAACGATTTCACAGTAATTTTTAGAAGAAACTTGATATTTATGTTTATTTTTTCCAACATAATATTTTAATTGATTATTTGGGAATTGCACGTCATGCACCCTGACCACAGTCACTTCCCAGTCGTCCTAGGTCTGCCATCCCACTCTTGTTAACACCTGCCCCTAAAAAATAAGGAAGAAGAATAGGAAGGAGGAGGAAGAGAAGAAAGAGGAAGAGAAAGAATTCTAGTTTGTGTTCCCTGTATACTCAGTGAAGCAAGGTCAAACTCTTAGCAACCCGCTCCTTTAAGAAAACTGAGTCCTTTACCACCAACACCCTACCAAAAGCCATCAGTCATGGAAAGCTACACTTCAACATTATCATCACAATCTGTAAGGGTTCTTGTCTATGGCCTTCTGTCTAGGATGTTTTTATTTTTCACTTTTCTTCTTTCTTTTGTTTTGGAAGGGGGTAGGTGTTGTCACAGAATGTCTTTCCATGTCTCTCTTGCTCAGTTGTGAGTCTACAATCATCCATACCACTGCAAGAATAGATACTTCGCTCTCTACTCTCAGCAGGATCACAGATCATGGATTTCCATTGGTGGTTTCTGCTGTTTGTGGATATTCCTGTTTATAAAAAAACTGTCCTTAGATGTCCTTAGTTTCCAACCAAGTCAGCATATAACTGGAGTGTCTTAAGACAGATTTTGATTTGCAGGATATATGTGTTATTTTTTTAAGCGTTGCTACCTCTTTGTATCGAAACTTAAATATCCTACATCTTCCTTAAATTATACCATTTAGTAATCCTGAAATTTCAAAGGCCTGCAAAAAGAGACACAGATCAGTTAATCTGAAAAGTCATGACGGGAATTTTTCTCATCATTAGATTTGTGACTGCAAACATATGGTCAAAAAGCATGAGAACAACTTCATCATTCTGTGTATTTCAAAGCGTTTGCAATCTTCAACCAAAACTGGGTCCCAAGTCGTATTTTTAGAAAATATTTGAGCACTTTGAGCACTTTTCCCATTTCCATTTTTGTTTCCTCGTTAATGTGTCAGTACATTTTGATGTATGGGGCATTGCATACCAAAATTGATGTTAAACTCAAGGCATTGCTTACATAAAGTCAAAACAGATAATTAGAAATAACCACATGATTGACTGTTCACATATTTTTCATTTAGAATCTTGGCCTCAAGTAAATGTAACACAGAATATGAACTTTAGACAGATGATGCCTTTTCTCTTTCTTATATTAAACACCAGAGTCTGTCTGATGGGCTGCCTTTCTCACACTTAACTTTTTTTTAATACTGTGGATCAAATAATGTTTATGATGAACATCTATTCTCTTTATGATGCAATAATCTTCTCGCTGAAAGAACATTGCATGCATTAAAATTATATTCCCATCTGGAATGCATGTAATTCCTAAGATCAGTCTCAGGGTTTAAGCTTTGGTATTCCTTGTGAGATTAATACACTGCTTACTACCATCCCCTGAGGTCATGTGCTGGATGACTTTCACCTTGTCACACAACAACCATAAGCATTCATTGAACAAACCATGGGAAGAACTGTCACTTAGTTCAAGCTGATAATGCAGAGACTTTTTCCTTTCATGTGTATGTCTTCCTTCTAATAAGAATGTTGAGAAAGAATAACCATTTTAGAGCACTTTGGCAACAGTATTCTATCCTGCAACTAAATTTTAGGAAATTAGAAATACACTAACATTGTTGTTACCTCATGTATTAAAACACATCCATTTACTTATATAAATACTTTTTTTTCAATTTCTTTTTTATTGAAAATAGATCCCCTCAAACCAGGGACCTAGGGTAAAATCAGATTCTACCATTCCACTAAAAGAACAATGATAGAAAATGACTCCTAATAACATTTTTCTATATTCTTAGATGAGTGCCTTTCTCAGGCATCATCAGAGAAGATTCCTCCTGCATCAGATAGGAATAAATACAGAGACTTACACACCCAGATAATATGCAGTGAGAGGCCTTGGAAGCCTCAGCCCTGAATGGGATGTTTCTATCAAATTCCTCCTTTCAGGTCTCAAGGAGACTTGCAGAAGAGGAGGCAAAAAGCATGAATGAGCTAGAGGGGAAGGAGATCACCAAGAACCAAGGCCCTCAATATGATCAGTACACATATGAACTTACAGAGACTGAGGTTAGGGCCTGCATTAATCTATACCAGTTAGGGTCCCAGAGCTAAAAGAAGTAGGTCCATGCTGCCATCCATAATTCAGAAGCTATTTCCAATTGATAGCCACTTGCAAGTGAAATTTTTTTTCCAAGGAATCTGATTGAGGAAACAAACTATTTTTCAGGATAGGTCCCATGCCCAGCATGGATGGAAATATTGGGGCAGGGGTCTGGGTAGACAGCTAATAAATTAACTCATGTTGGGAAGTGATGAAGGCAGGTGGGAGGCTTGAGAAGTTACAGGACTTCTAACCTTTCTATAATTAATGGGGCAGTATTCTGCTTTGCTGTGTTGGGGATATCAGAGGATCTTTACTACAGCCCAGAGGCAATGAGATGATATCCTATGGTATCTGTGGAGAAGAAATAAAGAGCAGAAAGAAGCAATTAATGCCCTTCACAATTAGAGTGACATCAAAGAGGATAAAGAAACAGAACCTCACTCCATCAAAAAGGCTCCTCTCCATTTTGGTATAATCTGAATAGCATAGTTTTCTTTTATCATCTGTCAATGATGAGGTGATGCTCCGATTTACCTTGCTAAACAGGTGTTGGAAGATACTGGTGAAAAAAGATCATCTAATAAATTCTCAAATCTCAATGTTATATGAAAAAAGTGCAACATGTTTATATATATATTATATATATATACAATTCAAGACTTTCATCCACATATACAATGACATATTATCATAACCACTCCTAATTTCTCCCCTCTAACTTCTCCTATATTTGTCTATTATTTCTCTTTTTCCAACTTCATTTCTTCTCCTACTCTTCTTCATCTTCCTCCATCACTTTCTTCCCCTTCGTCCCCCTTCCTTCCTCTTGACCTACCACTCTCACTTCTTTTAAATAGCCTACTAAACACAATTAGTCATGCTCATATGTGATTGGTGTGGGGAATCCACTGAAGCATAGAAAATGCACCAGTGGCCAGTTCTCAAAATGGTTCTTGCTCCCACAACATCTATCAAGCCTTGTGATCACCTTTCCCATCAATGCTCAGATTTTAATTGACTTGATCTTATTCAGGTTTTATGTAGGTATCTACAGCTTCTAATATCTTAAGAGCAGCTGTCCTGTGCAAAGGGCAGATTTTATAGCCCAACTACCCATTATCCAGCTCTTACATTCCTTCTGCCTCTTCTTTCCTTGTGTTCCCTGAGCATTGGTGAGGTTTTGTGCCATTTTAGTACTGAGTATCATATTTTCAGTGTTTTGACTCTACATTGACTGTGATCTACTTAAATAAGAAGCTTCTATGGCTAAGGTTGAAAACAGTCCAGATATATTTTTTAAACATAAATACTAGGATGAAAGTTTGGTAGTTATAACCATTTTGCAAAATTTCCGAGTCACTCTGGGAAACAGTGTGATACATTCTTTGGAAGAAAATGTGTATTAGAACATGCAGGCCCACAATTAGATTACAGCACACTTTTTGCAGAAGTGAGAAAATCTATGTCCTAATCAAAGTTCTCAAAATACAATAAATATAATCTATATACTAGTCAAAGCTTAGAAGAAAATGAGAACTTGAAGATTTGTGTCACCTATGTTTTCTAAGTTGAACTGGATTTTGAGTCATGATCTGAAAAGCAAATCAAGTTACATCAAAGTAAAATCAACTTATGTCACTTATTTTATTTTTTCTATGTTCCTTTAAAAATTCACTTAGCTAACAAAATGTCTGAAGTTTCATTTGAGATTTATTATTTTCAAAGTCTAATACCATAGTACTTCTTTTGTAGCCATTTGTGTATGTATCTATATTCTATTATTTATATATGTTATCTATTAATATGAACCAATTATTACATAACCCAATTACATAGTAACTCAGATTGACTCTAATTCACAGCTACCTCCTGCCTGTTCCTCTTGTGTGCTGACTTTCTGGCATGTTGCTCTACAACAACTGCTTTTTTAATCCTGAAATTAATACTTGTTCATTCACTAAGACACATTTTTTCTCTTTTCCAGTTCACACACTTTCCAAAGTCAGATCCCTTGTAAAACTCTATCTTTATTAGATATGGAAATTTATCCAGAAATATAAACAAAGCCTGTGAAAACTCTTTCCAAAATATTATTTCATATCCTGGTCAAATAACAAAAGTTTTCATGTTCTTGTGAATTTATGGAATGTCCATGTAAGAAAGCAGAGAAATCAATTTTCCAAAATGGTAATAAAATTTAGGAAGTCATTACAAGTTTGTTTAAAACTATTGAGTTTTTGTCTAAAGAAAAGCAGAAAGACTAACTGTAGATCTTCACTTCCCCCTTTAAGCCTCCAAATTCAACCTCCAGCTCATCCCTAGCTCTGCAGTAGAAAGAAATGTAATAATAATAATGATAATAAATAAACAAAATGCAAAGAACCAATGAAATAAAGAGTGATGCCTTGAAAAAATTAATCAGATTGACAAATCCTTAACAAAATTAGGTAAAAGTTGGAAAGAGAATGTACAAGCTAACAAAATTAGAGACAAGAAGAAGACATAACAACAGATACCAGAGAATCTAAAAGAAATTTTTACTTTTCTAAATACATATTACTTAGCAAAGTGAAATTAAGATCAGATATGCAATTTAAAGAGACATATAACCCCTAGTGAAAAAGAAGCAGTCATTAAAGATCTTATAACAACCCCCCCAGGACCAGGTGGTTTTAGTACAGAATTCTCTGGACTTTTAAAGAGGAGTAATGCCAACACTCCTCAAATTATCCCACAAAACAGAAACAGAAAGAACATTTCTCAATTAGTTTTATAAGAACACAGTTACCTTGCTACCCAAAACTGCATAAGGACCCAGTAAAAATAAGTATTACAGACCAATTTCCCTTATGAACATAGATGCAAAATTATCCGATAAATACTTGCAAGCTAAATCCAAGAACACATAAAAGAAGATTATTCACCATGATCAAGTTGGCTTCATCCCTGAGGTGAAGGGATGACTTAGCATACATAAATCAATAAATATAATTCATGATATAAGCAGATACATAAAAATTCCACATAATCATATCATTAGATTTAGAAAAGGCCTTTGACAAAATCCAACAACCCTTCATAATAATCGTCCTGGATAGTTTAGTGATTCAAGTACAGACATTAACATAATAAAGACAATTTAAAGAAATGGTCAACATCCTTAGTCACCAAAGAAATGCATAATTATTATGAGATTTCATCGTAGACCTGTCATAATGACAAAGATCAGTGAAACAAGAGATAGCTCATACTGGCAAGACTGTGAAGCAAGAGTAGTATTCATCCATTGCAGTGAGAGAACAAACTTATACAGTCAATATAAGAATCAGTGTGGTGGTTCTTCAGGAAGACAAAAATGTATCAAACTCAAAATTCATCTCTGTCACTCTTGGGTATATACCCAAAACATGCTTCATCCTACCTCAGAGATATTCCTACAGCTGATGTGGGATCCCCCTCTGTATCCTGTTATTACCATTAAAGACAAAGGAGACTGCTTTAGATCTATAGCATATCAGAACTTAGCTAGATGGGGAAAAACTAAACTGAATGCTGGGAGAAGAAAGGCAGAGTTTAGAGAGAAGCCATCAGGCCGCTGCCAGAGACAGATGTGCTGGAACCTTGCCAGTAGGTCATGAGCCTCGTGGTAAAATATAAAATAATGGAGATGAGCTAATTCTAGATGTAAGAGCTAGCTAGCAATGTGTTTAAGTAATTGACCAAAAAGTGATTTAATTAATACAGTTTTTGTGTGGTTATTCCGGGAGTCTGGGCAGCAGGGGAAATGAACAAGTGGCCTACTACAACAAATTGATGCCCAACGTGGGGCAACTAACTCCACTTAAAAACCTGAGAGAGCTTGTAAAGGATTTCTAGACACAAAAGTACAGAGTTTAACACAATTGCTTGCTGTTTGCTGGTGGCATGCTCCTTTAAAGGGTTTCTGGACTCAGC
>JAQHUG010000201.1:867759-883366 GCA_028555095.1 Dicrostonyx torquatus
TACGGAAAAAATGCTAGGTGAAAAGCATAGCGACAGTCTGTTGGGGACTCTGTTTTCTCCTTTCTCAGTCTCCAGACTGGCTGTTGTCTAAGTTTGTTTAATTCAAACATGAAAAAGCAGAATGGCAGGGTATACCAACCTGTTACCCAAAAATATGAAAATGTCAGCTTAATTTTTGAAGTAAAAACATCTCAATAAAATAATGAAATCTCCGGAGTTATCAAAGTCATCTGCTCCTTAGGACCTCCAAGAGAAGTGGCTGAAAATAGAACAGATTTAAGTCAAGTCAAGGAGAATAAAGAACTTATTGACTTGAGTGTGAACAGGCAAAGGAGGCATCTTAGCACGTGGCCAACCTCATCCACAGGTAAAGCAGCTGAGTAGCTCACAGTCAGCCAGAACAGATGCCAGTTTCCAGTAGCAGGTGTTCCCTCCAGCCTCAAGATGTTCTTTAAATTCCTTATGGCTTTGATGCTGGTTTATCTGAGTCAACAGTCTGAAAAGACTAACATTCCCCACAGTTAACCATAGCTGGTCAGACGGCCTCAAACAACAGAGAAAAATCACATTATAAAATATTGCAATTTTTGTTTTACTGAAACCTGGAATGAATTTCATGTTAGATATGCATAACTAGTCCTTGCTAGTTATATAAAGAAACTGTCATTAATACCATCTGCAACTGGACAATTGCAGGATTTGAACAAGAAACTTACTTGAAATATATTTAACAAAAATTGTAATCAAAACTAGATATATCTGATAATGAAATTCTAATTCTGAATCAAATTAAAAAATGAATGTTATGGAACTAGAAAATTAAACATTATTAAAAATATAATTTATTCAACGTATGTATTGCAAAATGCTGGTAGTCTCAACATTAGTGGATACAATCATTAGAATATAAAGGCAATCAAACACCCATTCCAAATACCATCATATTCTGATGTATTTATAGTAAGGATTTCAATGGGTAAATGTGAGGATGACACAGTTCAGTATATTACATATATGAGAATAAGTCCGTGAACATATATAACATTATATATATATGTATATATATAATATGAGGTAATATCTAGATTATATTAAGAACTCCTTCATTCAACTATAATAAACCTCAAAATTTTAAAATGAGCACTTGATGTAAATATACATTTCTACAGAGAGACACACAAACATCTAAAAATGTACAGAAAGGTGATTAGTACTGCCAATCATTAGAGAGATGCAAGTTATAAGTATGATAAATAGCTGGCATGGGAAATAATGAATAATTGATGAGAAGGAGGGAAAGTGAACCCTTGTGCATGACCAGGAATGCAACATGACACAGTCACTGCAAAGAACAGTGTGGTCACCCTTCAATTCTACATCAAGACAATCCTATGAAGAAACTGATAGCAGGCTCTCACAGAGGTAAGCCTATCTATGCCAGTGTTTGTAGGAGCAACTTTACAATTCACAACCTGTGGAAACTATTCAAACGCCTAGCTAGGAGTGAGTAGATAAATTATCAGTCTTAAAAAAGGGAAGGCAATTCTAGTACATGCTTTAACATGAATGAACTTCAAGAACATTATACTAAGTGAAACATGCCAGTCGTAAGAGACAATTTATTACTACTCCCATGTGATATATCTGCAGCAGTCAAATCACAGATAATAAAGAGAACAGCAGTTTCCAGTGTCTGGAAAGAAGTAATGAGGAGTTCTTCCTTAATGGAATTATAGAGTTTTGGCTTTACAGTGAGAGAGAAGTTCTGGAGATTGACAGCACATCAAGAAAATACTTGACACTGCAGAACACTACAGAACACTGCTTCAAATGATTATAACATTGTCATTTATTCAGGAACATTTTATCATGATTAGACAGATTTTATATGATTTGTCTAACATCTAATTCCAAGATGTAAAATGGAAAATTACTTTTATAAAATTGGTGTTTAAATATATATAAAATCTATTATGTATAAAGATTGATTAAAATGTGTTAACATATTAATTAAAATCTCATTTTTATTCTTTTTTAATATTTGCAATTATAAGCTCACACAAGTGATTCCAAAACACTCATTTTAATATTTTATTTCATTTTTCAACTTATGTCATATGCTTAATAAACATACTTTTATATAGTTAAAGCTGTTTTCTTTATATATAATGCATACATATACATAATTTATATCGAAGTGCCCATGTATCTTTATCCACATTCATTGTTTGGAAAATATGCAAGTTTTTACCTATATAATTGTATCTGACTGGATGTAAAATAGAAATGTATTAGTAATGAACATAATTAAATGTGAAAGTTGATATTAATCCAGATAGCCTGACCTATGCTGCAACAACAAACCATCCACAGGTTTCCGGTGTCTATTTAAACAGAACATTAACTTGCAGTCCACTTTCATTCAGATTGGCAACCGCAGGGTTTTGTTCCTTCTGCCCTTTGCATCTCAGCATGAGGCCTCTTTAGTGATTAACACTGAGGTCTACTTCTATTTTTTTAATTATTTATTTATTATGCATACAATATTCTGTCTGTGTGTATGTCTGCAGGCCAGAAGAGGGCACCAGACCTCATTATAGATGGTTGTGAGCCACCATGTGGTTGCCGGGAATTGAACTCAGGACCTTTGGAAGAGCAGGCAATGCTCTTAAACATTGAGCCATCTCTCCAGCCCATGAGGTCTCCTTCTTTAACAAATTGCCTGCCACTGCCACAGTGCCTTAGGACAAAATGTTTGTTTCCTCACAGTTCTGGAGAACAGAAGTCCAAAATGTAGTTACTGTATAGAGCCTCAAGACTCCAGGAAACAATCTTTTCCATGATTTTCAAGTCAAGTCTAGTGACTCTGATGGTCCATGGCTTGTGGCTGTGTGGTTCTAGTCTCTGCCTTTATGTCTCCTGGGGATTTTTCCTATAAACCCTTTTGCTTCATGTGCTTATAAGGACATCAGTTATACTTTACGATTGCTCATCCAACCTTAATTATTTGCATTTTAGACCTTATTTCCAATGAGGTCACAAAAAGTGAGGAATTTTTGTCCTTTTGGAGTGCACGCTGTTATGTTTTGAATAAGTAATCGCTCCCAAAATTCCTATGTGGTTTGTTCCCCAGGACACAGTGGAAGTTTGATCCACGATGTGGATCCTTTACAAGGTAGTGTCCCGTTGCTGCAGCAGCCTACTACCCAACGATGTGGTTCAATTCTTGAAGTTATACCAACCCTTTGTTCCCATCTGTACTCTCTGTTTCCTGCCTACCTGCCATAAAAGGGGTTTGCATCTCTCTCTACCATGGATGGACAGAGCCGAATTTACCACTGTGTCCTCCAAGCCATAGCAGACTGAAATTATGAACCTAATAAACCCTTCCTTCTGAAGTTGATTAGTTATACATTTTAGTCACAGTGGTGTTGAAAGAATAATCCAGTTTACAACAAGGAAGACAGCATGGTAGAAGGCCACTGACCTGGCTCCTATTCACGAATAAGGGCTGGAAACTGTCCACATGGGTCCATCTTACTAACAGTAGACAGACAATTTCCAGAAGGAGCAGAAATCTAGCTAAAGGAAAAGTCTGCATGCCTTTATGATATTCATTTGGCATTATATAAGGAAGAATATATGAACAGTCTAAATCTTTTAAACACCTTTAGTGATTATAATAATGGCATTTTATGAACGTAGCCTGATAATTATATTGCCCAGTGATTTGGTTTATATTATGTAGTCAACCTTTTGGGAAATGACATCTCCTCTTCCTAAGGTAGTTTGCAAAAACATCCTTGAATTCTCATCCTTCCTTCTAAAGAGATGGCATCTAACTATTTTCTCTCTTAATATGGAGCTGTGGTTATGAATCACTTTGAACAACTGGATGTTGAATAGCTGATGCTGGAGAGTCTAGTGTGATTCTCAAACACTTGTCATTCTCAGGACACAAGTCTTGAACTTCTTGACAAGACAAGAAAGTTTCCAGTGAAGCCACCCTCCACAAAGCCACTTGTGGCAAAACTACAAAGCAATAGAAATACTGTGATGTTAGACAGTGGCCATTTTAAAATCACAGTATCAGTGAGCTTTCCAATATCCTAGCCTTCTGTCTTCAGTTAGCCAGAGATCCTGTGGAGCTCTACTCAGCCTGAATTCCTAACGCGCAGGGTCAGAAAAGACCAAAGGAGGCACTAAACATTGGGGAAATTCTTTGTATAGTAGCAGACACCATGCTATATGCCTTTCCTTGGAAATATTATCTGAGACTAGGGTGAGTTTAGAGTCATGCGGTCTTCTTGGGGTGCAGAGGGGCAAGATCTAAGACCAGAAAGTGAAAGCCTTACTTCCATATGTTTCTTTAACATATCTGAAATTTCCTTGAAAAGTAAACTCATTATTTATTTGAAACTTTAGAAAAATTATTTCCACCCTCTTTCTTCATAAAAAGATTTTATTCACTAGGAGTTTGTATATATTGATAAATACTTAGCCTGGAAAATCTTTCATATCTTCCAAGAATCTTATTTCAAGAGAAAAACATTACTGTCTTTATCTACTTTTAAGATTCACATTTTATTTCAAATCCAGTTGGTTCCTTGTCTAATCTTTTTTTTTTTTTTGTTTTTTTTTTTTTTTGTTTTTCGAGACAGGGTTTCTCTGTGGCTTTGGAGCCTGTCCTGGAACTAGGTCTTGTAGAGCAGGCTGGTCTCGAACTCACAGAGATCCGCCTGCTTCTGCCTCCCAGGTGCTGGGATTAAAGGCGTGTGCCACCACCGCCCGGCTTGTCTAATCTTTTGTCATAATAATTTTAAATTTTCCTAATCTACATATGACATAATTTAACTATTGAAAATTATTTTTCTCCATTCTCATTTTGATCATGAAAAATGTATTTTCAAATTTTATTCTATGCCAGTTATGGACCAGTTAGTTTTTCATACATACTCACTTAAAAATAAGAACCAGTTTTTTTTTTTTTTTTAAGCTGAAAATCAGAGACCATGGATGCTCAGATGTAGTTTTATGTATAAAGATTCCCACGCTCTTCTTTAACAAGGGCCTCTTCATTACTTAAATTTATGGCATGCTTGTGATGCACATGTGGAAATGGTCCCGCGCAGTTAAGTCAAGTCTTTGATGTTGTGCACATCCTACGCCCCTTCTGTCATATGGATCACTTTAAGTATATTATGAAAATTTGTTTTAGAGAAAGTTTTTCCCTCTGTGGGACCATCTCCTGTTCTAATTCTGATTCAATTTATTTTAACATATATTTTATCCTTAGGCTTCTCTGATTCAACTTATTGTAAATGATATTTATTCATTTTATGGTAATATCTATATGCGTTATTCAATATATTGTTTGGGACAGTTTCTTATGGGAAACAATATGATATAGAATTTAAAGTCATGTGAATATCACTGAAATTGTCTTTATTCTAAGGGTTATAAATAGACACAAGTTGCCTAGTCAGAATAAATGACTGACTATAGGTTGTTCCTTTCACAACCAGTATCAAGTGCAATGTTGATTACAAAAATGGGTAGTCTGCCATTTTAGAAAGCTAATAATGGATTGAGATATGAATGGATATTCATTGGCATGTCTATAATATACTAGCTAAGAAAAGTAAAGCTAATAAAATATTACTTGGCATGTCATATCTTTCTGAAAAATCTGCAGCAATATTGTATCTCAACATTAATAGTGGTTATGTCTTGATATAATCAAATTGAATTTGTGATTTTTTTCTTCTCGTGTTCACTTTTCTCCTAAATGTTTTATAAATATTATCTTTATAATCTTGCTTGAAATGAAAACACAGTTAGGAGATCATACAAGAAGATCAAGGTCATTGAAAACCCAAGGAAGAACAGCACTGGAAAAAGAAGAAAGAAATTCAGAAGACACAATTCTCTCAAACTTCCCAAAATCCAGGTTGATGTGGGAGTGTTCTCCTGTATTTTGTATTACTCTTATTGGTTGAATAAAGAGCTGCCTGGCTTATAGATAGGTCAGCCCTTAGGTGGGCGGAGTAGACAGAACGGAAGTTCTGGGAGGAGAAGAAAGGAAGTGGGCCAGATGCCACGAGCCACCTTCACAGATGGATGCAGGTTAGACCTTTCCGGTACGTCACCATGTGGTGACTTACAGACTTTTATAATGGGTTAGTTTATGAGGTGAGGGCTAGCCAAGAAGAGGGTGGTGATAATAAGCCAGGCAGAGTTTAAATGAATACCGTCCTCACGTGGTTATTTCGGGTGCAAGCAACCAGCGGCTGGGGGCTTGGGAGCCAGGCGGCTGGGAACAAACAACACACACCTCTCCTCTAATTTACAACACCAGGTAATGGGAAGTCCTATGCTTTAAAACTTAAGGTAAGATTTTGATATGACCTTCATGCAGACATTATAAATATATAGATAATATAATGAGAATTATATACCTTTTACTTTATTTTAATGCTGCTTAGTTGAAAATATAAAAAAGAGAGAGAAGATAATGATAAAAGATAAAAATAATAAATATATGTCCATTTATACAGTTAATACATATACGCAGATAAATAAATATGTATAGTTGTTTTGCCTTTATTTACTAGACCAAATGCTATTTGAAAATGAATGTGAACTCACCTGGGACTCAAACTAGCTATTTGGAAGGCAACAAAGAAAAGTAATATAAGAAGTGAGACTAAATTTATAGAAAAATAAAACATACATTTCTTGTAAACTCTATGTTGTAACCTTATTTAGAAAGGAACTAGCTTTTGCATACTAGACTTTCATTTCCTAAAGGCTTCACAGTAGAAACTCACTTCCAGAACTAGCCAAATTATACTTACCTTAAAAAATTATTTTTTTTATTTTTTGAGATTATAATAAAATTACATCATTTCCCATTCTTTTTGCCCCCTCTGAGCCCTCTCTTATACTCCTTCTTGTTCTCTTTCAAATTCATGAAGTATTCTTTATTACCTGCTGCTACGCACATATTTGTACATGCACATAAAAATACATAAATACAGCCTGTTCAGTCTGTGTAATGCTACTTGGATGTATGTTTTCATGGCTGGCCATTTGATAATGAATAAATAATAGGTGTGTTCTTCCACAGAAAAGATTGTTTCTCTCAGTCTCTATATTCCTTACCTGGAAGATTGTCACGAGTCAAGAGTCATGGAGTTTGTTGTGAGATTGTGTCTCCTAGAATTGTCAGAAGCTACACCAGTGAATTCTTGCCATAATATCTGTTTCAAAATGAACTGAAGACAAACAATAATACTCTAACATGAACAGGGCTAAACCAAGGAGACCTCAACCCTAAACAGAGTACAACAGGTAACACATTTAATTTTTAATGGACAGGTCCTTGGATTTGTCATGATGGGCTTATGGCTTTCAGCTGAGGAGAAGTGTCATGCAGCATTGAGTCCTTTCTCTGGAAGTGCTCTGACCAGCATGACAAAGGAATGAACAGAGAATCAAAGAGAACTTGGGAAAATACCAAAATTGGAAACTAACCTTGCATTTACCTATCGGTAGCTAGTATTAAACTTACCATACTAAGTGTGACCCCCTGAATTTTTGAATAAGCCCTTCACAGGTTTTTAGTCGTTAGCCTTGGAAACCATCATCACCTCCAAAAACTTTAGGAAGCTGTTGTCCACTTAGAGAGTGAATTCTTCGAGTTCTCCTCTGCAGTGCATTTCCAGAAGCCATTCATTATTTTCTCCCTCTTTCTAAAGTTTATGGATAGAAAACAGTTCTGTGCTTCCAAGTGTCTGAAATAGCTACACTGATGTCAAGGCCAGCTCGCCAGTGTGGTTCAGTCTATTGGCTTTGTAGGAGTTTTCAATCCTTTTATGAGAGGAATGTGGGTTTTTTCCTCTCTTTTGTTTTTATGGAGACAATGTGCTCAAGCAAGAAATGTTTTTCTAAGATTTTCCCCCTTGTATTAGAGAAAAAAATAAAAACACAAACCCAGAAACATCTGTTTATCTTCAAGTTTCTGAGACTTTCCATGTCCATTCCTCAGTTATTATCACCAGTTAATTGTAAAGTAGGTGATTTTTCTAGGTTGATCTTAAAGAGGAACTGGAATAAATAAGCTTGGGAATGCTATTTTCTGAACTCATAAGCCCTTTGGATAGGCAAGCAGTTCTCAGTGTTAACCAAATACAACTGTGACCTGGATTAACTTCCTCTTGGAATCTGATTTTTGCTAGTGCCCTTCCATTATGCTGTCTCCACGCATTTGGTGGGGAAATGTTTGAACACATGGGTGTGACCCTCAAGTCAGCATTATGGCCCATTTTTGTGTAAAACTTAGACATGTCTGCAATAGAGAGCTAGTGTTCTGAAATTTTCATGATCTTGACATTAACTTCTGGAAGGAATCCTTGAATTATTTTCAAAATTTTCAGTGAAATGAATTCTTATAAGTAGTGATATAATTTATAAGTTAATAGAAAGAAGTATGATGAATTCTAGACTCTAAATCCAAAATAATGCTATAACTAAATGAGCAGACATTTCAGAACAGATGAGCATTACATTTAAATCAAATTTTCCATATATTTATTTTTTTATAACTATATTGATTTTAACTGGAATAGCACAACTTTGCAACTGTTAGTGCACTGGTGATGCACTTTAAGTATGCATCTAGTCATGGTTTATGTTTGTGCCGTTATGTATTGTTTCAAATATGAAAGTCAATGCATGGTGAACACATGTATTAAAAACATTTATGAAAGAAAATGCATGAGTACCTGGAGATAGGGTTGAAGTACAATTTCATATTTTGCTTGTAGTCAGCTTACAGAGACAAGGGATTACTGTTGAGAGTTCCCTGTATACAAAGAATAACACTAAATACTTTGAGATTTAATTACTTATGTGGTTCTAGTAGAACCAAAAGGAATTTGCCTTGTGTTCTCTGTACTGTTTAGCTTGATGATACCTCTGCAACCACAGAGGTAGTTAGAAATAGAACTCGAATCAGTCTCCTCCCCACTCCCTCTCTCTCCTTATACACCCTCTCTCAGATAGGATCTTGATAATTGACTAGTTTGACCTGATGATATTCACTAGGTAGTTCAAATTAATCTTAAACTCAAGAAGCCTACTGCCTCAAAATCTTAAGTGCTGGGATCATAGGTATGCCCTACCATCAGCAGATGCAAAATTCTTTTTTAAAATTCAGAGTTAATAAACGTTTTGCAGGGGCTAAACACTGAAATTGCCCTCTCACTGGGAAAAAGGAAAGCAAATTAGAGGATTAAAAGAAAGTGTTAGTAGTGTGGGCCTATTGATAAAAATGGGCGAGACATATGGCATCGTAAGATGGTTCCATGACCTTCCACCAGTAATGTTTATTATGTTACAAGACAACAAGGAGTCTGCAGATGTTAGGATTAATCAGGAGAGGGAGGTTATCTATGTGGGCCTAACCCTATCACAGGAGCCTTGCAAAACTGTCTTCAGCTTGTTGCAGAAGAGAATCGTAGACTTTCTGAGATGGCAAAGGATTCCACACGAGGAAAGTTGATGACTGGTCAGAAGTAGGTCCCGCGGGTAAGACCTGAGAATGGCCTCTGGTTGCTGTAAGTGACCCGTGGTCAAGCAGGCAATCTGTTTTACTTCCGTCAGAAATAGGAAGTCTGCCAACTGTGGGAATGAACTTTGGAAGCAGATTCTCCTTGGGAACTCCAAGCCTATCTGTAACATAAAACACAGAGGAACAAACATTCTAATCTAGAGGAATATAAGCTAATAAAAAAGTGCATTTGAATCTGTTAAATTTCTATAATTTATTATGCAGCTCTCAAGAGCTAATACATACAGCTAATGGTCAAATGAACCTTGCACATAGTTACAGGTGAAACCTTATTCCTGTAATTGCTTGCTGACTCAGATACCTGGATTATGCTCTTATTGTTCTTATCCTGAGGCTTTGTCTTCACCTGGATGGCCTGTCTTTATTTAAGCATACTGATCCATGCCAAAATAGGAATAGCGATTGAATTGTCACCTTGTAGTTTCTAAGGCGTTATTTCTCTTGAAAGAAAATCGAAGGTCATCTAAATTGTTTTCTATATGCAGAAACATTAAGTCATGTGCTGTGTGAGTATGTGTGTGTTCCACACACATGAATCTGTTGTGGAATCCAGAGTAGTGGATTCCATCCTGTTATGCTAGTTCTTATTCTCTTGAAACACGGTTTCTCACTGAATTTAACTAGACTGGTGGCCTGCAAGCACCAGTGATTGCTCACCCTGCCTCTTCTTCCTCCACTGCTGAAATTACAGACACATATAACACATCCAGAATTTTTTTATTAACATGGGTGCTGTGGACCTGAATGCAGATCCTCTGAATGGTACAGCCAGCTATATTGCCCAGTGAATCATCTCTCAGCCACAAGACCAGTGGTTCTCATTCCATGGCTTGCAACTGTCACAGGGGTCGCATATCAGATACTTGCATTACAATTCATACCCCTAGCAAATTACAGTTATGAAGTAGCAATGTAAATAATTTAATGACTGGGGGTGGGTCACCAGAATATGAGGAGCTGTATTAAAGGGTCACAGCATTATGAAGATGGAGAACCACTGTCTTAGACTGTGTTCTTAATAAGAGATATAAAAACTTACCTGATAGCAATATGCCATCTGCAAAATGTCATTTGTGATGAAAATAGGTCATCACACAAGAGTATCTTGTGCACTGTTAGGAATTTAAAATGCTTTCAATGTACTAGAGTGTCTGGCAACTTTGTTTTAGAGTCTTGTTTTCATTAAAATGGCGTGGGCTGAACCTTTCTTTGATAATTTAAAATTCCTTTCCACTCTCCCTCCTTCTTCCTGCCTCCAGCCTCCATGCTTAAAACATCACTGGTATTTTGGCAAATGAGGCAAGACTAAAAACAAAGTGTTTGCTGAGAATTCTTCCAGCATCTGCCTAGCAATAACACAGAATGTGTCGATGGGCATGCTGTCTTTTTGCTGCTGTTGTGCGTGAATTTTATTCTCCCTTATTCTGGAAGAGCTGCTAGAGCTGCTTATATTGCACATTGCTCTAGCTGGCCTCATTGTCCCTTTCCTGGAGCTTTATGTCCTATGAAAGATCTAACCGTTGAGATGCCCTAGACAGTCAACATCAGCACCTGCAGCACCCTGCCTCCACTTCTCCACCATTTCCTTATTCAGGTCCTGTATCATTGAGGTACTCTTTCATCTATCCCTGCTGGCTACTGGTGCTACATAACAGAGCACCCCACACTTAGTGCTATAGAGATGCAACAGCTCTGGCCCATGTCACTCAGTGGGTCAGAAACTTGGACAGTGCAGAGCAGGGATGGTTTATGTCTTACCCATAATGCCTGGGGCCTCAACTGAGGGTGACTCAGCTATCTGAGGCCTGAATCATTTGTAGGTTTCAAATTTCTGGTGAGCCAGCATGACTCAAAGGCTGGGTATGGCTGGGGCTATTTCCTGGAGAACCTACTCAGTTTCTGCCTCTGAGGCTTAGGATATTCCCCACAGAATCCCCATGCCTTTTAAGAGCACATACCAAAAGAATGTCCAAAGAGGCATTTCAAATGACCATCACGTTGGTACTTATGACTCAGAAAAATAAAATTGAACATGCAGAGCAGCATATCTGGCTTTTTCTACTTAATATGATGATCACCAGACTCAACGATTTTCCAGCAAAAGACATAATTTGATTCTTCGCTGTGGCTGAATAAAATTTCTTTGTAGGCATGAATGTGCATGGGTGCACGAGCACATGCATACACACAGACACATAGGTGCTTATGCATACATGTATATACACATCCCATTTATTTTAACATCTTTGATAAGACACCATAGCTGGTTCTACAGCAAGGCTATTTGAATAGTGTTGGAATGAATATACACATAGAGATATCTTTAAATACTCATATGCAAGTATCTAAGTGATGTGACTTAGAGTCTTCTGAGGATATGCTCATGGGGTTATAGCTGGATAATACTGTAATTCTATTGTTCAGATTTTGAGGAATTACCACATTAATTTCCACATTAACCACACCTCACAATCCACTGTTAATTTATCATTAGCATGTTTTCTTTATGACACTTATCGTGACTAGGATGCCTGGAATCTCAGCATAGTTTCAATTTGTATTTCCTTGATTGATAATGATGATAAACAATTTTTTAATGTCTATTGGCCAGTTTTACTTCATGTTTGGTGAGCAGTGTGTTAATTTCATTACCCTATCATTATTGATCAATTTATTTAAAGTTTTTTGGTAGCTAAGAATTTTAAAAATTTCACTTATATATTTTAACTAGTAATCCTCTGACTAACATTTAGCTATAAAGGTTTTTCTTATCCTATAGAGATTTTCTTCACTGACTCTTTCCTTTGCTATGCAAAACTGGTGTAATTTTACACATTCTCATGGGCCAGTTCTTTGGATTATTTCTTGAGCTAGTAGAGTACTCTTCCAAAAGCCCTTTCCTGTGCCTACAATTTGAAATATTCTGCTTATCCATTCTCATGACTCACACTGAAATCTTTGCTACATTTGGAACAGTTTTTGTGTAGGGTTAGGAGACAGGCTCCTAGTTTTTTTTTGTACATATGTAAATCCAGTTATACAGCACCACTTTTTTTGTCTTAAAATAAATTTATCATTTATTATCAGTAAATCTCTAATTTGTATACTTTATTTTTTGTATATTTATATATCGTCATATACACACATATGCATGCATGTTCATATGTGTGCGGGTGAACATGTGTGGCAGGTGTGCATGCACGTGTAGGCCAGAGGACAACTTTGTCTTCTTTTTCCTCGGCCGTTGCCCACCTTATTTTGAGATGATGGCACTGGGACCTATCTCTTCTGCATGTATTGACTATTTGGGAACATATTCTATATGAATGCACATCTTCTTAGACTGAGATGGAGGGGGAGGGCCTTGGGCTCCCCATAGGACAGGGTATACAGCACCACTTTTTAAAGAGATTATTATTTTCTTTAGTGTATCTGTATGAAATCTTTGTCCAAAATCTTATAACTCTAAGTATGAGTCTTGAATTCTAGGTTTTCTAGTCTATTTCATTTATTTAAGTATTTTCTGTACTAGTGTCACACACTACTATGTGTGTACTACTATGGCTCTGTAGTACAACTTTTATCTTTTTCTCTTATTACAGTAACTAAGGCTTCATGGATCAATGCAATATGAATGATTCTAGTGAAATTTCACATTTTCCCACTTAGCATAGTATTGGAAACAGGTTTGTTGAATAAACACACACCACACACACACACACACACACACACACACACATTTCTATGTTGAGAAGTGATGCCTAGTTTCTTCTGTGCTTTTATCACAAAGTGATGTTGGACTTTGTCACAGGCCTGTCTACAACTATTGAGATGATCATATGATTTCTGCCTTTGAGTCTACCAATGTGTTGTACTTTATTTATTGATTTGCATATGCTGAACTACCCTTATACTACCCCTGGAATAAAGTTCACTTTTAATGGTGAATGCTCATGATTTAAAATAATTTCAATTTTTAGGAATTTAATTGAGATATTCTGTATGCATGTTCAACTGGGAGAGTGCATTTGTGTGTTTTGTTTTTTGTATCTATATTCATCTTATGAATTTAGTACCATCTTTCCCTCTCTATTTCATGCCTCAGTTGTGAGTGTTGTTTCATTTTACTCTTTGGCTTTTTTTGAGAGCCTACCACCAAACTCCTAAATAAAACACACAGAGTCTTATTATTACTTATAAATATCCAGTCTTACCTTGCCTTATTTGTATCCAGCTTCCCTTATGTTAAACTATCCCATCTATCTTCTGCCCCTGGGTATTTTTTTCCATCTTCTCAAGTGCTGGGAATGTACATGTGTTGTTTAGTTTGTATTTATCTTGTAAACCTTGTATTTTCTCAATTTTGAAGTGTAGCTTTGTTGAATATATAGCTTTGGTTGAGTTACTGTCTTCCTAGTTTGAAATACATAGTACTTCCATGGCTTCCTGGCATTTAGAGTTTTTCTTGAAAAAAATATCCTGTTATTCTTATGACTTTGTATTTATATATGAGCTCTTGATTCTCTAGTTACTTTCTATATTACCTCTTTGTTTTGTGTGCTTAGTCTTGTTACACTAGTATAATGGAAAGAGGTTCTTTTCTTTTCTTTCCTTTGGTTGTTGTACATCATTCTAAATACCTTATGTTTCTGGATGGCCGTCTCTTACCCAAGATACGCATATTTTTCTTCTGTGATTTTATTCTACATATTTTCTTGGTTTTTTATTGTCTTCTCCCTTTTCTATATCCATGATTCATAAATTTGATTTTTTAATAGTATCTCATAGATCATATCAGTTCTGTCCATATGTAATTACTTTGTATTTGTCATAGTCTAAATGTCAAGTCTTCAAGACCTGATATACTTACTCTCTTTTCTTGATCTATTCTATTGGTAAAGCTTTCCACTGATTTTTTTTTAATTTAACTTATTGAGCTGTCCGTTTCCAAACTTAGCATTCATTTGATAAGTATCTTTATGTCTTTGTTGAACTATTTTATACTTTCTACTTATACTTTATTTAGGAGTTGCCTGGATCAGATGGGTATTTGTGTACAACTTCAGAAATTGTCTTGATTATTAATTGATGGAAGTGGGCCCACCCCATTATGAAAGACAACATTCCCTTGGAGGTGGTTCTAGGAAATGAAAGGTTCTAGCTGAGGAGGAGCTCAAGCAAGCAGGACAGCATGCCAGAGAATGAGCCAGAAGATGACATTCCTCCATGGAATCTGCTTCATGTCTCTGTTTGGTTTCCTGCCCTAATTTCATTCCTGATGAATTGTGACCTAGAAATGGAAGCCAAATAAACTCCTCTCTTCTGAAAATTTCTTACTATCAATGTTTACCACTGTGACATGTAGCTAACTAGAACAATTGCTG
Organism: Dicrostonyx torquatus; assembly: GCA_028555095.1. NCBI lineage: Eukaryota > Metazoa > Chordata > Mammalia > Rodentia > Cricetidae > Dicrostonyx > Dicrostonyx torquatus. The sequence goes on from JAQHUG010000201.1 coordinate 882,778, forward strand.
ACTAATTTTTTAAAAATTTCATGTATCATTTAGGATTTTCTGGAGAGCTCCGACATCACTATGTTTCTTGATGTGATAGTCTGCTCAGCTGTCAAAAGATGGACCTATACTTAAATTTTGTATTGTCATTCCTCTCAGTGTCTCTCTCTCTCTCTCTCTCTCTCTCTCTCTCTCTCTCTCTCTCCCTCTCTCTCTCTCTCTCTCTGTGTGTGTGTGTGTGTGTGTGTGTATGTGGACACTCATGGTATATATATGGATTTCAGAGGACAACTTACACTACTTGGTATTCCATTTCAATTATGTGGATTCTAGGGATGGAACTCACATTGCTAGTCTTATTAGCAAGCACTTTTTCTCACTGAGCTATTTCATCAAACCTAAGGCTGGGTCTCTTAAAGAGGAAACAGTAAAACATCCCACACTGCAGAAGGTTAGATAAGCAACACAACTTCACACACTACCAGAGGATAAATGATAGTATTCAGGCATCTGTACTGGCCTGCCCTTGGGGTCCTGACAGGATACACCCTCAACTGCAGCCACTAGAGCACCTTTCGTACACATTCACTTACCTTCCCCTTTAAACTGC
>JAQHUG010000201.1:896975-911008 GCA_028555095.1 Dicrostonyx torquatus
AAGCCTCGTCCAAATCTTAGCTGTGCATCTCTGATTTTGCTTCCATCAGTTGCTGGGTGAGGTTTTTATGATAACAATTAAGGTAGTAATCAATCTGTTATAGGGGAAAGTCAGTTCAGCTTCCTTCTCCACTAATGCTTAGGATTAGCTGGGATCTTCCTTGTGGATTCCTTGGAATTTCCCCAGAGTCAGGTTTCTTTCTGGCCCCATAATGGATCCCATAATCAAGATATCTCTTTTCTTGCTCTCCCTCTCTATCCTTTCCTCATCTTGGCCATTCCACTCCTTCATGTTCTCCTCATCCCTTTCTTTCTCTCTCCTCCCTCCCATTCTGTTCTCTCCCAAATTCAAATTTTATCAGGAGATCTTATCTATTTCTTCCTTCACAGGGGATCTATGTATTTCCATCTTATGGTTCTCCTTGTTACCTAACTTCTCTGGGGTTGTGGACTATAGGTTGATTATCTACTTATGAGTGAGTACATACCGTGATTGTCTTTCTGGTGGTAGCCCACACTGGTAGGATTTGCTGAAGAATGCAGAAGTGGGAGCATAATTATTTTAAGGATAGACTGGGCTATACATTTTAATGGCTAAAGAAAATATGGTACATTTACACAATGGAGTACTACTCAGCAGAAACAAAAACAATAACATCTTGAAATTTGCATGTAAATTGATGGAACTAGAAAAACCTTCCTGAGTGAGGTAACCCAGATGAATGGGGCATTTGTAATTTGATACAAAACCTTAGTCAGGATACAAATAACACTTCCTTTAAAAAGCTAACATTCTCTCCTCCATTCATCTCTCTTCCACTCCAAAATGTTTATTGACTTTGACCTCTTATTTCTTTTACCTTGTTATCACCAATAAAAAATACAACAAAAAGGAAGTAATTACATATTTTTTTAGTCGAACATACCATCACTGGGGTTTCTTAAATTTTCTGATCAGTGTGCATGAATCCTGGTGTAAATTCTGTAATCCTTGGGGCCTTCTTCTCAACAGAGTGTGAGGTATGGAAAACACCAACTTTCCTCCCTGCATGCTGGCAAAACACAGTGTAATTTGTGACTTTCCAAAAGGATAGAGTGTGGGGACAGAAATCACACCTAAATGGTCAGAAATCTCTCATGTCTGAGAATTAGGTATGAGAATTTAATAACAAACCACTAAAAATAGACTGTCAGACAGATGTTAGGTAGCATCTGGGGAAACTTATAAAATTCCATAGTCATATTTAGTAAAAGCTGGTGGTGGATCCAACTGAAATGAAACAGCCAGTCAGAATGAAGAAAAAGTTAAAGTGTGATTTGCTCACGACAGGACAGCAGAGATCTCTATTGCTTGATCAAAGTATGCTCCTAGTGTGGATGCTAGAGAAGTTGGCTAGCAGTAAGCTGGGAGGTCTCAGCAGAGTTCAACCCTATGACTTCATCTTGCATCTGTCTTCAAAAACTGTGGGGAGGAAACACATTTATGTTCTTTAAGCCCAAATCTTGAATATTGTCTTATGGCAACTAAGGCTAATTAATATAGGAGAAAAATACATTAAAGCGGGAGTTGAGTGTATAGTAGACTCATGAGACATAATTAGATGGGAGAAATCGATTGAAATAAAAGTTAAAATACATGGTACAACAGTTTTTCACAAAAGCAGAGACAATTAAGGAATAGAAATTTTGTGCAAGAATAATGTTTGTGCCTCAAACAATTGTTAAAGAAGGGAGGATTCATTGAAGGGAATAAAAGGGGGAAGGGAGGAGTCTTACAATTATATTTTAAATGAAGATAATTTTTGTTTTTTGAGACAAGATTTCTCTGTATAGCCTTGGACTCCATCCTGGAACTTTCTCAGTAAACCAGCCTTGCCTCAAACTCACAGAGATCTGCCTGCCTCTGCCTCCCAAGTGGTGGAATTAAAGGTGTGAGCCATTACCACCCAGGAAATAAAGGTAATTTAAAAAATAATTCCTGTGGATAAAGGTATGGATATGACTCTGAAGGAAGTAGCTCAGAGAACACCTCAGCCCAGTTGATCTTGAGTTACTTAGGTCAAGAGTATATATTTTTCTGTTATCTTTTAAACTTGATTTAACACCTGTAGAATTATTGCCATACATTCTTTACTCTAAGTAAAATGGAAACTTTCCTGGGGTCACCAAAGTATGTATACTTTGATGGAAAGAGCTTCAGTACTCCAGGATTTTGGCACAATTGTAGACATGTATTTATTTATGTAAGGTAGTATTTAGTACATCAAAAGATACTGCTAAAATAATAAAAAAAATGTCATGTGTAGGAATGTCTAGAAAAAATAATTGGCAAATGTCTTCAAAAAATTCTTCAGTATTTTTAGATAAGATATAATAATAATAATAATAATAATAATAATAATAATAATAATAATAAAACAACTACAAGACTGCATGGATTAAATAAGGGACTAAAAGTCTGATTCTCAAGCAGGGAAATTAGCATGGAACACATATGTATTTCTGTAGGAGCATAAAGAACATGACTTAACACCATATTTTCCTGTGTTTTTATGCTACTGTACCACCATTACCTGTGTGGTGCAGAGAAAGGCTTTTACGAGTTCCTGGACATAGTGTTTTATTCTAAAAATGAGAGACTATCCTTTATAATTATTATAAACCCTTTCTAGGTCTAACACAAATATCAGAAATTATTCCAGGAGCAGAAAGGGACTGGACTGTGTTCAAATAAACTACACAGTACAAAATAAACTACACCCTTTCACATATTGAAACCCTAGACTCATGAAGCACAGAACACAAATACACACCATGACTACAGTAAGCTTTCTCTATATGCTCTGTAAAACAAATTGTCCACCATGATTACCGACCTTGATGTCACAGGAGCAAAGAGCTTGTCATCTCATATGAGTGCAAATAAGTCATCTAACGTGTTAGAGAAAATTCTCAGTGAGATAAGATAGATAAAGAGGTTCTCATATGATCTCAGCTTTCACGTAGAAACATCTGTCCTTAATCTGTGTGGGAAGAGACACTTTAGCTTTCTCACTGACCTCAAAAGCAAGGCACCACTAGGGATGATGGGGAATGAAATAACATTCTGCACATCCACATGGAAAGTAAAACTGAAGTTATTTCATCACAAAGATCTTTCTGTGCTGTATTTCAATGTTTACTTAAACAATTTTTTATAAACCATGACGGCATTTATAAAACCATTTATGGTCCAACTCAAAATCGTTGCAATGGAAAATATAGATTCTTCCTGCCATTCTGGTTCATGATTTGCTGAAATGTCTCTATGAAAGTCAAGAGTTCGTACATCTTTCCAGTGCCTGTATAACATGATAGATGTCCTTAATTTTTTTTTAACTTTAAAGTCTTTGGGTTTTCTTTGTCCTGTTTGCCTTCCTTTTTAATTCCATCTGCTTTCTCTTCTGTATACCTTCTTTCTTTTTTTTCCTCACTTCCTTTCTCTCTTCCTTGTTCCCTTCATCTTAGGAACAAGCCCAAGGTCAGGTCTCTGATCCTTTATTGACTGTGTGTTCTGTGAGAAGTATGAACTTCAAACACACCAACATTAAGAAGTGGTGGGGGATACTAAGGGTAGGAGGGAGGCAGGAATCAAGTAGGAGAATGGCAGGAAATGGTCAACCAGTTAGATATGATAATGCCATAATGAAACCTATTATTTTGTATGTTAATTTTAAAAATCTGAAAAGCAGCAATGCTTTAAAATGAATCCCAGTCTATCAGTGCAAAGTTTAGAATGGAATCATGGAAAGCAGTGAGTGTTTGATCTTGGATACCAAAATTTCATCTGATCCTCAGCATTCCTTCTCCTTCCTTTAACAGTGTTTGCCAACATGTTAGAGTATGGATAAAAGGAGGAAAACCCAAAATCAGGACTAAAGGGTTACTGCTTAAGAATGAGTCCCTCTAGAGAGAAATAAGTAGTTCCTTAAGAACAGTAATGGGGCTGGAGAGAAGGTTCCTCTCTTAGAACACTTGTTGCTCTTACAAAGGAGCCTGGGGTGCAATTCCCAGAACCCCTTTTGGGTAGCTCACAACTGTAATTCCAGTTTCAAGGGATCCTGTCACAGTGAAATGTGTTTAGAATCAGTGGGTTTTCTCAGCCTGTAGCTGCTCTGACTAACCATATGTAACTCAATTCAAAACATCTTCTGGCCTCTGCAAGCATCTGCATACATGTGTTGCACACCCCTACCCCCACACACACTTAAAAGATTCTAATTTAAATGAAATATGAAGCATGAACTAGAAAGTGAAGCAAAATACTCTGTCTTTCTGCCATTCCAGTGCTGTTTAAATTGGTGCCACTGGATCAAGAAAGGCACCCTCATTAACATCACTATAGTTTGTAGATACAGTCAGATTCTGAATAGAATTCTATTGGAACTATGTATATACGTTATACATGTGAAAGACTGATTTTAAAAAAATAAAATAGCTAGAGCAGCACACCAAAAGCATTGCTACGAGACAAAGTGTGTGTTAAGCTCTCTAGAAACTGTTTACTCTCTTAGTAGTAAAACAGCTGAGCCCGGTGACACAGACCATGGCAGATGAAAGTGGTAGGATCAGGAGTCCAAGGTTAGCTTCAGCCACACTAGATCTTGTCTCAAAAGAAATAAGTAAATAAAATAAAGGTAATGTGCTTTTTTTTCTAAGCAATTATTACCATATATTTCATGCTGTCCTGGAACTATGTAATAATGGCCATTGGGAGCAAACTAACAACAATCCTCCTGTCTCACCCTCCTAAGAGGTGAAGTTATAGACTTCATTTCCTGTTCTGTCACTGAAATTCAGCATGAAATTCTTCATGGAGCCACATAGAATGGATTGTTTCTCAGGCAATCAATCATAACTTCAATTTTTGGAAAAAAAGCTTTTAATATTGTCTTAGTTACTTTCACAAAATTAAATATTTACCATTATCTGTTATGAATAATTCTGTCTTCTTCCTAGCATATAATCAACACTGATGAGACCACTAAACGAACCTTCTAAGAATTTTGGCCACTATACATATACATTTGTACATGCTAAATCTTTCTCTTTTTTTCTTTTTTTTTATTGGTAAAAGAAAAATTTACACTTACTTCCCTTGTCCCAGGCCCTCCCATTCCCCCAATATCCCACCTCCCTCCCCCTGCTTCCTTAAGAGGGGCAGGATATCCTGCCCTGTGGGAAGCCCAAGGCCCTCCCTGCTCCATCCTGGTCTAAGAAGGTGTGCATCCATATAGAATAGGTTTCCAAAAAGCCAATACATGCAGAAGAGATAGGTCCCTGTGCCATTATCATTGGCTTCTCAGTCAGTCCCCATTGGCAGCCACATTCAGAGAGTCCGGTTTGATCATATGCAAGTTCAGTCCTGGTCCAGCTGGATTTGATGAGCTCCCAATAGATAAGGCACACTGTCTCTGTTGGTTGGCCAGTACCTCACGGTCCTGACTTCCTTGCTCATCTTCTCCCTTTTTCTGCTCTTCCACTGGACCTTGGTAGCTCAGTCCCTTGCTCTGATGTGAATGTGGGTCTCTGGATCTATCACCATCCATCATGTGAAATTTCTATGGCAATGATCAAGATATTCAACAATGTAACTATGGGACAAGGTCAGTTCAGGCACCCTTTCCTCTGCTACCCAAGTACCTAGCTGGGGACATCCCTGTGGACACTTGGGATCCGCTCTAAAGACAAGTCTCTTGCCAAACCTAAAATGACTCCCTTAATGTAGATATCTTATTCTCTTCTTCAATATCCACCCTTCCTCCATCTCCATCCTCCCCCACCCCAAGCTCTCCCCAGTTCTTCCCTTCTCCATTCTACCTCCCTCCCTTTTGCCTACCCCCACCCCTAACCCTTAACTCCACCCCATTCCCCACACCCGTGCTTCCAACTTTTGCCTGACGATCTTGTTTGCTTCCGATTTCCAGGAGAATCTATATATGTTTTTCTTTGGGTTCACCATGCTATTTGGCTTCTCTAGGCTTGTAAGCTATAAGCTTAATGTCCTTTGTTAATGGCTAGGGTCCACTAATAAGTGAGTACATACCGTACTCATCTTTTTGGGTTTGGGATATCTCACTAAGGATAGAGTTTTCTATTTCCATCCATTTGCATGCAAAATTTAAGATGTCATTGTTTTTTTTTTTTTTTTTTACCGCGACAGCAATAGTTCAAAGTCAATTTCTGTTTCAAAGTCTCTTTATGGATTACATACTAGTTATATGCAACTAATTGAGCTCTGGAAGAAGAATACAGTAAGCCTTAATGTCATTCTACAAAAATTGCATGGTTTTGATTTTTAAGATATTTATAAAGAATTTCTGCTTCTATATGTGGCAACATTTGACATTGGGAAGTCAGAAAAAACAGTACTTCCTACCTGTCCACATTACTTAGGATTAAAGATCAAATTAGAAGGACTGCAAAGGTAAGTAGAGTTTTTATTAATAATTTTATAAGTGAAACATTTGAGTGGTGTTTCCATGAAGTTCTCAGTTGTTCTAATTTTGATTTATCTCTTTAGTAAGGACAAATTGTAACACTACAGACAGGTCTTTAAACACAGCTTTAATTCAGCTCTTTCCCTTCAAAGTCTCATATGCTGATACTCGGGGATGTTGGTGATTTTCTTAGGGACACAGAAATGTCAGAATTTAACATGGCCCATTATTTATAATTCAGTGCCCAATTAGATAGGACACAGCTTGCCTCTTTAAAGCAATAAGTTACCATCTCTGGAGTAAAATCTCTGCGTCCTGTAATTGAGCAACCATCATGTTCAGTTAAAAAAATGGCCAAAAAAATAGCAGTTATGCATACTGAGAGATCAGCTAGTCATTATAAGTAGTGTTTTAAAATGTGTCACTGATATTCTTAAAGAGTTATTTGAGTATTGGATGTGCATTTTTAAAGGATTAAATAATGTATTAATTCAGAGCATTCTAGAACTCATAAATTCAGAAGGTATCTTTCGGGACATCTTCTAATGAAAGTTTATGCTATGCACACAGAGAGAGGTGTGAATCTGAAGATGTTCCTTCATCACTATCTGCACGTTCTAGCTTGACTAAAACTAGACAATAATGATGGTCTAATTAGACCATAATGATTTCCCTCTGTATGTTGTGAATATGTTTTATTACCATTTAGTTAATAAAAAAGCTGCTTTGACCTATGGCAGGGCAGAATATAGCTAGGAAGAAAGTCCAAACAAAGATAGAGAGAGAAAAAAGGCAAGAGTCAGGAAGATGCCATGTAGCTGATAAAGGAGAAGGATGCCAAAACCTTACCAGTAAGTGATACACAGATTAATAGAAATGTGTTAATTTAAGATGGAAGAGCTAGCTAGAAACATGTCTGAGCCTTTGGTCAAACAGTATGGTAATTTTGTGTGGTTATTTGGGTCTGGACGGCCCAGAAACTAGAGTGCAATCTCTACTTACACCATAATTCAGTTTTTCAAAGCTCTGACACTGTGATAAAACTATTCTCTGTGAATCCTCTCACCTGTAACACCCAACCCTTCTCTTCACCACTGAGTGGTATTCCTTCAAGAGCACGGTGCACACAGAGGAAGGCTTGAGTCCAGCTTAGTCACAGACCCTTATTCCCTCTTGTAGAGCATGCGGTGAGGAATTTCATCTTATGCTCACACCACTCAACTTTGTTCTAAGTGGCACACATATGGAGGAAAGAGTATTTTTAGACATTCTAGTAATGAAATCAGCTTCACTCAAACAGTTTGGAAATATTAAAACTTCCTTCAAAAGCAATCTGGAAGCTAAATCTTACACAACTGCTTAGCAAAACATTTCTGCCTTTAGCCTTTAGACTGGGAATAGAATATTAGATTTCTGCACATGAAATGTTGCTTATAAACTTTCCAAGTTTGGATATATTAGCTGTTGCTGGGAGCTTCTAGTGTTTTCTCAACTTTATCTTTTGGATCAACCATGGTATCTTGGGATTCTTTGCAGAGTTAAAGAATATTCTCCCTAATTTTTAGCTTTTTGTTAAATCACATGTGTGCACATTCTAAACAACTGTTCAGCTCTCGCCCTAGTCCATCTATACTGATGACTCAAAAAACCCATTTATTACAATGTGTTGAAGTGGAATTTTTTTATGGTCCACATAAAGTTGTTTTCAAGCTTCTATGGTAATGGATTATCTTTGTCTATGCTACTCTTGCTTTTCAATCAAAATTATTACATCTCCAGGGACAAATAAATTTTTTGTCTCTTGGATACTTCTGGCTTTAATTTTTAGTTTAGTGATGCTTTTATTGTTTTGTTTTGCCAATAAATTTTAAGAAACACAAGACTTAGATTGATATTCAAGCTAACACATAACAGTCCTTGTACTGGATTCAAACCTTCTTGACAAAGCTTCAGAAAGCTTACCAAATGAAGCTACAATTTCATTTGCTAAAATAATTATTATGTTCCAAATGTATGAAATCAAACAATAATTTATCAAATTATTTATTTGGGTCTGGACGGCCCGGAAACTAGAGTGCAATCTCTGCTTCCACCATAATTCAGTTTTTCAAAGCTCTGACACTGTGGTAAAACTATTCTCTGTGAACCCTCTCACCTGTAACACCCACCCTTCTCTTCACCACTGAGTGGCATTCCTGCAACTGTAACTGATATATAACATGTTTTGCTTTTGCTTCATGTTGGAACAAATCAGTTAAAAGATGATTTGAATTTTGGGTGAGTTTCAAAGATGGAGAACACTGGATGAACATGGATCATGCTATGCTGTTTGATTCAAAGAGGATGACCATGATTTTCCTCTTTAAACAATGATGAACTCAATTTAAACATCCTGATGCTGTCAATTTGATTTTTTCTCTCACTGTCTTTCTTTTTTCCATCAAAGTTAAAAAAGGCTTTCTCCAGTGTATGCAGAATATAAATTAATGCACAGTGCACTTGATATCTGCTTTGAGTGTATAGAGCGCTCATCACTATGATATGGAAGACAACTCATCAATATGTAATGACAGAATTTTGGAAGATGACATTACATTTTCTACAACCTGAACATAATGTAAGATGGCGATGGACTGAACTTCACAATTTATAATACAATTTTCACTTTATTTTAAACATAGTTTGCATGTTATAAAAATACTGATCACAGTGAGCTTTACCAATTGTTATTGCTATAAAAATGAATGCAGGAACAATATTTTTAGTGGAAATAAATTATATAGTCATTCTTTTTTTCTTTCTTTCTTTTTTTAAAAATCACAAGAGTAAAACCTCGGCTGTCTGTCACTGGTAGAAAAGCAGTCTTTGCAGAAGCCTTTTCACACGAGTGCCAGTCCATTCCTGCAGCTCTCCACATGGTTCAGGAAACACAGACTTGGGCATCTGTTTCCATGGTCCCACAGAGTCTTTCTGTGCATACACAGTTCTATCATGGCAACAGTTTTTCAAGACAGTAACTGAAAATTGGTATGATCTTAGTTCATATGTGGTCTTTTCCAATATGATGGGACACAGCGACATACTTCTTCACTAAATGACAGTCCTGGATCACAGTGCTTCAGTCGATTTGTACAGGGTCGTCTGTAACAACTAGAAAAACAGAGAGAAACACAAATGGTGAAGACCAAGGTAGAGAGAGTCATGAGACTAAAAATCAGCTTTTATGTTTTCTTAAGTTTAAAACCAGGAAAATTACTAATTTCATTAAAATGTGATTACAGGTTTATAAATGTTTAAGTGTGTGCTTATGCTTATGGAACTGTAGGAGAATGGAAAAGCCTCTGAAAACATGTCTCAGTTGCTGACATAACAATGGAAAGATGGGCTATTGTAACCTTTAGTTCTTTTGAAGTACTTTCTGCTTTGTGGATGAAAGTAACATAAACCAGAAATTTTGAAAGTGAATATTTAAGGTCTGCTGATTTCCTGTGATCACATAAACATGGCAATGTTCACAAAAGTCTGGGATGTGCATGGGACCCAGACTTCCAGGCAATTAAAGCCAGCCATCTTGGCAGGACGATAGTCTTTGGCGAGAATCCCTATCCACACTCTTGTGTTTTTACTCAGCAGCTGGCTGGGTAAAGGCAGGTAATTCTTCCTTCCCCACCTGTACTCGGGATGGTGCAGGAAAACATGAAGGGTTAGGGCCTTCTCCATCCAAACTAGACTTCCCGCTGCTGATAGTGGTTAAAATACAAATTTCCCATCATTTAATTTTTGGAAGTTCTGATTGCTATAGTCAATTGATTCTAGCTTTGAAGAATGTTATGGAAGATGGGTATGCCTCACTGTGTAATGGGCTAGAAAGGAAAAGTGAAAGTGAACTAAAGAGACCCATAAACACTTCAAGTTTCATCTCATTTGATATAGAAAGGAAAGCATAGCCAATGATTTTTTAAATATTCTAAATTTTTAATTTTATTCACTTTATATTTAACCATTTCATGTGCACATATAATGTCTCCTGATTACTCTTTCTCATCTCCCTGCCACACCTGCCAACTCCTAATCCTCTCTACTCGTCCCTCTCACACATTCGTGACTTTTATTTTGGTTAATGAATCATTCAACCATTCATTTTAACCATGACCATCTGAGTGATCACTGGTTTGGAAGTATCCAGTAGCGTAGGGGGAAGGAGGGGTCATAGGTGGGCATATAATATAACTAATGGCAATAAGACTTCTCTTCCTGAATAATCAGGGACAAAGAATTTGGCAGTAAGGGGCTGCGTCCTCCTAGCCCTTCCTCCATTCTTGCTCCACAAATGCCCATCCTTGTTGTGCCTTTCCCAGAAGAAGTCTGCAGCTCATTGTTCTATCTTTCTACCTCTTACATTCTTTCAGCCTTCATTTCTAGAATGTTCTTAGAGCCTTAGAGGAGGACAGTTTAAATGTCTTGTTAAGAACTTTTAAAACATTCATAATTATATAATGAATACAATTTTTTATCAAAAAAGTATTCAATTTATAATGGTCAATGACAGCTGATGATTAAGGCAGTAAAATGAAAATACATTCTGCCTTTCTTTGCTGAAATAAATAATAAGAGAAATGTGCATATATATTTTACAATTTTCTCTTTTGCTCCATCCACTTGACACCATAACCTCTGAAACCATACTAAGTGTGGTTAGAAAACTGGACATACAAAGAGTTACAATAAGTATAATAACTCAGCCTAGGGACATAGTTCAGGACTGAGAGCCTTGCTTCATGGTCACTTGACCAGGACAACCACCTTCAACTTTAAATAGCACTAAAACAGGAAAGGAATTTATGAAAGATGTGTCTTGATTGTTCAGCAAAGATATATGATATAGATATAGTCTACTCAGCAGCTAACATGACAATTCTCTGTAGAAAATTTAGATATCTGGCTACTCAAAATGCAGTACAAAAAATTGTCAATATGTACTAAATTAATTGAAAAAAGATTTAATGTGAAAATTGGCTTAATCAGATTTACTGAAATATAATAGCTGTATTCTTTTGGATATAATACTGAATTTTGAAACTACATTTTGGTAAGTATAGTAAAATTGGAAAATGTGTATTATTCAAATTCTTAAATAAGTATTAATATTTATATATGGATGGTCTGGGACAATTCTGTATTCTGTCAATCATGTTTTAAATAAACGCTGAATGGCCAGGCAGGAAGTATAGGCAGGAAAACCAGACAGGAAGTAGAGGTGAGAACAGGAGAATTCTGGAAAGCAGGAAGGCCCCTCGCCATTCCTGCCCAGTCCACCAAAGAAGCAGCATGTGTCCCTGTCACAGCTGAGAAAAGGAACCGAGCCATGTGGCTAACATAGATAAGAACAATGGGTTAATGTAAGTTATAAGAGCTAGTAAGAAGCCTGAGCTAATGGACCAATCAGTTTATAACCTAATGTAGACTCTCTGTGTGAATTTCTTTTGGGCTTGCCAGCTGTGGGGTACCAGGTGGGACAGAAACCCCAATAAGCAGGACCCTCATGTTACATAAGGAACTCTGTAACAACACAGGAAGAAAAAAATATTGTCAATGAAACACCTGGATTTAGTGGTGCCCAATTATGCAGTAACTACAAATGACAGATCTTCATAATTAAAAGTCAAAATAAGAACACAAACTCTTGAGACTCAAAAGATAGCCACTACTTAATGAGATACAAGGTTGATGATAGTCACAAGGATACAATATTAAAAATAAAAAGAAAACAGCTTTTATTTTAGATGTTGAAAGGGTATTGTTTGTCCATGTCTAATTTGTGGATGGAAGAAGATATTCAATGAAAGAGAATATTTATTGAAAATGAGGGCACTAGAATCTCATGTGCTATGAGAAAAGAATAAAACCAGAAAAATGGTGACATTAAGGATCCTGGTAGTTCTCAACCTATGGGTCATGACGCCTATGAAGAGTTGAATGACCCTTTCACAGGAGTTGCATATCAGATATCCTGTATATCAAATATTTACATTATGATTCATAACAGAAGCTAAATTACAGTTATAAAATGCCAATGGAAACAATTTTTTGGATGGGGGGGCACCACAACATGAGGAACTTCCAGCATTAGCAAGGTTGAGAATTACTGTTCTAGACACATATGACAATCTTTACTGGATCTAGCAACTCAGATGCTTAAACACAGCTTAATACAGAGACGTCTGCCAGGCTATAGTCCCTCCTTAGACTGGAGATGGAAGATAGAAGAAAGCCAGTGCCATACAAAGAAGAGCATCTCTGAGAAACAGCATGAAGTGCTCTCAGCATCAAAGTAAGAAATCTGTAATCTTCATAAACTGAGTGAACAGGAAGACAGAGCTGAAGATACTATTGAGGTAATTTAAGCAGAGGCAAGGAAAACAACTAAAACATCCCAAAGAGAGGTCTAGATTAAACAGTAGTCATCTTATCTTCTGAGATGTAAGAGATACAAATTCAGACATAGATATAGAAAGTCTTTGAGTCCAAGAACCTCATTTATGTTTCTTAATGAAAAAGAGTACAAAACTATGCTGTAAGATTAAAAAAAAGTGACAGATGTTGCAGCCAGTATGACAAAGCCTTTTAAGGACACTTCAAGATGTTTTCTTTTCCTACAGTCTTTTCTCTTCTTCTTCTTTTGCATTGGGGGGTTGTAAGAGAATGTTTATCGGTTTTTTTTTTTGCTTAAGACAAATTAAAAGCTCTAAACTCTTAAAAAAAGTGAGTGATGGAACAGAAGAGATGTCTCAGTGGCTAAGTACTTGCTACTCCTACACAGGACACAGAATCAGCATCCAGAACCCAGATAATTAACTTATAACTGTCTAACTTTAGTGCCAGAGATCCAGTGTCCTCCATGGGCACCAGGGACACACGTGGTGCACAGAACAGAATGCATATAGGTAAAATACCCATACAGGTAAAATAAAATAATATTTCAAAAGTGAATCTTGAGTAATTTTTAATGATTTTGTCTTTAATTTGAAATTATGTGTTTAGGTCTGTGTTTGTCTGAGTATGTGCATGTGGGTTCAGGTGACCACAGATGCCAGAGGAGGGTGTTTGCTCCCCTGTATGTGGAGTTAAAGGCAGCTGTGAACTGACTGAAATGGGTGCTAGAAACCAAAGCCAGTTTCTCTGACAGAGTACCATGTGTTCTCAATCACTGAGTCATTTCTCCAGTTGTTCGAGTAACCTTTAACATGACACAAATCTAGAGGCATCTGAGAACGTAGTGAACCTCAACTAAGGAACTGACTAGATCAGAATAGCCTATATCCATGTCTGTGAGACATTTTCTTAATTGTTAATTGATATAGAGCCAGCCCACAGCAGATGGTACCATCCCTAGACAGGTAGGCTTTGAGCCTGCCAGGAAGCCTGGAAGAGAGCCAATATAAATTGTTCCTCCAGGTTTCCTTCAGTTGCTGCCTCCAGCTTCTGCCTTGGCTTCCTTGGTGATAGACAGCAACCTGCAAGTCAAATAAGCCCAATCTTCCCCAAGTTACTTTTG
>JAQHUG010000201.1:918198-988107 GCA_028555095.1 Dicrostonyx torquatus
TCCAGTACAGGCACCAAAGCTACAGAGAAAACTTGTCTCAAAAAAAAAACCAAAAAAACAAAAAACCAACAACAGCAAAAAACAAAAAAAAAATATGATTCACTGGAAGCATCTGGTCTTAAACTACATCTGGAAGTGAAATTTTTTGAAGGCATCAGACATAGACTGATGAATGCTTTTCTAAATTAATATATCTATCCTTTCCTCTTTAGGCCTCTGCTACATTAGTCTCTTGGACAAAGATTTAGTTTTGAATATATTCTAGGCTTGTTTTGTTCCTTGATGTTCCTTTGTTGCCTTTGATATTACTCAACTCTCAGAGACAAATGTACTTATGTAATCCTGGAATCTGTCTACTCAGAAAACCAAAGCAAGAGAATGCTAAGTTCTAAGTCAGGTTTGCTATATAGCAAGTCTGGCTCAGAGAAGCTAGAAACCCCACAAAAAGTCTAGTGTTAAGAAAGAATAGCACTGATTTAAGTAACTATGTTTTTCTCAGAGAATTTATTGTCTTTATTCTAATAAGCAGGTGCTATTTTGGGTTGAGAAAAACAGCACGTTTTGGTTGAGAACATTGCACATTCTAGGAGGGAATTAGGGTTGTTTACCTAGACTCCTTACCTGCATGTTTGATGGTGGAATCTCTTCCCTTTTAGGAAGCACTTCTGTGTGTTTTCTGTACATTCACAGGCACATTTCCCAGGATTCAGGGGTTGATTTCTAGGACAGGTTCTTTTACATACACACTGGCATGTGTTTTCATCAAATTCTCTGTTGGCTCCACATGAGTTGGGGAAAAGTTTGTTTTTACAGACACACTGGCATGAGTTTCTGTCTAGTTCTTTGTGGGGTCCACAGCTGGATGGCCGAAGCCCACCTTTGCAGACACACTGGCAGGTATCTTCATCCAGCTCCTTGTTGGGTCCACAGACATCATGGAATCCATTGGTTGAGTCTAGAAAAACACACAATTTATTTACTGGACCTTAGTAGTTCAGGATATGGTATTACATACATGCATGCGAAACACCCTCCTTTTTCCTTTTTCAGTAAAGTAGTATGTGTAAACGTCCTTTAAATAGAAGTTAAAAGTAATAGCAAAGGAAGTAGCTAATATCCTACTTTGTACTCAATTCAGTAAGTGATGTGCAGAATATTGTGAGCATTTAATATGAAAATATGTTAATCAAAACACAGATCAGATACAGACTGAAGTGGGTTTTTTTTTCTTACCATCCTCAGCATTTGAATAAAAGATAAAATCCTGCTGGGCAAGGCATCGGCACATGTAGTTATTCCACACATAGTTTGCTGGACAAGTTTTGTTGGCTGCTTGACACCTTGGGGGAAGACAAATTAAACAGGAGTTAAAGAACAGTGTAACTGGCATAGAGAAGGATTATTTCTGTGCATGTGCATGTGCATGTTACAAGTCAAAACATCGTTAGAGCAAAGCTTGAAACTACACAAGAATAGAGATGAACCATTACTGTCTCCTCTAAAACTACCCTCACCTCTCCTGCTCCAGGTTTCAATCTGAGGTTACCCTTATAAGTTATAAAGCCGAAGAGGACTCAAAACTTAACCTTTTTAAAGGCAAGTAGGCTTCTTTGTCTACTGACATACTGTTTTAACTTTCTACAAAATGCAATGATGCTTTCTATATTACCCTGCATTTCCTTTACCAAATAAAATATATATTTCAGGCATCTCTAGAGGTCATTTGATAATTTTTCTCTGAAGGACTTTTTAATGAAATACAAAATTTCATGAAAGGATGTAATATGGTTTATTTCTTATAATAATAGATTAAGTTGCTTTCAGCTACTGCCTCACTAAAGTACTACAGCTATGGTGATATTCTCATACAAACACATTTACTGTTTTATTTCTGAAGCATAGATCCTATATCTCTAACATCACTTAGTCAATGTATAATTCCCACTTTCCTTTCCACCATAAATATCCAAGAGCACATTTGTGGGTTTTTCTTGTATGAGCATCTCCTTCTCTCTGTCCTTTCTTCTTACCCTCTTTTCCTTCCTTCATCCCTACCTCCTTTCAATATTCAATATTTGTTTTAGAAAACATTATAAACAAATTGTATTCAGTCAAGGACTTAAATTACTCCTTGGTTGTTCCAATTATCTTGCCCTTGGCTAATAGGAACCCATTCATTTCAACGACTACAACACTGGGCTCTTTAGTGTGACAAACCCCTCAGTTATTCACTATTCCACCTAGAATGAACCATTCTTCATAGAGCGATATTACTGTTTATCACCATCATCATCATCATCATCATCATCATCATCATCATCATCATCATCACTACTCCTACTACATTGGAAAAAGACATTTAGCATATATCATTTGGGTTTAATCATGTTCTGTGCCATTATATTCAATATCTTCTAGATCTTCTGAGTCAAATGCACATATACTCTGCAGCCTGTTCTTCTGATTAATGTCTATCCAGGAGATGCCCTTCCTTTTAATACTCTAACATAGAGAGCATTCACTAACCTTTACTACTTGACTTGTCAACAGACATTGGTGTTGACATCGAAGGCAAATATTTACTTAGACATCACAAATCATTCATTTTAAAGCAATAGTATAAACAACAGTATGTGGTGAAAGAATGCTGAAGGAACTCCAAAATGCTACAACACAGAAACGATCTGCAGACACCCTGAAATGTGCCCTGAATGAAGAACAAATAGGCCACATGCTTTGGATGTTGCTAAGAAAAGTTACATAGATACTCAAGGTGATGAAACACTATTTCAAAAACATCTAAGAAACTATGAATCCACACAAAGAATTTGTTTGGGACTTTATTTTACAGAAAAAAAAACAATTATGAATTGTGTGTGCTTGGAAGAAAGCCCTCACTATATAGTATGGGGCTGGCTTTGGACTTCTGACCCTTGACCTCCCTAGTACTGGGATCACAGACTCACATCTCTATGCTAATCCTCTATATCTGTACATTATGACCATGTCTACTGTCATTTTGAGCAACACCTCTGATGATTTTTCAGTGTTTTCCTTTCCAGCAGTCTACAGCAATTCTATGGAAGGGTCTATTCATCCTTTTCAATATGGCAGCTTGTCTAAAGCATCCAATGTGTTTTACTCTACTTCAGAGAGTCCATTACAGGGAGTTTCTTGATTTAGCTTAACTCTGACCTCTTTATCACTGTATCATTTGTTACATCATGGAAACTACAGACTCTTCTAGAGCATGCAAACAGTCCAGATGATAACCAAAAAGAAAGTATATGCAAAAGCAGTAATAATTGTTAGAAGAATATAAAACTTCTTAAGCATCTTAGATGCTATCTAAATGTGTTTTTTTGAGACACTATGATTCATGGTAATTCATCAGAAATAAGCTGGACTTGAGGGCTATTTACAATTCACTGTATTTTTTTCCATTTAAAGTAAAATTAAACATGTTTGACACATATATTTTCTGCAACAAGTAAGTAATTTTAAGTGAGATAAGCATGTATGCATTTTTAGGCAAACAGATTAGTTGTGTCCAAAACCAACACAGGATAGCTCGGACTTTCAGTCCGTATGTTTGACTTCATCCTAACAAATTCCAGTAAGATACTTGGGTTCCAACAATCTTAATACAAATAGCTGCTTGCTTTATCCTGTGTCCGCTACATGCCTTTTGTTTTTAATCTTAAAGATGGAACATATTCACTTATGTGATAATGAGTTAAGACTATGAGAAGTGTGCTCATTCTGATCCATACCCCAGTGTGCTATTACTTTTATATTATTTTTGTTTATATATTTCAGTATTTCTTCCTGGAAAAACAGCCAAAACCACTGATCAACAACAAGGCAACAGGTTTAAACCTTGTTTGTTCACTTAGTATTTCTTGGAACATGCCATACTATCCTAAAAATAAAAATCCAGTTAATCCTAAGGGAAAATCTCTACCCACTCCATTATTTTGTCACTGTGGTGGTTTGAAGGAGGGGCTCCCTACAGGTCACAGATGGTCTCCATTTGGTAGATGTTTGTGGTTTGCTAGAGGGAGTGTCCTTGACGGCAGACATAGAAATATAA
This sequence comes from Dicrostonyx torquatus, assembly GCA_028555095.1. Classification (NCBI taxonomy): domain Eukaryota; kingdom Metazoa; phylum Chordata; class Mammalia; order Rodentia; family Cricetidae; genus Dicrostonyx; species Dicrostonyx torquatus. The sequence continues at coordinate 922,292 of JAQHUG010000201.1, forward strand.
AAAAAATTGATACATTTTGAGTCAGGGTTCTGATTTCTGCATGTGGATCAAGTTCTCAACTATTGCTCCAGAACCACACTTCCATGAGTCTCGCTATGATGATAATGGGCTATTATCCTTTTGGCACTGGAAACCTTCAAAGAAACTCCTTTTTAAATTGTTATCTTGGTTATGGTATTTAATCACAAGCAATAGAAAAGTTACTAATAAGTCATTATTTTATACGATAGTTTAATCATAAATATGCATTGTTCCTGATAATTTTGGAGAGTATCAATTTTATAAACACATATCAAAAATTTTGTTTGTATATTCTATCCAAACTTTAGCACCCTACCATAAAATAACCTTAAGCATCCTTCTACATGTGGTGATAGCGCATATTGGGCATAGATGGACACATATGACTATGATGGCAGTAGACAACATTCCGTTTTCAATTTGACAAAATGTAATTCATCCTACATGTGTCTGATGTGTTATTTTACAGCTATTATGTGGAACATGAAACCAATTAAAGAGTCAAACTATACATTTTAATCCCAGCATGGTGGCATATGAAATGAATTCCAACATCTGAAATTCTCAGGGAGATACATCAGGAGTTTAAGATCATCCTCCTGGACTACAAAATAAGCTTGAGTCTAGCCTGTGTTATGTAAGAAAGCTTCTCAAAAACACAAAAAGGATCTAAATAAAGTCAAACTCATATATTCCCTAGTGTAATGGAATGGCATGCAATAGCACAGCCGACCAGACTGAGTGTAGTAAAGATGGATTTTTACAGCTTTCTTTCAATTACACACAGACACACACGTGCATTAATATGCTCATACAAGGTCTCAGACACGGGTCTCCTCTCCCACTTGTGGTATGTGTTTATTTGGTTGCAGTTATCCTTTTTATTTCAGTCTAAAATTTTGACAGATGAAGATCTAAGCTATATAAAAGGCAGAGTTATGGGAGTCCTCTCAGTTTCTAGCCCTGCACGTACTGAACGATCTTCCCTTTTGGGGGAGCTTAGTAAGGTTTATGCCTGTGTTTAAATATGTCCACCCAGGTGGGTTTCTACCCTTAGTAACCAAGAAAAGAGAAACATTTTCTTTCTTTTACATAGAGCTTTCTATTTTATAACAGAGCATTTTCAAAAATATAAACATATGAACTCTGTGTAGACACAATTGAAGGAATTTACTTTGTGATTGTTATTCAAACATCCAGATATGTATTTTCATACATAGAAAATGCAGAGTCCACATAATCTGGTTGTGCCACCTCTTTTTCTTTTTCATGAACAAGAACAGAGGTTTTGGCAAACACTTTCAATTATATTATTGAATATACTGAAATATTCTTGATAAAACAAACTTTGGAATAGTAAGTAACAGTTTGCTTAACGGGAACTAAGTATTTTGAATTCTAATAGTCTTAAAACACAATTTAAATTTCTAAAATATATGAGAAGCTTCACACAAATAAGAAAATATTACTCATCAGAAACATATTTTAATGTTGAAATCTGAAATTATGCTAGAGATTATTGAATTAAAAAAACCAATATTTGGAGAATTTAGGAGTTATATTTTTATAACTCCTAAATGACACTCCCTCCTTCAGGTGTAAGAAGCAACAGCTTAGGATTTATAGCATGCTATCCTGAAAAATTAGATGGAAACGAAAGTTTTAAATGTTATTGGATTATAATGAAAGGAAGTATTGCCAGAATAGATAGAAAGATTATGACAAAGTGCTTATTGCCTTTATGTTTCAATCTTCAAGGCATTTCATGCTGTTGAAATTGATATTCAAAAGTAATGAGTGATTAATGTGCATATATACATTTTTATAAATAAAACATTTTATATGCTTCATTTGCAAAACATATTACTTGAATCATACACTTTCTGCAAGGCATAAAATAATTTTTCATGTACATCTATATTGGGAACCATGTAAGCAAATAAACTTTCTTATTTTCTCATTTAAACAGAACTTGTAATTTTTATGAAGGATAAAGTTACTTTTATAAGAATTATTTTATTATTTGAAAACTTCTGTTCATGAATTCAAGGATCTTTGCATTTCTCAATGAGAAAAAAATGTATATTCAATGCTAAAATCAATTTTATTAGTCCACCTATATTGCTGAAAATTTAGAGATATGTGGGCATTCTGGGTAGAGTAAATTCTAAATGCTGGGTAGCAATTACTACCTCCTACACTTTGAGTCTTAAGGCATGCTGCCTCATACATGCCATATATGTGGATCATTTCTCTACATTTTTGCTCTGAGGTTCTATGCAGCAAGAGATCCTTGACTCCCCAAATCTACATAAAATTAACTAAAACACATTACCACTTCTATTTGGTGTTTGAGAGAAATGAACTGAAATGTTACGATTATTCAATAAACCAGGCCATGCAACTACCACATAATATTTTGCTCAGAATAAAAATAATGCTTCAGGGCTTAAACAATACTTCTCTTGACTGAGTTTTGGTGGTAAATTTATTCATGTCAAGAGGTCCTAAACTAAGCAAGTTAGAAAGTTAGAATATATATATATTCTATAACTATAAACACACATTCATAAATATTCTACACATATGTTTATATATGTATAGGTATATATATTCTATACCCCTATATATAAACACAGCACTCAGGAGGCAAGGCAGGAGGACTTCTGTGAGTTCGAGGCCAGCCTGGCCTACAAGAGCAAGTTCTAGGGCAGGCAACAAAGTGACACAGAGAAACCTTGTCTCAAACCAAAAACAAAAAAAATGAACACACACACACACACACACACACACACACACACACACACATATATATATATATATATACAGAGAGACTACTGTAGAAAGTGATAAACAGACATATATATTAAAATTTTAAAAAATAATGACATATGTACACAGGGATTTTAAACTTGCAAAGAGGACATTTCTAGAACTTCCTAAAATGATTTATTTTGAATTCTGATGAAAAATTATTTCTGATCAGATGGTTTAAGATTATGTCTTAATCAATTTAATGGTAGTATCAAATGTCTACTCTTTTTAAAATTTTAGTAAATTATTTTTATGCTTATCTGTTTATTTATATTTAAAGGAAAGGAACAATGCATGACACTCAAGAATTCAAAAGGAAAAATGGGAAATTAGAGCTGGAAAAATAAAACATCATAGCTTTTGAGCTTTTAAGCAATGGGATTGAGGATCTTTACAGAATAATGGACTAAAGACACTGAGTTCTCAAGTCTTAATCAAAATGTTCCTTGGGCTATGTATCTTCTGTTCTCTTCAGCAAAAATAAGAGTCCTCACAATAATGAAACTCTTCTCTTAAATCCCAATAAATGCAGCTTATTACTATCAAACATATTTATTGTTTTAGGGCCAACATTTTATTACAATTCAGGAAGACAATAAAAGATGAATTATAACCTGTGCTAGAATTTTCTATTTTATGATTCCCTTTTATCTTTCTTTTCAATTGGACACTACCTCAAACACTGCCATAATATAAGGATTGATTTCAAATAATAATTTGCAGTCATTTTATGATGCATAAATTACAATTCAAGATGCTTTGACTATATTCAACCTTTACATAACATTTATCTATAAAACTTGATATTCTATTTTCATATTTGTATTAAAACATGAGGATTCATAGACAGGTGTTCACTACTTCAAAATCACAGCCTTAGTTTTTTGATTATTTAATAGCATGTTAATTTCATGGATTAAAATTTAATTAAATCATCCCAATTTTGCCACTAGAGTTAAATTTCCTTACATCAGTGGTGGCTCACACCTTTAATCCCAGTACTCAGGAGGAAGAGGCAGACAGATCTCGGTGAGTTTAAGGCCAGCCTGGTCTACAGAGTGAGTTCCTGGATATCCAAGGCTACACATGGAAACCCTGACTTGAAAAGCCATGATACTTATGACTTTATATAATATTCACTTCTCTCCATGTGTGTCTTTCTCTACCCTTCCATAATTATACCCTTCCATTTCTATTTTGTACTACATTGATTTTCCTGTGGTACTTGCTATGATACATTATCAGTTGTCAATTTAACAGAATATAGTAGCAATGAAATAAGCAAACTACATGTACATGTAATAACATGATTACATCTCTAAGGCATAATGTCCAGATCAAAGAGCAATGTTTTCATCTTAATACAGAAGCAATGCTGATTGTGGTAATTTGATGAGACAAATGCAGGGTAAAGGCTTTCATCTGAGCTCTAGGAAATGAATGTAGCCTTCAAACTCCCAGTACTTCAAAAGGAAGAACAGAAAGAGAACTTACTTCAAGCTAAAGTCATAATAGAAACAAGATACAGAGTATGAAAAGACCTTATGATCAGAGAATCAGACTTTGTTGTAAAACACAGACGTGGAGAATAATGACAAGAAAGATGACAAAGAGAAAGAATGGTGAGAAGCTTTGCACAATTCCTTAAGCAATAGATAAGCAATATTCTTGCTTGGATAAATCAAATAATGTCTTTTGAAGCTTATTTACAATAGCGTACAGGAATGAGGGAGAGAGTTGATATTAAAAGACCGGTTTGATGCTGACGTGCTAAATCCGACATCCATACAGACTAGAGTGGTTGAATGGAATTGATGAGAATTAAATGGAGGTTGAAGATGTATCTCCCTCTTCTCCCAATAATTAATGAAGCAATTAGTGATAACTGCAACTTCTAAAACTAAAAAGAATATGCAGACTTTGTGATATGAAGTATAGAGAAATAAAAAGGACTGAACTAATCTTTGGGTTTAACACAGAACTAAAAATTATATGGAAATAAGTGTAGAAAATTATTAGAAAGAAAATACACGATCATATCTTCAAATAAAATTTTGGGAACCATGAACAAAAAGATGATACCTAAAGTTTACAGGACAGATGCTTTGCCTAGGGAAACAGGATCAAGAAATAAACAGCACTCCAGGGGCTGCATGAATGAGATGACAGATGGGCCCTGCCAGTTAAGGTGGGTCACTTTCCTAATATTACTATGGTTTTCTTCAGTGATATATGCAAGATCTTTTATTTTTTCAAGCCACAAAGGACAGATTTGTACTAATATCAGTACAAATATCACTGAGTTCCCCTGAAGTGTCCCAAAGAGCCACTTATCTGCCAAATTAAATAGAGCAGGATGAAGAGAACCCTTGGGAAGACCACTCAATGCTGTACATTTTCTGTTGAGGCCCTGAAGCTGAGAATATTTCTAAATATTCTGTAGTCCATCTCATCCATTTACCTGTGGTGTTGTAGTAAGTGCTAGAATATCATGTTATTCACTTGTAAGTACCTACTACATACACGAGGAATGATGGAAAACACTGAGGTGCATCTCTGTTTGGGAGACCTAGGACCTAAGTGACATAAAAAGTATTCCAAAAGCCACTCTTTGCTATACTTAAAGAAAGACAAGAAAACAACTTGAGTGTTAAATGATAGTTTGGATATTATTTCAAGTAATATGAAGAGAAAATCCAAATAATTATTAATATTTCAATAGTCAATCTCTGTAAAACAAGAAATAGGAAGTATATTTCAACTTACATTTTAGTATATCATCATAATATGAATGGTAATATTTTTTGAAACTTAAATCATTAAGGCTTACATTTTTAAGCTTTAGAATAATTTCCAAGTGAATACTCAACTCACAGACATTAAATTAATGTGGCTACTTCAATAGTTGTGTGAATGGCGGTGGTCTGTGCATCATCTATAGGATGTCTCTTTATGCTGTGAACTACCCTGTCCATACAAGGGGTAGTTCAGTTTAAATCTACTTTTATTGGATAATATTTTATGTTTTGTATTTGGTTATAAATAGAACAGTCTTTATAAAACTCCTTAAATAAACTTGGGTTTATTTGAAGGTAATTTTAAATTAGGAGAATGTGTAGAAAAACAGACTTAATTCATACTCACTGTGATAATGTTGCTGGCAGAGAACGTCTAATAATTGAATGAACTTGTCTGTAAACGTCCAGTTTAGACATGCATCGGCAGGAAGTATGATTGGCAAAACTGATTGTGACTGGTTTGGGGCCTTGAGAGAGAGGCACTGTAATTTCAAACAACTACAAAGGGACAAAAAGAAAAAAAATATTATATAGATGCTACTAAGGACTTCTATGGTAAATGTTGGAGTCCACAAGAGTGCATGAAATTAGCTTGTTATGACTTGGTACTATGTAATACAGGCAAAGCCTCCTTAATGGTTTTAAAATGATAACAAAAAATTGCTCCTAAATACTGTCTTCCATCAGAATAATAAATATTTCAGATGCTGACATCAAATCACTAGCTATGGAGCATATTAAAAGTATGATGGCCAACTAATGATATAGAATAGAGGAATGACAGGCCAGTATGTTAAAAGAAAAAGAATTGTTTCAGAGTCAAAGATTACTCAGTATCAAGGTCTTAAAAGCCTAGGAATTTAAAATGCAACACAAATTATCTGTAGTAAATATCTTTCTGACTTATGAGCAAAGCTACTGACCACACAGCCTAGAAATGCTTAGTTAAGTCCTATTTTATGTCGACCACATCCATAGACATAAATTATAGTCATAAAACTCATTTCCATTCCCAAAGAAATTTCTTCTTGAAAGTTTTACACATCTCAGATCTCAAGAATTTACAACATTCAAAATAAAAACAAGCAATCCATTACTTTGACAAACAAACTTTCTTATTGCAATCTTGACAGACCTTATAAAAAGGAGCTGAAAATAAAGCAGGGCATGTTATGTGTTATTGGGCCAGATTATGAGGATGAGGTGTAACTAAGGTGTTTTGCATTCCTAGTTCATGGAGAATTATAGGTCTCAAAATGGGATGGGGGCAGGTGTAACATATAAACTAAGTGGATTTCGATTCTAAGATTCATAAGCCAGCTTATTACTAGAAAGAATGGTAAAAGCAAAAGCCTACCCATTAGCTACCTGTTTGTAAGATCTATCTAGAGTAAAACAAGGATAGTTGAATGCTGCATTATTCTGTATTGGTTTAGCAGTCTGAGAAGTGTTCCAATGGGAGAAATACCTCAGAGCTGTGGAACTGCCCCGTTCCCTGTTTGTAATTTCATGCCATCACATAACGATTACTGACAATGGTTAGGGGTTAAAATACATTTGACAGCTTGGGTCACATTTGACAGCTAGGAAGACATTTTCACTAAATTTACAAGAAAGAAAGTTATTTATGACTTCATGGCTGAACCTGAATGAGGATAGTGTAAAGTGAAACAAGCCAGGCCCAGAAATACAAGTACTACGTTGTCTCATATGTACATGGAAAACAAAGTAACCAATATCACTGAAATTAAGAGTAGAAAGGGCGGTTTTCAGAAACTGGGAGGAATGATAGGGCAAGGCTTCAGTAAGATGCTCTGGGGTACCATTTCACAGCGAGGGGACCACTTACAGTCATTGCGTACTGCATATCTCAATAAGCAAGAAGTATCTTCAGTATTTTTGCAGAAATAACTGATAAATATTTGAGCACATAGGCTTTTAACCTGAATACACAATGCATACATATTTAAATATGCAGTATACCATCAATATGAAATTTCGTTTTTAATGTAGCTATCAAAATAAACAAACTGAAGAAAAAGGACTATCTTAAGTATATGATGTGTATTTTCTTTACTTGAAGGGTATTTACACATTCATTCAACAATTCCACTACTTTCTAGAAAAACATAACATGTTCATAAGAATAGATATAAGATTATACCTAGAAAGGATATTTTTCTTAGTTTCTGTATTCAAAAACTATATGGGTTTAGAAAAGTAGTTAAGTTTTTCCAAGAAATATATTTTGTTTTTAAAAATCAGTTAACTAAAGATATTGACTGATGTATTACTTCACAAGATTGCTATGAAAATTATATAACACAGTGTGCATGAATGTGGTTATGTATATAGTTTGCTATAGAGATGCTATTATTTGCATAAATTCTCAAAGCTATGTTTTTTCCAGAATACTATATATTTTTCCTAGATAGATAATATATGATTCCAACATGGCCAGAATTATTATTTTGAGCAGTTGTTCTCTGAGCATGCAATTGCTTATGTTTCTGGGATGAAATTTCTCATTTGATCTACAGATAGCTGTTTTAAGAAGGAATTTTGTAGGTCTAGATAAGTAACAGCTTTTCTGTTTTTTAGGGCTTGCACTATAATCATAGTAATCAATATAGAAGATGCATAGGTTGTACGTCAAAATAGAAATTTTGATATATTTATAAATAATTTCTTTAATTTATGTGATACTGGGGACAGAATTTGGGCACTTGCATATGATCTGACACTGAATTGTGCTTCAGTTCTTCATATTTTATAGTTATATATTATTTGGCCTGCATATTTTAATGTATCTTAAATTTTAAAATGATACAAATGATAGCAAGGTGTATAAATTAGTAATAACAGTGCAATAATGATGATAATAAGCAGCTAAATATTTGTGTCTGGAGCTTTAGGAGAGCTTTGTAGGAGTTTTCATTATCAAAGTTGTGAAACCAATCATGCACATTGCTGTGATATGCAGTGAGGTCATTGGCAATGGACAGAAGACAACTGTAATAACAGGAACATTAATAGAGGAGTCAGAGACACATAAATATCTTGTGAAAAGATAGACTAAGTAGGGGGAAAGTCAGGAGGGAATATGCAATGGAAGCTGAGCCAAAGAAAGAACGAACTTGAAAAGTGTGTCCTTGGTTAAGTGTTGGGCAAACATCTCCTAACCAGAGTGGTAGGGACTGAGTGGAGACTAGGAGCACCACAAATAGCTCTACAGGCGGAGGTTGGGCAGAAGCTGTAAGAGAGGAGTAGAAAAGAGAACTGGAGGACAGGAGAAAACAGTATGGCTGGAAAAGAGGTGGGCAGACCACTGCGGAATCTGTTGTTACAGGTTTCCTTATGCAAGCATTGACATCGCCTTACATGATGAGGCAGCACAGAATCCCACAGTGGTGAAGACATTTTTGGAGATTATAGCTACATCAAAGGGTTGAAAGGTCCTGCCCCCAAGCCTTGGCAGCAACATCTCTACCTACCATAGAGCTCCATCCACCCTGTTATCCAAGGGGAAAAGGGACAGAAGGCCAGAATGGGTAGCCTCAGTGGTCATGGTACCATTATTTCAACCACATAGATAGTATTCACTATCAGGGTCTCTCACATGTCTGGGTTGTATTTACTAGCAAGAGCTTTGAAGAATGTTCTGGTAAGATGGAGGACTGTTGAACTGTGAATTAATGAAGCATATCCTTAGAAAACCCAACAAGGCTGTAAGCCTTGGAAGCTAGGAAGATATGTATAATCAATAAATATATAAAGGTATGAGGTAGCAGGTGAAGAGGCTTAAGATCATAACACTACAGAGTTGACTCCGCCATAAGCTGAGGAGCTGTAATAAGCGGCTTCAGCGACACTTTTGGAGTTAACCAAACACAAGGTAAACTAAATCACAGTGAACATTTTCATAGTTCACTGTGGTTAAGTAGGGAATGGAGAAGCTGAACTGAGTCAGTCTGACCTACAGGGACAATTAGGATGAAACAAGACACTTTCATTCCAAAGACAAGTTTTTTAGGGGGCTTTATTCATTATGTAGTTGATTATATCAGTGACAGGCTAGGGATCCCAGGAAAGATCTGACTGACATGCAAAGTAGAAGGATTCTTAATACTTAAGTTTTATCCATCTATCAACTTCAGAAACATTGCCAATTATGTGTTTGTACTAGGGCTAACTGTAACTATGCCAACTTTTGCTGTATACTCAAGAGGCTTCTCTAGTTTCCAATTTCCCTCTCTATTGCCCTGTATGTGTATGTCGATGGAAATCTGTCTTACATTTTAAATTATTGTAAACTTGCTTATTTGCATGTTAATTTGTGATTTTTCAATAACTGATGAACTCAATATTCCTTGGAATGAATACATACGCCTCTTTTCCTAATCAGATGATACGTCTTTTCAAAGCACAGACTTTAAAAACAAGTATATATTCACTACACGTACATTTACGATGCATGCGCCACTCTCTAATTAAATATACACAGTCTTCAAATAGTTGGTTACTTTTGTCTTTAGGCAACCCCTACTATAAAACAACAACCAAGAGTTTGAGGTCTTAAGGAATACCAGACATTGGGTAGAGTCTTGGAATTGCCCTGTGAGTATAGCTTAGGAACAGTGACTTTAATCCTAAGCATCCATTCCGTTATGTATAAAATGATGGTGATAATAGTTATGAGTTTGGATTCTGTCTTCTCCCTGCTCCTATTTTTAAAACCATAATAAGAGATTAATGTAAAACTTTGCTGAATGGATTCTGATGTTGATTTTTCTTAATTTCTGTTTAAATTATTTTCCTTGTTCAGATCATCAATAATTATTTATTGTCTCTAAACTGGAAAGATCCTAAGTGGAATTCCCAGATGATAGTCATCAATGACGATGCTCTTGGTTAACAGTATTATCACTAAGAGTGAATGGCAGCACACGTGTGTGCATGTACAGATACCATGGGAGAATTTTAAGGTACCACATAGTTTCTAATAAATGCTCTGAATAAACAAAAAACTGCAGTGTAAACTTCATGTGCACTTTCTCTGTCCATTATGTGAAATCTGAACAATTAACTACAATCATCTCTCAATAGAGTCATGAGCTATATAAACATGCTGATGTTTGAAACAGTAAGTGGACTCTAACATGCCTTAACACTGTTCTCACATTACTTTCCATTTTAATCTGTATTTAGTAGCATTTTTATTCACTTCAAGTCCAAAGTAAAATATGTGCAGAATTAAATAATAGTCCATATCTAGTGTATTTATTTAGTAGGTACTGAAAGATAGCACAATCTACTTAAAAACTTAATGAATAAATTAAAAAATCAGTTTTATGCTACAAAGAAAGTACTTCCAGAACAACACATAATATTCATTTATATAAGAAGGTTTTCCTGAAAGGCTGAAAATTGAAAAACTTCTGATTTTATATTCTGCCAATACATGTTAAGTAAAGAAAAATGGGCAATATTTCTGACTTTAGGTTCCCTGTTGTCAACTACTGGCATTCTTTAGTAAGAATATGTAATGGCCAACTCTCACCAACAAGAATGGTCTTCAAGTAAAGCACACTTTGGAGCAGTAGTGTTTACCCAGCATAGCAATTGCTGCAGATCAGCACTTCCCATTTCCATACATCTTACAGGCTGGCCAAGAAAAACTACAGAACTTCTTCATTGGGAATAAACTGGGCTACAGTGCATTACTAAATTCAACAGGAATATTTTTGGACACAAATATAGTCACAAATTGAGACTTTTCAACCACCTTCATATCTAAAATATAATTTGCTTTTCCTCTAATTATCCCAACTTTTAGCACACTCAACATAAAAATAAAAGACGGTATGGCTGGAGGCAGTGATAGCAATTTTAAAATCAGACTTAAAATTACAAATCATTTAATTCCTAAAAATGGGAAGGGATGAAAGTTCAAAGTTTAGGTTAGTGGTTAAGCTTAGTGTTCTAGAGGCACACACAGTCATTCAAAGGCTGTGGAACATAGGTGTTTCTGGAAGGAAAAGCAGAGAGAAGACAGAGTTTCTCAACATACTGTCATGCATGAAAAGCACACACTGGGTTACAAATTAGGAGTTCTCAGAGTACGTGATAAAATGTTAACAAAGCGATATCATTATTTGACTGAAATAGTATTTTTTTTCACAGATGTCTTTATTACTCTCTTCAGGAAAATAAGATTATTGCAAAACTTCCTGATAACTCTTCCTGGCCGAGAGTCCTTTCTTCCCATCAAGATAAAACCTGTTTTTTTTTTTTAACAACTGTACTTGCCAAATACTAACATGTTAAAGATACAAGACAAATAATATTTTAGTTATCAAATTCACGAATATACATGAGTTGAATAAGTTAATCTTTCACACTACTGCAGCATTCTGGAAGAAATGTTTCTAACTACAGTACAAAACAAAAGTGCCCACTTTTACTATAAAGTTGAATTTTGTACTAAGGCATAAATGTAATGCTACAAAGAAATTATGATACCTTTTATTTAAATATAAACTATAAAGGAACAATTTTGTCAACACCTGTGCTTATATGATTTCTTTTTTTCTCTTTTTTTTCGTTTTTTGGTTTCTTGAGACAGGGTTTCTCTGCTTAACAGTCCTAGCTGTCCTGGAACTAACTCTAGTAGCCCAGGCTGGCCTCGAACCCACAGAGATCTGCCAGCCTTTGCCTCCTGAGTGCCGGGATTAAAGGCTAGAGCTTATATTATTTCTATAAAAATACTAAATATAAATTGAGAAATTTTTTGAGATGGAAATGCAGTATTTTAAATAATGCTTAATATTAGCTCATGTTGGCCAGGCAGGTAGTCTGGCTTAATACTATCGGTTATACAAAAAGGGCCCAGTTACTTGAGCACAAAATCAGGCCTTCCAGTGAGAACCATGGTCCTTGTTACTTTCCTTCACGTGTTCCCATCTTTAAAATGACATTTTGGGCAAACGGGAACATTCAGGAGCTTCTTGCACCAAGCATGTGGCTTCAAAGCACCCACCTTTCTTCTGTCCCTACTTTCATCTCCAAATAACCTTTACTTCTGGCACAAATTGCTTTAGCTTTCGGTTTTATCGCCTACATATACAACTTCACAGGAGAAAATACACTTAGGGAATGTTTCTGCAAGAGTTTAAGATGGCATCTAATCTGTATGTTCCTAGATGTTTAACTGGGAAGCCTCTGAAGCAGTTGGTATTGATTACTTCAGTTTGGAATGCTCAGCCCATGTGGTTTTACTTTGCAACTAGAAACTGGCTTCCTCATGCATTCTGATAACCTGCCCTTCACAGAGACCTATAAAAAATTTCTATTTTTCCATTATAAAAAAAATCAACAATCAGAGCACAACAACTGAAACCCGGGTTGTCTTTAAGTCCATATGACTCACACAGGTGACTTTGACTGCTCAAATATGTGTCTGAAATTTAACAAAACAAAAACTTGGATTTTTTTTGTTTGTGTTTTTTTTGTTTGTCTGTTTTCTTTTATTCTAAAGAAATTTAGCAGTAAAAAGCTTATTTTTTGTTGGCGAGAACTCTTTACACATGCTCACGTGTAAATTGGTAAGAGTATTTTTTAGAAGACTTTTTTTAAGTAGATGATTTAACAAACTGTATCAAAAAGCAAAATACAGCTGAGCATTCCATCCTGCCCTTGGGAGTTTTATGCTTTAGCCCCTTGGGCTGGCTCATTGAATGCACATCCATAAGCCTGTGCAGCTCTCATTCATAATATTTGCATTATTTTTAATGACTTTATGAATATTTCTATTTTAAAATGTTATTTTTAATTATGTGTACATGTGTGTCTGGGGAGGCATGCATAAAGGCGAAGTTATAGGTCTTTGTGAACCACCAGATCTTGGTGCTGGGAATTAAACTCTGGTCCTGTAGAAGATCAGCACTCTTAACCTCTGAGTTATCTCTCCAGTCTCAAATAATAATTATAATAATAATAATAATAATTATCTTGGCCATATACAAAATCCTACGTGAACAGGATGCATATTTCAGAATTTACTGTAAAACACTATGGGATGCTACTCACTTATGTGAATTTAGGTCAAATTCATTGTTTTAGTCAGGAAAGCATGGTCTTACAAAATAAGAAGTCATGGCTGAGACAAATAATGGATGCTGATTTTACGTTGGCATTAGTTTTTCTCTTCTGAAAAATAAATTTGCTATTAAAAAGCACATTAGACTTCACTTCAAATAAAAATTAGCAGCATGATGCTTTCTCACAAATCAAAAGCAACAGACCCAGTCACTTCACTCCATAGAGTTCTAGGTGCAACATGATTCTAATTATCTGCACCTTTTAGTGCTTTCAAATTCCTGAAGCCAGCACACCACAAACTCGACCTCTGACCTTGAAGTAACATCCTTTCCCTCAAGTATTCATTCTACTCAGCCAAGTGTTTAGCACGTGCCAAGGTCTGCACTGTATTCTCTAGGTTAATAAACAAACAGGTTTTGTTTTCCTGGAATTAAGGGAAAAGAATAAAAAACAAGAAGTAAACATATGTCACATACAACAGAGGATGTGATGATGGAAAATGACAGGTAATAAAAGAAGCTAAGGAATAACAGAGCGATGCCATGGAAATGTGGAAATATCTTCTGTGAGTGACCCTAAGGGTGAGCAGAGCCTCGCGGGATAAATGGAGACTTGGGGAAGAACACGTAAGGAGATGGTTCTGACATGGCACAACACTGAAATGACTGGCAGGCGAGCAGCCACGTGACCCGAGTCAGAGGAATACGAGTAGTAGTGAGGAGCAGCTCTTGAGGGTAGAAGCAATGAGAGATGGGAGCTGAGAGTGTGGGATTATGGTGAGCCTGGAAAATCATGTCTTAATGAAGAGAACGATAAAAGCAATCAGCGTGCAGTCTTTGTAGGTGAGAGGACATGCTTTTCTGGGTATTCCAATAGGCAAACACCAGCCGATCAGTACACTGGATAGATGCTGGACTCAAGAATACAGGGCTACTGAAAAGAGTTTATGTCACTACAAAATGTTGCAAGTATGTTGGAAGGAACTAAGCATGGATGTGGGACAGCAGCTATTAGATTCATGTTTTATTGTCCTAGTGAAAGATAAATGTGCGCTACATCAGAGTGAAGACACAGTCGGGGTTCTGGAGATACTTGGAAGCTAAGTTTATTTTAGTAGAATTGTTGATTAAACTTTCCATTAAAAGAATACTTGGCTTGAGCAAACTGATGACAGTGTAACAATAAAAACAGAGGGAATTGGGGGAGAATGAGATTGACGACTTTCTAGGACAGCTGAGTCACAACTTTAAGTATGGATTGTGGAAACCAGGAGAGATTTGGAATGAATCACTGTGAAAAGAAAACACAGTAGATGGGAGACCATGAGTGTGCAGCTGGAAAAGAGGGGTCTTTAGACAAATGTTAACTGGCTCCCAACTGTCTTAAATCGCCATGTTTCCACTGTCACTGCGCATCAAGATGCTGCTCTTCCCAGTTAGTTCGATGGTATCCTTTCTGCTTTCCATACTTCAGTTTCCTCTCTCCCACATCAATCCCCTGTTATGCTTATCCCAGCATGTTATTATAAAAGACACATGTCTACTGTTGCCATTCTCCAACTTCAAGATCGTTCACTGAGCCTCATTGGTTTTAGAATAAGGTTATCATATTCATCAGGGCCTGATGACTGCCCTGTAATTTACCCTTTAGAATCTCCTACTATAATATCTTCTGACCCTCTTTATATGACCAATGTTCTAGGCTCTCTTCAATTCTTAAGGATCACCTAGTCCCCTCTACTCTAGTGATTTCACATATACCTTTTAGTTAGACTTAAAGATTAGTTTTTAAATGGAAAGACCAGTAATAATTGAGGGAATAGCCTTACTTTCTACCGTCAATGAGATTATCCTAAAAGAGCTGATATTGTTGATCAGCTAAAGTGTGTATTCAATTAAGCCATCAATTTGATATAATTTTACACCAAGCAAATCAAATCATAGCTTAAATTTTTGATTGTACCACTGAAAGTGATTATTTAACTTTGCATTTTGAGAGGATATTTTTGCTACATTTCTAAAGCCATAAGCTTTAAACATTTAAAAGTGCTTGGTCACTAAATGAAAATGGTTATTCTCTGTGTGTGTGCACGCGCATATTGTGTGTTTGTACATGCGTGTGCAAGTGCGTGCACATATGACAGCCAGAGGTCAACCTCATCTATAATACCTCCACAGCCACCTACTGTGTTACTAGAGACAGTGTCTCTCACACAGACCTGGGACTTACTTGGTTAGCCTGGCTGGCTATTGAGCCCATCTCTCACTCCTTAGCACAGGCATTATAAACCCATATCAGTACAGTACAGTACATTGGTACTGAAGACTAATCTCAGAAACTGTGCTTCTAAATTAAGCAATGTAACAACTGAGTTATCCTCCTAGTCCCCAATGGTGGGTATTCTTAAAGTTCACCACAAACATGGCTATAACTAAATGTATACACAATACAAGTAGACATACGTGTCCTATATGCAGCATATATGCATATGATTGTACTGCCATGCATATTGTTTTCCTGACAAGACTTTACTATATGAGCAAAGTTTATAATGCATGAATTTCTTCCCTTGTGAAATTGTAGCACCAAAACCACAAGATGATCGATACATTTACTTCATTTTTCAAATAAAACGCAAGAACATTCTATAAGAAGTAAATCACTGTAATGGAATCAGAGGTACGTGCTCCTATTCCCCTGATCACTTAGAGGGCTCTAAAGTAGACCTGGGGTATGAAATACCTACCGTCTTGCTGAGGTAACCTGTGCTGGTGTTCATGCATTGCAGCCCCTCGCTGTTGCAGCAGCCCCCACATCTGTAGACGGACACACATGGAGGTTTAAAGAAGGTGTTTGTGGCTGCTCCAAACTCCTTCCCCACATCTATACACACCTCACGTGGCATGCATTGAGTCTTTCTCCACTCATTATCAATACCTGTCGAGTCATAGGGAAGTCCATAAGTTACACAGAAGCCACCAAGGGAGAAACAAAGCCTACAGCATTGGGAACTAACTTATATTTGACTTCAGATTTTAATATTTTGTGCAAAAAGTTAGAAAAACAACTGACTGGATCCTAAGTGTCCCTGGGAATCGGAACATAAGATTTAGCAGAATAGCTGAGGAAGTTTCCTTTTAAAATGATTTCTACAGGGAGGTAACCAAAAATTAATTTAAATTAAGAATTTTAAAAAAAAACTACACCACTATCATAACACATATGTTTGGTTCTCCTTGCTTAAAAGAGGGAAATTTAATATACGGAGGCTTACAAGTTGTGCAGAAACTAAGCCACGCACTTTGCCTGGCATATACAACTTCTGTGGTCATGAAGCCAATGTAAACAACATGTTTTTGCTTTTCTTTTTAAACTGACATGGAAATGGAAAGAAAACTATGGTTTGGTGTCAATTCAAAACTCATTTTCAGGCAAGCTTTCCAACAATTATGAATAATGTCATGACAGTAGCTATGTGCAAGGCAAAGTTATTTTCTACCTATTACGACTTGTAACCTAAACTGACTCTTTTCAGGAAAATCAAATTTCTTATCCCCTTCATGCTTTCTTTTGGACCTCTGCTTCCAATAAGATGTTGGCTTACCTGTGACATTATTGATTCTGAATTATGTTAAAAATGATGCAGTTTCTGAGTGTTGTAGTTTATTTCTTCCATATTTCCTCTAAACATTTTTAAGGATAATAAATAATGGGTTATTCCATCATGATTCTCATTAATTTGCTTGATTTTGCTTTAAGCATACTTTGCAATATCAAATTGTATGTGTGTGGTGGGGTGCATGCCATGCACAGGCTAGAAGGAGATGTTGGGACCTCTTCTGTTCTCTCCCTTATTGTCTTGGGATAGGTTTTCTCAGTGAACCAGAAACTTTGTTTAGGCTAGGCTAGCTGGCCTCTTAATTTACAGGACTTTCCATTGTCTGCTTTCTGCAATGCTGAGGTTTAGGCACCCATAACTATGCATACTTTTACATAAGTGCTGGGCATTCAAATTCAGGTCTGCATGCATAGAGCCAACTCTCTTACCCATTGAGTCATCTCCCTGACCCCAATATCAAATTTTAAAACAGAGTAATACTTAAAACTAAAGAAAGCTTTTTCTTAATTGGCCTGCCAACTCCTATTATGCCATTTTAAACAACGTCATAATTTTTGTGAGATATTATGGTAGATATTCATCTACTTTTTAAGCGGTAACTCTGAGTCAGTTATCTCTGAGGTGAGAAGACAGAATGTGGTTTTTGGAAGGCAGTGTAGATTAGCAACTATTTTCCTTTCATTGTTTTCAAGTGTGTGTGTGTGTGTGTTTGTGTGTGTGTGTGTGTTCATGCTTACGTGTCTAATTGCATGTGTGTCTGTCTGCCTGCCTGTGTGTGAAAATAGTGCCAGTGTTATGCATCTTATGCACAATGACTAAATGTTCTAATGTTCTAGCACAAAAGTGAAATTAAGAATATCCAAAAGAGAAGGAAATTCATGCAAATTTTCTTGAGACACAAACATTTAAACTAGCCTAAGTTACTAAAATAAATTAAAACAATATAGAAAATTTAAGTATTTTCAAATGTTTGCAGTGAACTATTATCTCAACTCCCAAAATAAAATTTGTTGATATATACATGTCTTCTAGCTGTGAATTTCAAAAAACCATCTAACTACGTAAAAAATGTTCCCAAAATGTTTTATTCAAAGTAATTCCACTAATTTCTATTTTCTTTATTTTTTGTGTGTGGGGGTACTTAGAGTATATTGAGCTGGAAGCAAAGACCCACACCATCATCATCACTGATGAGCACACAAGGCTCTTCTCGCACTTACTTTTCAGGATCTCTGTGTTATAATGTGCAGCAGCAAATTTGACAGTGTCCCCTGTCCTTGTGTTGAGGGAGTGCTGCTGCCAGCCGCCCTTCCTCAGCTGGCATTTGTACATTTTCCAGTAGTCTGGGTACAGGACCGACATGAGCTCATCTACACTGGATACTGACCGCAACTGCTCCTCCAGGTCTTTGCCTGTGAAAGCCTGTCAAGAGAAAAGCACACGATCAAGACTTCACCAGGCTGAGACTTTAGGAAGACAAACTCAAAATCCTTCTGCTTTAATATGACAGATGCAGAATCTGCTAATGAAAGTCTTATTAACAAATCTAGACTTTCTTAAATTTTTATGGTAAAACTGAATTCATATTAATATTTAATATCTCTGAATCAGCACAGTTAAACTGCATTTGGTTTTAAAATAAAAATGGTGAATACAACTTTTAAAATGATTTTAATTTTTTTTGTTGTATCACAGCTCTTTTGCATATTGACAGATTTGTTGGCTTACAAACTTATTCATGATCTTAAAGATCATGATGGAGAAATCTATAAATAAAGCTCATGGAAAATTATGAACAATAGACCGACAGTGATGGAGCCCTCATGGGACTGAACTCAGCCCTTCATATATGCGAGGTAGTGGCTAAGCTTGGACTATATATGAGGTACCCGGCAATAGGACCAGGATCTATCTCTGGGGCTTGAGCTAACTTATTGGTGCCCGTTACCTATGGTGGGTAGGAAGCCATGCTCAGCCTTAATGCAGCGGTGAGGAGCATGGTCCTGCCTCATCTTAATGTGCCAGACTTTGTTGTCTCCCTATGGAAGCCCTTACCCATTCAGAGGAATGGATGGGGGATGGACTGGGGTGGAGGTAGGGGTAAAGGTAGGGCAGGGGAGATAACTGTGAAGGAATATAAAATGAAATTAAAAAATAAAGTAAAATAAAAAATTCCTGACATATATATTGCCCATCTACCATATAGAAACAAAATAAGATAACTCTTCTAAAGCTATACACCAGCATCTATACAACTAGTCTTTAAACATGTAGTCTTTAAAATATGTACATATTAATTTTAATTAAAATAATTACATAACATATTTTGATAGTTGGATTGAAGGCAGCATGACTGGTGCAGTGATAGATCACTTGCTTAGAATGGCCAAATCTCTATACTTGATTCCTAGCACTAAAAGAAAGGGAAAAAGCTGGACCAGTTATGGCAACATGACATAAATACTTGAATACATAACACCTGAATATTTGAAGTTGAACTCTAGAGGAGATCTTAGCATCACTGAAAAGTGGCACAATATAACTTCCCAGTTTATATACATGCTATATTTGCTTGAGGAAAACCTCACATATGACACAAAAGTCAAGAATCAAAAGTTTGGAGATACAAAATGTTTACTAAGGGAGACAAAAGTTATTAAGACAAAATGACTGAAGGAAGCTCATTCTATGAGATGACATATGTAATAATAGCTTTTGAGAATGTGAAAATACCATGAGCATGTATGTCAAAACATAACACACACACACACACACACACACACCACACACATACTGTTTGCCAGTCAATCCTTAGTAAGGCTAGAGAATAAAACAGTAATCAGATATATTTTTTGAAAACTGCCAAGTACAATAAAATCTCATATTGCTTCTATTAGCATCTAATTGTTAAATAGCCTCTAGAAAGCGAGGAACAGTGGGTGACTGTATGTGACAGGAATGTTTCTAGAGCTCTTCCCTTACAACTCTGCTAAGACTACAGTCAACTTCTGACCTTATCAAATCACAGAGAAATGCAGAATAGGTCATGTGTTCACTGAACCCAGAGAGCATCCAATGGGAGATATGTACATAATATTAGTTAGACTGTAAGTGTATATATTGGATGATAACAACAAGAAAGGAAAAATATTTCTTTTGAGTACCAGTGGGAGCATATATTTATTTGTGTTAGTCAAGGAAAATTCTGTATTACAAGCTGATGGGACCTTACACAAGCTCTATGAAGACAGCAAATTCACACTGGAATCACTTTTTCCATATGAGTCTGTTCTGCCAAAGTATACATGCAAACTCACTGTAAGTCTGTCCATACATAAATGTGAACAAGTATTATATAGAAAATAATTGATCAAACAGGTTGTGAAAAACAACAGAAATTACAGAATGTAATGTAATCACATTACAAAATGATGACAGAGCTGTATGATTTAAACATGGAAAAGGTACACAATATGTACATTAACACACATAATGATAAGACATATGCTTTTTGAACAAAATATACATATTGGATAAATGTATACTGTCTTGAGAACAAGAGACACAGTAACCCTAGTTATGTTGTACAAATTGTAGGGTGAGTTTTGTTTTGAATACACTTTGTAGTTTAGGTTTTAAGTAATGTACAGACATAACTCTTAATAATTAGATAAAGCTATCATCTGTAAGTATATTATAGGTTCTCAGATTAGCTCTTATAATTTCATAGAACTCTTAATAATCAGATAAGACTATCATCTGTAAGTACATTGTAGGTTCTCAGATTAGCTCTTCTAATTTCATAGAATGTGCCTTTGCTATAGTATTTAAATTGTAAGAATCACTGAAAAGGGCAAGGGTTATTACAAACAAATGCAATCAAAGTGGATTACAGGTTGAGCTATCCAGTCCCTTTACCCACTAGATGTTCATTGCTGTCGTACATTTGTATGAATGACAGCCTTTATCATTGAAAGACCCAGATGATCTCTATCTTGGATTGAAAGATTCTATTATATTGCCTAATATTAAACTTCAACTCTTTGAGCATTATCTTACCTTGTGAAATGACAGTCATGTCTATTCATGGAGTTTTTATGATGGTTCAAAGAAACCACTTAAAAGCATGTTGTAACTGCTGCAGACAGCACAGGAATTGTCATTTGCTCGTCTTTAGTTAAAGTGAAGCTTTTACACTGCTGTGAACATAGGTGTGGTGTGGAATTTCTTCTGATATGACCCCTGCGTTTTTATAATAAGTGACTACCAAGCTAGTTATTAAGCACTGTTGACTAAGAAGTGGCAGGTGCTCAGTTAGTAATAGTGATAGAGTGTCCAGAAGACTTAAGTGTATATTTGACCATCTGATTGTGAAGCATTCAATTTGTATTCATTTTTGAAGACATGAAGAGACCTCAGCCACCTAGAATGAGTTCTCAACTGAGCAAGAACATGCAAAAACTCTTCAAAGGGAAGAGTTAATTACATGAGAGTCAGGTTAGTTTTAGCATACTCTTGAATATTTATTTCACTAATATTGTCTACGACACTTAGGTTATTTGCTTGAATATGTGTGGTTTTTTGTTTTCTAGAAATTCTATACAGTTTAAAAGTGACAGTATCTTAAAAACAGATACATAACTTGAATAAAGCTTAATGCAATCTAAAACTGAATGTAATTTTGCATGTCAATGTGAATAGATCACCCAGGAGATATTAGCAGTAGTCCTTGGATAACTGTTAGCATCTCTGTATTAGCAAAGAACGACCCAAAGACACCGAGTGAAACACGTCAAGGTGAAACAAATGTCAGAGATAAGTTAGTGACATGATGAGCAGAGAACTAGAGAAATAATCATCTCTTTGTCAATGTTAGCGGAACAACAATGCCAATCTATACTCCTTGGAAACACATGCACTCTGTGTTTCTTCTCTGTTATGAAAAGCCATAAGAGAAGCCGAGAAAGTCATGAACAAAGTGGGCTCCCGGGTGTTACCGACAACTTTGTCACTCACTAGTGTTCCTTCAGGTGCCTTGGCTTGATTGAAGTTTGCTCAGGTGACTGGCAGGAAGAAGACATGATTGTATGTAGGCATTTCTATTTGAAAAAGCCCAGGGGATTATAATAAATAGTAAGGGTGAAAGGAATGCTGAACTAGTTATGATGAAAAATTAGTTTTTAACAGTCTACAAAGAAATACGAAGCATTTGTTCAAACTGCTATCAAGTATATCGCATGCATGTATAAACTGAGCGTTTATTAATAACTGAATGGAGTTGAAACTCATGGGTAAATCTATATATTGTAATATAAAAGCCTTTTTTCTTAAATTCAAGCAGTTACCAAGTGATAATATTCAGAAGTGATAGAAAGGGTAAGAGTCCATGAAAAGTGGTTTATCATTATGTTATACTTTTATGAGAGTCCAAAAGGTTCATATATAAATGTTCACATACTCAATATATTTATATTTTTGAAGTGGATAAAGAAGACAGCAATACATAAGCTTAAATACTAAGTGTTTGTATTTTAAGTTAGCCATGTATTATCTTTAATGGTGTATTATAAGTGATAATTTGTATTATCATACATGTTGTATAAGATAGCAGATTGCATCTTATAATTCGAGGTCAAAGTTTCAGTTCAGTAAGAATAGAGTTTGACTAGACTACTGAACAGAAAGCATTTTTTCATATTATTTGTCTTACACATCACTACTCTGTCTTAAGAAATCAAATTATTAGTAGATGTCACCTGGCACAGTAATCAAAGTCAGTAACTGGCACAATTGCTTGCATTGCCTTCTTTTAAATAAGGTCAAATTAAATTAAATTAGTATTGAATTTACTCATCTACTAAGAGAGCAAAAAATAAATATAAAACAAAAATGTGTTTTATTTTTGCTTTCGTCCTACTCAACAATGTCATTTGCATAACACATAGAATTTTCTCTTGGATGAATATATAAAAATTTAAAATCACATCCTAATTATTTAAAATAAACACACATACACACACACACCATAGGAAAATGAGATTTAATATAAAATCACCTTTCAAATCTTTCTCATAGCTATAAAAGGCAAGTCAAACATTATCCTAATGAAAGGAATTTTGTAAATATTTTTGCAAAACCTTATCAAGTCCTTTCACTAATGTCCTAAGCAAAGGGAAGAGTTGGGTTTATTTTAGCCTCAGGCCACCTGCCAGCCAGATCTATACAAGTCTGAAAACACAAAAGGCCAAAGATGGAAAAGGTATTTCAATTTTAGTTTAGTGTTCAAAGCTTCCTCTGGGAAGTTTACCTTTCTAAGCTTTATCTGAAATGTTGCATTGTAAATGTTGCAAATAATTCTCTAATAAAGAATACATGCTTTTAACACGTATTTTAAAATAGGCAACAAAGCTTAAGTGATACAGTGATATAGTGAAGAATGCTTTATTCATTTTAAATTATGTTATTTCCAAGGCAACCTTCTGCTTCCCATGTCAGGTCTGCAGTCAACACAATGGAAAACAAGAGACATGAAAAAAATAAAGCATGGAAAACTACTGGTAAGACTTTTTTTTTTCTAGAATCAAATTTCCATTGATTCTACTTTCTAGAACAATTAATAATTCTTCTGTTTCCCCCCCTCAGGTAAGACTGCAAACATAGCATTAAACAGATAAAGGAAAAATGTTTACAGCAGGTTTGATTCATGTCCATCTAAGACATTTGGAAACATCTAACGAGGTCTAGAGATACCTTTTGTTTTCAGAGCAGTGAGTGTGTTCCTCCTAGTAGTAAGGGACAGTGACCAGGAACATCATCACACTCTTAGGATAATGTTTTAACACTGCTAATTTTAGGAAACACTGCAGGGGGCAGTAGAGGGCTTCATTAGGTGGGTTAATTTCACTTCATGTGATAATGTAATGTACACGTCATTTACTGCACTCAAGAACATTCCAGAAAGGGGGAAATTTTTAAAAATAAATTTCATTCCGTAAAATTGAAATGAATTAGTAGGTTTAAATACCACCACCTGTTTGGATTAATGTGTATCACTAAGTGAGAGGAGCACATTTCTGTTTTTACATTAAGTATTTCTTAATAATGTTCCCTTGGCTCATAACGAATAGCAAAATGTAATCATTTATATATGGTATTCCTAAGTAAATACAAAATGTTGATTATTTCCATTTTATTGGTTATAATTTCAAAAACAAGCTTTACATCTTTGAAAAATGTGCACCCAACTCCTTGGAAGCTGGCTTCTTAGGTAAGCACTGGCAATGGAGCAAGCATGAGGACAGTTTGTATCCACAGGACTCGCATGAATGAGGAGCAGGTATGTCAACTGCCTGCAATCTTAGTCCTTCAGAGATAGATATTGGAATTTGCAAGCTCTGAGTTCAAGTGAGACCCTGTCTCAAAGGATAGGGCAGACAGCATTAGTGTCAATTCCTGTTTCTACACTCATGAGCACACGTGTGTATGCCTCACACACATGTCAACAATCACATGTAAAGACACACAAATATTTAGAAATTTGTCTTGAAATTAAAACATGTAATAGGTTTTAAAACATTTATTTTAGTAACGTTTCTTTGATATGAAATGGAACAATTGATGCTGACATTATTTATTACTAATTATAATATCAGTATGATTATTAAATTTTTAGTAAACATATCATATTTCATTAGAAAGCGACTAGATCATGATCACACGCTTTGAGGAACTTTCGTAAACTGAACTTTTGTAACCCCAAACAGATGAGCACAGAGCACACTGAATACATCCTAGAAGATTTCTTTACCATGTTTTTAATTACAAAAGTCCACTAAATGTAGCTAACATTATTCTGAGTTCTTTAATCCGGCTTTTACTTTTCTTTGAGTTTACAACAGTAGTACGCTGCAGTATGTGTCCATAGTACTGGGTTTCTTTTCTCAACCTTGTAGTTGAACCATTCAGCAAACTATTGCAATTTGCTAGTCTGTGTGTATGCAGTGTACACTTGGGAATGGTACATAATAAGAAAAGAAATTGAAGCTCATGAATTAATCACATAATTAGCTGCCCAGATAAGGCCAAAATAAATGTATCAATTTACACTTCTGAAGGATGTATATGAATTCTCTTGCTCTATGTCTTTGCCAACAAATATTAGTTGTTTTTAAATTTTCAGTTATTTTAATATGTATGCAATAATATCTCATTGTGATTTAATGTGTTTGGCTGT
Organism: Dicrostonyx torquatus; assembly: GCA_028555095.1. Lineage (NCBI taxonomy): Eukaryota > Metazoa > Chordata > Mammalia > Rodentia > Cricetidae > Dicrostonyx > Dicrostonyx torquatus. The sequence continues at coordinate 947,877 of JAQHUG010000201.1, forward strand.
TTGTAAAGGCAGCTACTAAAAGCATTTTATTCATTTTTGTTAACCATCCTTGGTGCTGCTATTTGTGAGAATTATAAAAATATTCCAGATAAAGGCTCTTTTCATTGTGTACCTTTGGATATGTAAACCACAAACATATACTGTGCAACTCTTTTCACTCATTCAATAGTGATTTCTAGTGAACAGAAGTTTTATTATACTAATATTATCTGAGTTTTTTTTTAAGGTTAATGTTACTGGTATATTTTTGAGAAAAACATTTAAGTCAAGATCATGAAAATTGTCTTTCTACATTGTTTTCTAAAATTTTATTTTTAGGAAAGTTATGAACCTGGAATTATTTGTCCACTATAGTGTGAGGCAGATGGCAGAATCCTATTTTTTATATCTAATTTATCCTGCATCATTTTTTCAAATATCCATCACTTTGGTATAGAGCAAAACTGATCCCTATCTCAGGTATCTGTTTCATTATCTACCCCTATGCTAACACAAACTGTTCAATTAATTAAGTACTGTGGTGCTAGAGACTGAGCCCAGGGTCTTACAAGTGCGGGTAAGTATACTGTAGAATACATCACCAGTCCCTACAATAGCTTTACAATGAAGCTTGATATTAAGTATATTATTTGGAATGTACATGTGATTTCCTTATTTTAACAGCATTGATATCCAAAAAATTGAAATTTTATTTCCTTTTTCTTCCATCACAAATTTCAGTTACATTTGTTCGAAAAAAAATAAAATTTTGTGTTCTCTATTGCATGAATCAGCAGGTCAAATGAAACGCCCAGTGCTTCATATATGCTATGTACTAAGGACTTTTATAACGAAGAGTGTTGGTAATAACAGTAACCATCTAAGCACTACTTTAAGAGTATTCACTCTGATATAGCAAGTTCAACTTCAAAGCACTCTTCATTCTCACGTTCTTATGACCTATATTCTGTGAAATCTCATTTCCCCCAATCATATGTGCATGTTAATATAAAGCACACGTTGCCTACCTAGAGACATATGCTTAATAGAGTATCTGCCTAAGGTGTGGGTTTTCTTGCAGATCATATTTTGGGGAATCATATGCGCATAGCATAACACAATAGTAAGGACACGCTTTTCAGCACAGACAGCCAAACTTGCTTTTGATTCTTAGCCGCCACATTTACTGTGTGCATGACCTTTAGGGTTCATTTCCTCAACTGGAATATGAGGACAACTGTAAAAATTTAACGTGATACTGTGAAATAAGGTATATAGTAGACAGACATTTATATAATTTCTTTAAAGTTTCTTTCCATATTAACGGTGCATAATTATTTTTCTTTTATGGGTGAGCTTGGACTGAATTTATTACGCCAATCTATTTCATACAAATTATTATTTTCTTTCTCCACTGTTTCTATTCATTTATTTATTTTTTATTCTTTTCACTTGTGACCCCATATGTAGGGGAGCAGGAAACACCTATTTCTCCTTGTGGCAAGGCATTTTTAGCCTTTCCACAAAAACTGCTCAAAGTTACGAAATCCCTTAAAGAAGTTTTAAGGTGCATCATTACCCAAAAAGGGGCTTCTTTGTTGGTAGCCAGAGCCCATTTAATCCTATGAGGATAGAAAGTGGGGAGAAGAAAAAGGATATGATTACCTGTGAGGACACAGACCGGAAGAACCTATTCCAGCTACTTAAGAGAATTAAGACAGAGCTCAAAAGTCTTGAGAATGAGAAGCCGGACTGGTGCTCTGGATCCTTAGTGGTTTTTAAATGGTTACGTGATGCCTACACTTTAGTCTAGGTGTGGAGATGATACACAATTTTAACAGCTTCCTTAAGTCCACCACCTGTCCCATTTAGCCAAGTGTCAGCTACAAACAGCTGAGACATTGTTATGTATCCTACAACCCAGAGGATTCAAAGAATTGCATGCCTAGTTCTCAAACAACCATAACACACACCAAGGCTTAAATGGAAACAGAGTGTATTCTTCCTTCCTTCCTTCTTTTTTTCTTTCTTTCTTCTTTCCTTCCTTCCTTTCCTTTGTTTTTTTTTTGTTGTTGTTGTTCAGGCTTGACATTCTCATTAAGTCACTAATTCATGTATGCATATATTCATTTATTCAACAAACATTTATGGCAGACCTCTGTCCTGATGCCGTGTGTAGTATGTACTGAGTTACAAAAATGAATGACAGGATTGCTGCCCACAAAGAACTCAAACTAATGGGAAATTTAGATATATTTTGACGGTTGCCTAACTCTGAATCTTCTAAATCCAACAAACTGTAAAATTGTATTATATATTAAATATGTCTCATAATTGTTTCAAATAAACAAAGATAACATCTGTTTATTATACAAAATCAGGAAGGAATGGTCATAACTCAGTTCTGGGAGTGTTGAAGGAGATATAGCCAACAAGGAGTAAAGAACAGAAAGCATTTTACAATAAAAAGAAAGACTGTCTTCAAAGACAAGCAAGGTCTATATCTTCCAAGGCAGGAAAACTCCACATAAAGTGAATGGGAATGATAAGTGACACTGGATGCTACCCACACTTTTCTTTCTAGCTATACTGTGGCTACTCTTGAAGTCCATGCTTTACTTATTTGTGTAAAATTAAAGGTGGCACGTGTTTTCTCTTCTAAAGCATCTTGTATACTCCTGAAACCCTAAAGCATATATATATATATATATGTATACATAGAGAGTCAGCCTCTTCAGCTCACATTTGGAATGTAGTCCTAATACATCTTAATGTATAGATAACAACAAAACTAATTATGCCTGTCCACAGACAAATACTATATAATGAGGTGTACCTTGAGAAGCTTCTGTTTCCCCCATACTTAACCATTGTCTTTGTAAAGAGCAGAGGACTGAAACATACTAGCTAGGCAGCCTCTACCTTTAATAAAGTATTTTAAATAAATGGCAAAAGAGAAACGATTATGAAGTAACCATTTTCTACTGAGTGACTACAGTGTGCCAAGGAATGTTCTAGGCATGTTATTCTGGAACAAAGTCTCTCCTTTGGTGCAGTCTGTAAGCTAGACATTACATATGTTTATTTTGAGAACTAAGAACCCTAAATAGCAGCTTCCCGAATTTCTTCTCTTCGAGGAACTTGCAAATATTAAGACATACCTGTTTTGTATAAAGGCAATTAATTCCAGAAAATTCTCTGTAGTTTATGTGCTTGTGTCTAAAGGATTCCAGATTAGTTACTAAAGTGACAGGGAGAGGAATTTGTTGCTATGAAACAATGTTGAGGAAAACAAAGTTGAATTATTTAACCAGAAGTAGTGCATCTAAAAACATAAAACTTCTCTTTTGAACTCTCACTAACTCATGAGCTGTTAAATTACTTTCTATGATTAAAACCTGTGCAAAAACTTATTTCAGAGATGCAAACTATCAATTTTCAATTGTCTTTTTAAAAATCTCTTTACTAGCATTGGAGAGATGGCTCAGTGGTTACAAGAGACTTCTGCCTTCCCAAGTAACCTAAGTTCAATTCCCAGCTCTCCACGTAGGAGAAAAAAGACTACTTGTAACTATAATTCAAAGGGTTCTAACACTTATAACCCTAAGAGCATCTGTACACACACACACACACACACACATACACACACACACATACATACACTCACACATAAAAGTGAATGAATGGATACACAAATAAAATCCATTAACTCCTCGTCTTATATGATGACACTAATTTGGTCCAGAGTTGTATTTTGCTTCCAGAATTTGTGTGGGGGTGGGGGAGGATAGATAGGGTTAAGGAGGGAGAGAGGGAAGGGAAGGAGGAAGGAAGTGGGAGTTTGTGGTTACACTAAGCAGCTATATACTTTTTAAGGAAGCTGGAATAGGAACTATTACCACTATGTCTAATTCATCATTAAGTTTGCCTGAGGTCAGTTCACTTAGTGAGCTCTGGGAAAAGTACTTACTCTGGGAAGCCACACACACTTCCTTATCACACCAGGATTCCCTAGATCCCTAACTGCTTACTTTAAGAACATCACTAAGCCTGTTCCATTACTCAGTGTCAAGGCTGCTTTAAGCATTGTCTTCCCACAACATATTTCTTCATTTCATGCTTTGTGCAGTTAGAATTTCACAAGAGTGTCGGCAGGTGTGTCATTGCAAATACTATTATTTGTACAGGAATAGTAAGGAATAAAGCATTCCTTACTAACAGATGAAAATTTAAAAACAAATTCCCTGTAGTAATAAATATTTGCTGTAACCTTCCTAGTCCTAACAAACTAGAATTAAGACAAATGAGTTTGGTGTTAAAAACTCAGTTGATCTTTAACACAGTCATTTATACCTTTCTGTAGGATAATGTAAGTGTATGAGTCAGAGTTTTCATTAAATAAGAGAAGAAAACTATTATGTTAATGAAATTCGCAACCAATATTCATTAGTTAAACCTTAGATTTTAGTTTAAGAAATCCTAGGCCACATTTTCTTTCTTGTTTAAAATCTTGACCTGTGGAGGTCAAGTTTAGAATTAAATATTTACATTCTACAATGCTTTGTGCCAATAAGCAGAATTCATGTTTAAATTTTCACTAGAGGAAACTATCCATTTAACTGAGCCAGCAACTTTCAAACATTGCACTCTCCACTCCTGTCTGCTATTAGCTTCCTGACCCTAAGATACAACCAAAGCATTATGGAGCTCAGTTCATTTGATTTAGCTGGTAAAATTCCAAATTGCATATTTGCTAATATTTGCTAGGTACAGTTCCATATATCCAGTATATTTACCAAACTGAATTTGATTTTAAGAAAACTGAAATGAATATTCTTTATTCTTCTTGTCAGTAAGACTATTCAAAAGATATCATTTGACTTGAGAATCAGGACAATAAGGGAGAGGAGGAGGGAGAGGAGGAGGAAGGTGGTAAGAAGAAGAAGAAATAGGGAGAGGAGGAGAGAGAGGAGGGAGGGAGTTAAGAGAAGGAGAAGAAAAGAGAGGAGTAGGGAAAGGATGAGGGGAAGGAGGAGGGAGAGATGGAAGAAACAAGCTTATTTATCTAACAGAAAATCATGTCAATATATTTGATGTATATATTAGTTAACACAATTAATATTTATTGAATATTTATGTGAAAAGAGCTTTTTCTGTTTCTAGAGGGCCCACATTTCCCAATAGAAAACTCCAGTAGAGACTGGAATCTAGAGCATGTGCACCGAAGCCATGTTCACAAAACTAATATGTCACTACTCTCATCAAGTTTTTTGTTCTGAAAATGTGGTATTTTTTCAATTTGAGTGTATGAAGAGCTTTAATAATGTCTACTATAACTAGCTCATGCTAACAATGAATTTTTCTGGAATGAACTATAGCGAGCTGTTGAGCCTCTGTCCACTTGGTCTTATCATTGTGCCTTACCAACATTTCCTCGAGGAACCAAAAGGTCACAGTTTGGATGTGGACAGCCCCTCCCCCATGACACTGTGACAGTATTAGGTCCCAGGAGTCTAACCATAGAAGGAATTAGAACATTTAAGTGGTGGGATTCAGTGGGAGGTTCTTTGGGTTACTGGGGACAGGCAGCTAACAGAAGGAGGTTGTGTGACCTTGACCTCTTCTTGTACTCTTTTCCTCCAGGCTCATGATGTCTTGGAATATGGCTTCACTAAACACCCCTGGCATGTTGTGCTGCCTGAGCACAGGCCCAGAAGCATATGTTGATAGACTGGAATCATCTGTAAGCCCCAAATCAACCTTTTTCTGCTCTAAGTTAATTACCCCAGTTATTTGATGCATTGATGAAAATATCTTTTTCTACTACTAGAATTTAGAGAGAACCTCGTATCCTTCAATAGGTGATCCCCTGGGGTATTTGATCAAATCTCACATTCCCAGAAACCCCTGGATCATATCTGATAACCCATCTGACCTTCAGCAAGAATCCCATTCCCAATTCTTTCTTTTCCTTCCAAAGAAAACTAATGAAATGCTTTTTCATTCTCCTCAGAGGCCATTAACTCCACAGATGTCTGCATCACTTCTGTCCTTATCAAAGCAACTCTTAACTGTTCTTGTTATTTGGGAGTTCTACACACAAACAAACACACAGATGCACACACACACACACACACACACACACTCTAACATTGAAATAATAGATACAAGCATACAAAGAAAATACCAAGCAGATAAAAACACTCCTGAAATCCATATCCTCCTTCTTCTCTCTCAGAACTTATGGGTTTGGAAGGACTCCTTGCTGTGCCCTTTTTGCCAGTCCACTGTCAGCATTCCATCTGGGTTCTTCTCCCCAGCAATACACTGGAACTAGCTAGCCCATGGGTCACTGTGCTGTTTTTCTATTAAAGCCATGTGTGTGTCTGTGCCTCCTCGAGGACATATTTTTCTGCTATTTTCTCTCTATCAATGTCTATTATTATCTGTGACCTTTGCTTACTTCTCCCATATATAATCTCTCCAATTTGGGCACTAAAGGTTCAGAACTATTTTGTCTCTCATCCTCTTACTTCCCTTTCTGAGTAACTTCATCTATTCCTGACTTTCCCCAAATGATCTGTGTCTGAAAATGGAAATGCATACATTCAGCTCCAAAGTTTGTCATTAGACTTCTCAAGACACCACTAGCATCTAACATAGAATTCTTTAATTTTCCCCTCAGAATCTTTTCCCCATATGCACAGAATTTACTACTCTGTATTTGCAAGAGCCTAAAAATTAGATGTTATAGTTCATTCTTATTCCAAAATGAAATCTATCAGCAAGTTTAAATGCTTTATTACTAAATTCTAGCAATGTCATCCCTGTTTGCCACGAAATTCCTGATCAATACAACCATCACCTCTGCACAACTCAGCATCATTCGGAAAACTGGTCTCTCCACTTACTTTCCTAATCCATGCAACTGGCTTTCTACACAAACCAGAGAAGTCCTTATCAATGCTCTCTTAACAAAGCCACTTACCCAGCTGATATGCTTAAGTAACTCACCCTTATATTTAAATAGAATCCACCTGTCAACACTAAGTCCTTGGATTGTCTGGCTCCAATTGATACCTCAGTTTTTCTCAACTGCATATACAGCCCTCTAAACCTCACGTTAGAATAGTGGTTCTCAATCTGTGGGTCGCAACCCCTTTGGCAAACTTCTATCTAGGAAATAATACATTATAATTCACAAAAGTAGCAGAATTACAGTTATTCAGTAGCAATGTAATAGTTTTATGGTTAGGAGTCATTACAACTTGAGGAACTGTATTAAAAGGTCACAGCATTAGGAGGACTGAGAACCACTGCTTTTAGAATTTTAGAGTCTTATAATCTTTAAGTTTATTTTAACAAAAAAATCTTAGGCAAAGATCTCTTTTGTTTCATAAAATTAGATTATCCTAACACTATATGTGGCTCGTACCTTCTCATTACTAAGGGACAATGTAAATGTCAAATTATCACTACAGAAGTTCATCTGATGTAACTCCATATCCCAAGCCACAAATTTTATTTTAACTCCTGTTATGTCTTCCATACCACCTATGTCACTGTGAAAACATCCTCACTCATTTTTTGCTTCATTTGTTCTCATTTACTCCCTGCCACACCTCTTTTGTTGATTCTAAGCACCTCTGGAAAACAATATAACAGGGTGCAAGTAAGCAGTCGCTTTTCATTTGTCACATCATGAAATAGCATCGCTGATAACTTACAAAGCCTTACAAAAGCAGCTAAAAGTAATTTCATTAAAGTTGCTCCAATAGTAACTGCTTATAGAATGGTATTTAGGAGGGTTTCTTTTATTAATCTCAATCATGAATAAAGAAAATAAGCACAATTTTCTTCTAAAAGGGAAGATTGAAAGAATATTTGTATATCAGTCAAGTTTTTCACCATGTTAGTACTGTAACTTTCCAACTAGGCTAAGCAAAAGGAAGAATAATAGACACAGAAATTTTATGTTTTTTAATCTGATTTTTTAAAATTTTCTTTTAAACCAACTAAAATGTAATATGAACAGCTGATTGTTATAAAAAGTTCTATAAATATAGGGCCATTTAATATAATTCAAGAAATACTGATTTCATCTCTTTCCTAAAGACCTGAAACCTAAACTCAGAGAAGACAAAGAATCACCTGCACTGCACCTATGCTGATACATCAGATCTTTAAGTTGTCTTTACTAGACAACCAAGATCAAAAGTGAGCTTGTCCAGTATGAGATCTGTGTTAGGGAAAAAAGGGGTAGAGAAAGGTGTCTAAAGCTCTGTTCTCTGCACATGCATACACAGGTGGCACAGATCAATATAGTCATAATCATTCTCCACATACAAATACATCTCAACACATTGGTACCAAATTTCAGAAGTAACCAAAATATAAAATTGGGAGTCAGGGCTTTGAACTCAGATGGGTAAATGTAATTTGTATAGCGTTTGCTTTGTGAAGGTAAAATATCAATGACATCTCTTTCTAATGTGTTGACTCTTGTGAAAGTCTTACATAAGCAAGGACAGTCGCAGGCCTTAACAAAGACAAAGTGATGTCATGCAATATCTTCAAATCTTGTAATGTTCCTCCATCAATTTGTCCTAGTCTTAAGTACATGTGCTGCATTAAGGGCTAAGGTAAGAGCTAAGACCAGGTGAATTACAAGCGAGAAATTGGGGGTTTGCCATGCAATATGGGGGTCAAATTTATACTTCCAGTACCCATGTGAAATGATAGGTGCAATGGCATGTGCTTTTAATTTCAGGACTGGCGCTGGTCACTGGGTGGAAACTGGAAGATCAGTGTGTGTGCTGGGGGCAGGGGGATGGGGGCCAGTCATCCTAGGCAAATTGATGAGCACCAGGCTCTATAGGAGATATTGCTTCAAAATATGGATGAAAATTAGGTTCCACATGGGATCTGAGTCAAGGCAGTAAACCAGGGAGCAGTAAAGAAAGGTTCTTCTGCCATGCAAATGACAGCACACTTGTGCATGTGCCCCTAAGCACACATGCCCAGACCTACACAAATATGAACAGAAAATGTGTAAAGTGGTGTAGAAGGTCCTTCTGTATTTGGTTTGCTTTCATTGGTTAATAAAGAAACTGCCTTGGCCTTTTGATAGGGTAAAATCTTGGATAGGCGGGGAGGACAGAACAGAATTCCGGGATAGGGTAGGATGGGTGAAGGAGAGCCGCCATGAAGCCACCAAGGTCAGACATGCTGAATCTTTCCCGGTAAGACCACTACCTCATGGTGACTTACAGACTATTAGAAATGGGTTAGTTTAAGATGTAAGAGTTAGTCAACAAGAGGCTAGAACAAATGGGCCAGGCAGTAATTAAATTAATATAATTTTTGTGTGGTTATTTCGGGTATAAGCTAGCCAGGCACTGGGAGCTGGACGGCGGGGACACAGCCTGCTCCTCCTCATGCAACAGTTTTGTGCCCAATGCCTCTTACAACATTGAACTAGAAGATTAATCTTTCAGCGTTTAATAAAACATGGCACGTTGAATGCATGCTTACAGCTTGGATTTGTTCCAAGTCTACTAAAATAAGAGTAATAAGGTAAAATCACAGAGATAAAAAGAAATGAAGTCATGCTGTGTGTAGGAGAGTACAATTGTTTTAGGATGAAGATCAATAGGCTTACCCAGTGAGAAAAAGCAGAATAGATGTGCCTACTTATAAGAATGATTAAATGAAGAGGGATTTAGAACTCCAAATACATAGTTCTATTCATGCACTAGCTACTATGCAAAAATGGAAATGAAGAGGCAGAAAATGAGTTGGTAGATTGATTAAGGTTTAATTTAAGATCAAGGTTGCCTTCATATTTCCGAGCTACTATCCTCATTCCATCAAGCAAAACCATTTTCAAATCCTAGCTGAAACCTAGAGATTTGTTCTGGTGGGCGGCGGGTGGGGGGGGATTCAGATCCTACTTTAATACAGAGTGGAAACTACAACACTTACAGCACCAAATGTAATTTCATCGTTGTGACTTTGAACTCCTTGAAATTCTGACATGACATCAAAAGCAGAACTTTTGAAAATAATTATAAGTTAGATTAACCAAAATTACAATTTTGCTCTTCAATGAAAAACATTAAGAAAAATAAAAGACAAAGACTAGTAAAACAGTTCAGCTAGTATAGGCAACAAGCTCCTAGCCAGAGAATCTAATTTCAGTAATGGAGACCCACATGACAGAAGGAGAGAACTTGTCTACAAATAGTCGTCTGACTAACACAACTGAGCCCCCTGCCTCTCTCTCACACCAAAATACACATACACACACACACAATAAATAAATATACCAAAATTTAAAGAGAATTAAAGACAAACTAAAATTGTGAATAAAGTATGCATCAAATGTCTGATAAAGAATTTATAGAGAATATATGAATTTTTCCAAGTAATCCTGTTTCAAAAATAGAATACTTGAACAGGTATCTTAATGAAATTATATTTAAATACTTGATTGCTATGATTTAAAAATAATGACAGATTAAAAATTCAGTAGGAACAAGCTAAATAAGTGGTGTAGGAGGTGCTTCTTCATTTTGTATTGCTTTCATTGGTTGAATAAGGAAGACTGCCTTGACCTTTGACTGCCTTGATAGTGCAGAAATCAGGTAGGCAGAGTAGATAGGATGGAATGCTGGGGAGAAGGGAAGTGTGGCAGACACCATGGTGCTCCTGTCCAAGATGGCCACTGGTTAGACTCAGGCCAGTAAGCCACGACCCCGTGGTGACATAAAGACTATTAGAAATGGGTTAGTTTAAGATGTGAGAGTTAGCCAATAAGAGGCTAAAATTAATGGGCCAGACAGAGTTTAAATGAATACAGATTTTGTGTAATCATTTTGTGAGTTAAGTTAGCCAGGCGCTGGGAATACAGCCCTCCCACTCCAGGGGCTGGACAGTTGGACACAGCCGCCCTTCTGCAACAAATAAGTGTATAATTATCTGAAAAAAATATTTGGAACATTGCATGTGTTTGCAAGTACGTATTAGCTAATCATTATGTTATACTCCATATCTCAAGTTGAGGGTCTCATTTATAAAATGTCAATTAGAAATAGTAACATAATATTGATCCATAAAATTTCATAATAACAATGTTACTAAAGAATTAAATAGCATAATAACTATGACTTTTAGGTAAGCAAAATATTCAATGAATACACTTTGAAATAATCAACTGTGCATTTTATTTTTTTCTTTAAATGACTAGCAAATCAAACAATATAAGCTTTTAAAGTCATCTGTGTCTGGAATCAGTTATTCCTCTGGAAGAGAGAAATTACCTTTTAAGGTATTTCTTTCACTATAAACTATTCATTTATTTAATTGACTATTTATTTACTTAGCTAGCCTTGTAAATCTGGTTTTCAGTATCTACTGTATTTAAACAATTTTATATTGGCGCTCTCTCAGCATTTTCTTCTTTTCCTTCATGTTCTTTTTTCTGTCATTTTTTAGAAGGTAAACATTTTGATGGACCCAGTTGATTCCTAGAATCTGTTTATAATCCAATCTGTTGAGAACTTTTTGCCCTTGCTGTATAATGCTTTCTCTTCTCATTGAGTCTTTCCTGCATCATTTACTAATTATTTCCTCAATGTTAGCCAAACATGTTCACCTAACATTTGCCTCTTATTACTATTTTCCTAAATCAGAATTTATGCATAAATAAAAACTTGACTTCAGTTATTCACCTGGCTAGGAATTTTAAACAGCATTCTTTTTTATTGATTTATCAACTCCTTTAGCATCAAAAATGGAATCCCTGTTTGTTATTTCACCAGAATATTAATCACTGCATGCTTTTCACAATTTAAAATTGTTTTATTTTGTATACACACATAGCACAGTTAATAAAATAACAACAGTATTAAGTAATTCATATTTGTAATAGGAAAGAATGGGCCACATTTTGAATGTGGGTCATTTAGTTGTTCTATCATTTAGCCATTAAAAAAAGAACAAAAGAAGAAGAGGAAAAAAAAGGCAAAACTTAGCATATGCTACGCTGAAATTTTTTTTTACATTTCAGCACTTGGTATTTTGGACAGAGCCTTTTGGAAGAAATTTGTACAGAAATTAAATTCCTATTTTTTCTTTATTTGGAATTAAAAGAAGAGTTCAGTGTAGAAAGGAAATTCTGAAACCTTAGTTTAATAGTTTAAAAACAGGCTTCTGAACTGGGTCCTTTTTACAGGAACTCCAAAGTTTATATTGGATTTAAGGGAACATAGTATTGACTTGCCAGTGTGAGGAGAGATTATACTGACAACCAATAAATACCACTGTAAAGAGATGCCTGGCATTTGAGTGTTTTAAAATTCATCATTTGGAAAGATCATGAAATTGTTTTAGTATGGTATGAAAAAAATATTTAAAGTGGGTCTCATTAAACTGTGACATATACATAGCCTTTTATAAATCCTACAATACCAAAGGCTTTGGAAACTAATCCACCTTAACTAAAATGAAGAGACCAAATGACAAGCAAAAATAAAAAAAGGTTTTATAGTCACTGCTTATTGCTAGAGAAAAAAACATCTTTTTTCTTTGGAGATAATACATTAATTTTTATTAGCAGAAAATTCTTTAGGGGTCCCAAGCCCAAGTCTAAATTTTTACTGAATAGGAAGAAACATTTTGGAGAAAACAAAAACTATAACTAACACAAGAAAAAATTAAACAACTGAATGGATTGGACAATAACTTTTAATTACCTTGATCTGAGTCTGTAGAATTCACACACAAATTAAACATATTTACACAATGATGTCACCATATTTTACACAAATATCTATAGTTCAGTTCAACTGTTTCCTTTTGGCTTAAAATTAAAAGTCACATTTTTTCTGTGCACCCAAAATAGAAACAATGAGAATAGTCTTTAGATTATAGCCCCTGTTTCTTGGCCTTTTGGATAGCATCAAATGTGAACTGGCCTGAGCACATAATTTATCTTTCACTGACAGCTGTGGAAATTGAGTAAGTTGTTTAGCTTCTTTTTGCTTCAATTACTTCTATTCTAAAAAGGCTGGAATCTGCTTCGTGAATCCCTATGATGATTAAAAGGGATTTCTTGGTAGGATTTAGTATAATACATAATAAACATCTAGTAAATATTAAATAATTTTCCTTGAGATGCCTGCCAAAAACTTTAAAATTTAAATATATACACATACAAGGAATGAAAGACTTGCATATAATCATTCATTTCAATGGAAATATTTATCATACTTATTTTAAATGTTTCTTTTTGAAAATTTACTATTTTTATAATGACTTAGATGTTTTTCATATTCCAAAATTTACTCAAATAACAAATACAAAGAGATAAAACTATGAAATAAATATTTATCAATAAGCTTCTTATACAGAGAGACATATCTGATTTCATGTTTAAGGTTGCCATTTAAAAATAACGATCTTCTGGATCCACAATTTAAAGAATACTTAAATAAAATGTCTAATGTACTAGCATGTGTAGGCTTTAAATAGTTATTTAAATCTAGAACTCATCACAACATATGTGGAAACAATAATTTAAGAGACCACCCAGTTTGTCACATTAAGTAGTAAACATTCTAAAGTCAAATGTAAAATAACATTGAAAAAGAAATATAAACCACTATGAAAATTAGTTAATTGAAACACCAGAATTATATGATAAGGTTATGCAAAAAATATTCGTTAAAAATGTCTTATAATTATTTATTTGATATAAAGGGTTATATTTAAAATGTATCTGTAGATTTAATCCAGAATTATTCTTTTAAAAATTTATTTGAGAGTTCATGGAGATTTGTAAAAGACCTTTCTTTAATTGATAAACAAAAAACACATTTCAATATAACTTAATATTTTGAACAGATCCATTATAAGAAGAGTATACTTGCATAATTGTGGGGATTTTTTGTCAAATGAAACCTTTGTTAGAAAAAAATCACATCAATACTTCAAATTTTTCATGTTTCAACTTCGGTCCTTCCTCAGAGTAGGTTTCTTATTTCTTTATAACTTGTACATGAAGAAAGCAATAAATGAGTATAATTATGCCTTACAAACTTTAAGAGGCATTATGCCACCTTCTTTGGTGGCTTAATTAAAGTTGTTTGATTGTAAAATATCAATAATGTATCAAGTAGAAAGTAAATGCTATGTGATGTCTGATTGAGATGCTAGGATATAACTAGTGGTACACATTCAGAGCTTGAGAGGTGAAAAGACAGGAATCAAGTTTGAACCTACCCTGGACTACACAGTGACTTTGAGGTTCAGTTTGGCCCCACAGAAAGACTGTCTCAAAACAAAATACTTGTGAACATTCACAGCAGTCTAGAAACTCTAGAAGCCACTGGAAAATGGTACAGAAAATAGAACACAGTGATATAAAGCATTAAAGGGAAATACTCGAAAGGGGTGGGTTAAATGGTATGAGGGATAGAGGGGCTGGTAGATGAAGGAATGAACACAGCGAGTGATAAATAACACTAAAGATTTTCTGGAAAGTTCATATGAAAAACTACCACTACAGAAGTGTCCTAAAATATAAACATACACATATAAAAAGAATTTAACTTACCCAAGAGTGGGTGACAGTGCTCTACTAGACACCACAGGTTAAGAAATAAAAAATTACAGTATTGGAAATGGGCAATCTCTACTGGAGTTATTGGCCAGCGTGTTTTTACCAATCCCCCAAAAGTACAGGTTCATGTTATTGCTCGTCCTTACACTCCAGAACTTTGAGTCATAGAACATGGATAAATCCAGCTGGTGCTGAAATGGAAGCTTCATCTCTACTGGTTAGCTTTCAAAATGCTGGAAGGTGCTATGACACTACCGGAAGAGAAAATGAATCAATAGTATTGAGCTGTGAACACTGTGAAGTACAATAGTAGCACACTTGGCAGATAAGCTCAGTGATATAAAAGTGACACAAATGTCCTGAGTGTAACAAAGTACTTCCTGATTACACTTAGGGTCTAGTTCACAAGATGGAATCCATACCTGGCACCATGATTGATTGGGGCTCAGAAGCTAGGGCTAGACAGATCATATGCCCTAGGAGAGAACCTGCAACTGCTACTCTGCTAACGGGACATAGCATTAAACCCACTCCAGATGACTTCTCCTTACACTCATATATTAGTGTATACTTCATACCTCAGCACAGAAGATTCTTTTTTCAGTAGATGGCATTTAACATAGAGATTCACAGCTCATCAAAGGGCAAAGATTAACTGGCTATGGAGTGCTCAGCCCTAAATGGACATCTATGGCACATCTCCTCCACCCAAGACTCAGAAATCATTGTAGAAAAGTAGGCTAAAAAATGTAAGAACCAGAGGTGGCAATTACTACAAGGAAAAAGGAAATACTGTTTTCCTGAAACAACAGGGCAGATGCTTAGTCAACATTGTGATGGCAAGCACAAGATCTGTGCAAGCTCAAGTCAACTGAAATCCAAGCATGGAAAGAAGAGAAAATCAGGATGTCCTACCCTCATCTGATGAGCTATTGACCATGGATAGTTGTCATTAGACAGGGAGGTAGTTTTCTTCAAGTGCATGTGCTGTGGGACAATGGTCTTGTGCCCTGTCACTCGTATTGTTTTAATAAAACCATGACTGACCAGTAGCCAGGCAGGAAGTATAGAAGGGGTGCTCAGGCAGGAAGTAGAGGCAGGGCGACAAGAACAGAAATCTGGGAAGAGGAAAGACTCAGTCTCCAGTCATCACCCAGACCAAAAGGAAGCAAGATGAGAATGCCTCACTGATAAAAGGTACCAAGCCACATGGCTAACACATACAAGAATTATGGGCTAAGTTAAAATGTAAGAGTTAATAAGAAGCCTGAGCTAATAGGCCAACTAGTTTATAATTATTGTAGAACTCTGTATGTTTCTTTGGGATTGACTGCCTTGTGACCAGGCAGAATGGAAAACCTCTGTCAACAGGCATGGACCCTCCTGTGGAAGAGACTTCAGTGCATGGCAACACACCCAAGTACACAGCCAGAACTATTTGAACTGTATGGGTTTTAAAGAAGTGAAGATACAAGGCTGGGTAAGTATAGAAAAGGGGTGAATCTATGAGGTGTTGGAGAATAGGAGTAAACACAATCAAAATATAATGTATAAAATTCTCAAATAATTCATAAAATACTTTCATATGATGAATCAAATACCAGCCTTTAAAAGATAAAATTTAAAAACAAAATAAATGAAGCATAAACACAAATATATTAAGCCAGGCAAAAGAGAGTAATAAACTACAGCTTGACATTAGGAATGTTTTGAAATCTTTTAAGAAATAAAATAACTAATCAGCTTATGCTTTCTAAATGCCAGTCTAATATGAAGATATACTTTGAAATTTTGGAAACATGCGATGGACAAGTAAGTCCTAGCAAACTCTGTACAGAGCCCTTTCAGGGTCGAAATTCAGGCAAGTACCTAAACTAAAAGTATCAAGAGTTTCATATTACACCTGGAGGCCAAGTAGTCATCCAGTGAGCATCAGACTCTGGGTCCCATTTCCAGAACCACAAAAAACAGGAAAATAAAAATAAAGTATAATGTCACTCACAGTGTCACCTTATAAAATACATCATGTAACATTTAAGTGGTAACTTTTCAGGTTCCACCTGTTTCTGACACTCAATCCTTTCTTTATAGCTTGATACAGCAAGGTTAGTTTCCCAGGAAGTCAGCCTCCAGCTCATTTCATGCACAGTGGGATACCAAGTGGGCCCTCCTGATGCTTCACGTGATTGTGGGTTTGGTGGAAGAAGCTGTAAAGTCTTGGAACAGTTTGGGAACATAATTCAAGCATAGCTCAAGATTATTTCAGAACATGAAAAAAAACCTTCAGTTTATTCTCATAGATGTACTTGGATAAAACTCGGCCTTGCCTAATAAAACAAATATTTATTTATTAGACTTACAAATGATTTTGTTTATTTGTATATATGGTATCATTCGGACATCGCAGAATAACAAAAATAAATGCTAATAGAAATCAAAAATTAAATACACAAAATTATCTAAGTAAAGTAAGTCATCTTGGCCATGAGCTCAGATATTTATTTTTCGTGAGACAAGGGACTCTGCAATCAAGGATGAATAGCAATACTCAACAAACACTTGCTGGTATTTAGTGGTTAACCTAATACTTGATGAAGCTGAAAAGAATTGTTCAATCTGATTAAAGAATAAAAAAGGGAATAGTGAAAGGGGAAATCAAGCTGAAGGATACCTTTACATTCTAAATTTGAAACACCATCGTCCAATATTTCTTGCATAGTCTTTATTCTTTGGCACCTGAATAAACATATATTTGTTTGCAGTCTAAGAGCTCTGGTTTGTTGGCCTTCCTATTAAACCATTGTTTCCTAGTAACATTATGTAACATATGGAGAGTTGTGTTCAATTGACTTCAAGGCCTAATATTGGAGCAAGAAAAAAGTGCTTGTGCTAATTCCAAATGATTTAATTGTTAGAATAAAGACTTAGCTTATGTAAATCACTTCAGTGCCCTAGGCAGCGGCAGCTGTGTAATAGGCAGTGATGAAGATCGCATTGGGAGATTACACAGGCACATTAAAGCTTGAGCAATCTGGGCTGGAGAGTCCACTTTGGGGCTTGATTTATCTGCTCTGGTTATCTTTAGTATCAGAGCCATTGGGAAACTGCCAGAAGCTACTGAAATATGCTGTGTATGTGATACCTCAGACCCTTAGTTCCTAATTTAAAGCTAATAGAGTACATGGTGTTATATACAATCTACAATATATTATGCTGTGGCTAATAAAAAAAAAGATAAAGTATAACCTTTGATTGAAAATCCATTTAATGCATGTTAGAAATTAAAATATTTGTTTTGAATATTGCTGAATGGATTGTTCATTAGAAAGAAAATAATCTAGACTGAAACCAAGATCTGTATAAAAGAAGGAAAAGCAAATTATTTAGAAAAAAAGACACTGAATGGTCAACCACTAAAACAGTTATCTCTCATCACTTCCTTCCCTTCCATTTCTTCTACATGGCATCTATATGTATGACGTAGGAGCAATATCAAAGGTTTGTAATTATACCCATCACTCTCCATCTTAGAACTTTCTTAAATCTACATTAAATAATATTATCAGTCATTTTAAAACTCAACTTTATCAGGGATAAATGCATCTCATCACAAAGATCTTTTCGGCCATGCTGAGTACTAAAACATGTGGCCAATCACTACTGTAAACTATTCCCTTAGAAATGATTTTTAAATTGTAAAATTATGCACAGCAATTCTTTTCCCAGTCAGCTCTCTTCAAAACTCTCTGATATTTGCAATGTAGGATTTGCCAACAATAACGTGAAAGGTCAAATATTAAGCTTATCTCATAAAATAATTACTTGGCTAGAACTGAGTCAGGTTCTAGAGACAACAGGATCTCCTGTTGTCAAGTATCTCCTAATTTCAGACAGGAGCAATACTGAATTAAATACTAATATTAAAAACCCAGAAACAGACTTTGGGGTTAAACCAGAAAATCAGAAAAGCAAAGGAGCCAAGCCACTAGAGAAGTCTTACCTCTACCAAGGCTGGGTAACTGCAAACTACGCAAACTAAGCACATTAAGCCTCTCTCTCCTCCCATTTTATATCCACTCTAGTGCTGGGATTAGTGTAAACCACCTCCACCTGGATTTGTGTAGCCCCATGTGGCCTTGAACTCACAGAGATCTGTCTGTCTCTGTCTCTGGAAAGCTAGGATTAAAGGCTTGCACCACCACTGCCTGGATGACCTCTAGTGGCTAAGCTTTGCCCTTCTGATCCAATTTAGGCAAGCTTTATTTATTAAAACTGAAATAAAATATCACTATACTGAATTACCATGATAACAACCGAAGTGAGTCAAGCTCCAAAGAGGAGCTCAGTGAGTGCTGGCATAATGGCATGGGAAGAATTAACACCAAAAGCCAGATATACTCAACCAATGAACAACCCAGCGAAGCCAGGAGAGTAACAAGTTAGAAGGAAACAGCGAAAGGTAGACAGGGCAACTCTGCTGAGCAGTATGGGAGACTCTCCCTGTACATGTCAATGTGGGTTTCCCTAGGGATGCTCTCCTTGAAATGACTGAAGGCAGAGCAGAACATTGAAGTTTGTTTTCAAAATATCTATTTTTATGTGGATAACATACAATAGTCAAATTATTTAGGACAAGAAAATCCCTAGTAAATTAGGTGGCTGCTGATTTGATGTTTTCCTCATTAATAAGAATTTGTAGGGGCTGGAGAGATGGCTCAGTGGTTAAGAGCACTGACTGCTCTTCCAGAGGACCCGGGTTCAATTCTCAGCACCCACATGGCAGCTCACAACTGTCTGAAGATCCAGTTGCAGGGGATCTGACAACTTTACACCAATGCACATAAAATAAATAAAAATGCACATAATTAAATAAATCATAAAAATATTTTTTAAAAAGAATTTGTAGCCAATAAAAATTGTACTGCAAAATCATAAAATATGATTAAGTGGCTAAAAGTAATGTAATCTCTTGTAATGACAAGAGATTTAAGATGGTACTCTTCATGTACAATCATGTGATTGATATACACAAAAAATGTACAAAATTTAAGAAGTAAGTTTTATAATATACCTAAAAACAACCCATATTTTAATCACATATATATGTATATATGCTATGTGTATTATAATATATAATAATACTTTTATAAATACTTATAAACATGTCTGATGATATAGATTGTAAATAACTGGATTAAAATTCACCAGGGAAAAATCAAAACTTTTTATCTATTTTTGTACAGAATGATGACTATATTAAGGCATTTAATGATATATGCTTATTTATTGAGTTTTAAAACATTTATCCTAAATGCTAAAGAAATATAGCCTTTCTAAATGCTTCATAATAGCAACAAAAAAGTAAATATGGAATAAATGCCATTTAATCTATGGCCTCAAATCTCCATCCTATGCTTAATTTTATTTATAATTAAGTTCACACAAAGGCATCAAAGTTTGGATTTCCAAAAGCTGTAGTCTCCCTTCTGAAAAGAGAAAGTAGACACCGTCATGCAATTTTAGCTGATAGAAGCAGTATTGTTATGTTTGTTTGGTTCACCATGTCAGGATGGATTTGGTTTGGGTGTTAGCTACTGAACTAATGGCTTTGTTTCATACTAAGCACACGCTAATTCTAAGCTAGGCTTCCGGTCTATTACTCTTCTTCCAAGGCCATAGTCATGTATTCTCAAATGCACTACCTGTCTCAGAACTTTTCATGCTTACAATATTAATAAAATTTGAATGTAGTGAAAATATCATTTTGAGAATGAAGTATCTCCTTATGCTGAGAACATTTGGTTGCAATTAATCTTGCACATTCCTTCCCAAAAATCTGCTTATTGAATATGAATATGAAGTCCCTGGCCATGAAATTATTTTTATAAAGGCAATTGTGGCTTATTTTGTGCAGTGATCTGGGTTCAATCACTGGTACCAAAAAAAAAAACAAAGCAAAACAACAACAACAAAGTCAATGGCATTGTTTGTGTATCAGGTGCAAATTCATGAACATAATTTATTGTTAATGGGGCCTTTGACAAATGAAGTTTGCATTAGAACGTACAGGCTGATCAGAGCATCTGGAGAAGACTGGGCAGCCTGCACACATTTTAAGGAGGAAAACCACATTGTATTCTTATAAATCCTACAATGTCCATGACTAAAACTTTCTTATGACTTGAGAATATTTTTCTCTAAATTAAAAAAAAAAGACTTCATTCTTTAGGGAACTTAGGTCCAATTGAGAGGCAATATAATATATTATATGTGCAAAGTTCAGTAAAAACGTCTCCGGGCCTCAGGGCATCCTACAGTGTGCAGCAGCTGAACTGTCACCAGCCACAGCCTAATATCACAAATGTAATTTTCATCTTTAGAGATAGGAATATTTTTATTTTTATCTCGATCGCAATCAGGTCTGCTTATTAATACATGGTTATTTTATACACTTCAAGCTAGAGCAAAACAGAATATATAAGATGAACCTGAAGTTTAAATAGAAGTTAAGTTCTGAATAAGCTACTAAGATGTAGAGGATAAACACAAACTCTCTTCCATGATGTTTTTTCTCTAGAGTCTGCACTATCTATCCAGACTATCTTACATTATTTGTACAATTCCGAAATGCCCTTATATCTCGGGCGGTAGTGCTCTCTTGAATAACTTCTGTCTGAGTGGACAGTTTCTGACAAGCTTCCACCACCCACCTGATGAAACAAAGTACAAAGACAGTGACAGAGGGCCATGAGTCATACACTAGTCACAGATCCTTCTGGATGTCCGAATACACTGTTTCCTTGAGGACTGAAGACATTTTATCAATTCTGATACGAGTCACCCAGTTGTCCAGTAACTCGTCTTCATAACCACTGCTACTGCCTTCATTATAACAGTCATTCTAAAGCCCTTGTTGAAATGAACACACACAAACACATGCTGCTTAAAAGATATAAATTTGGGTCCCTCTCTTTTAACTCTGACTTATGAGTCCTTGACAATTTGGTGGGCGAGCATTCCATGAGGCATGAGTCTGTACTGCATGCTACCCAAATCTGTCAAGAACTATGAGGTTATTTGTGGGCTTCGCTGCCAGCCTATGGGAATTTTAGATCTGGTTCCAGGGACAATCGTGTAAACAATAGTTTCAATAAATGTGCTCACGACCTAACAACCCTTGTTTATCAAGGATTCATGGGAAATGGAGTGGAAAGACCTAAGAAATTTATTACAAGCCATACATATGACATCCTGCTAAAGCTGTGCCATGGCCTGTCTGCGTATGACCAAGGCCCTTGACAAATGCCATATGGTGTCCAATTGTAGTTGCAATTGTTGTACTTCAAGACCACGGGGTAACAACAGCTACAAGTCAGACTGCCAAATGTGTTATTAATGGCACTGTGGATACACATGCAGCATGGGAAACAAACAAAAGATGTATCATCATTTTGCATGCACTTATTGTGTTGACCTGCTGAAGACATGTTTTCAATTACTCAGTTTATAGAATCAGAGCCAGTGTACAAAGACAAAAACCTCAGTTCAATGTAAGAAATGGTTTCCTGAGATGCAGTTCTCTCTAATCTGCAAGTTTTCAGGAATGTAATGTAGAGAGGTGAGAACAACATAATGGAAAATAAGTAACTTCTGAGAGACAGTAAGGAAGATATCTGGCAGATAAAGTTTTATTTCTTAGTGCCTTGAGTTTTTTTTTTTTTTAGCCATTTTAATGTGACAAGCAGAGGGGACAAAAATACCTTCTGTTCTGCCTACTTTAGGTAAACCTGTGCTGCCCATTCTCTGCCTAGACTCTGTCTAGAAGGAGGGAAAATTAATTCATATCAGGCTAATAATGTCTGCCTTTTGGGAAACTCTCTATTTACTAAGAAAAACACATGATACATTAGTACCAGGAAGTCAAAAGCAAATGATGAAGGGGAAGAGGGGAAAAGAGAAAGAGGAGGCTAAGGACAAAGAGAAAAAAGAGAAACGAGGACACCAAGATCCTGCCAGCACAGTGTGTGTCTTTTTTTAACTTCCTATACTGTAATGTACAAGAGAAAAATATATCCTTACCAAATATTTTTAAAAATGTGACCACCATCTTCCTAATTCTCATATTATCTTTTTTGAGTTTATTATATTTTGGAAATTTGTACCAGTTAGTGTGGCCTATGTGTAAAACTTAAGGCTGGGTAACATTTGGGTGGTTAATCCTATGAATTCCAATGTGAGGCAAGTAACCATGAAAAGATTGGTTGTCATATTGAAATTCCCAGTACCAGGGAAATAACATGAACCACCATTGAAATTCTAAGCAAACACAGAAATTATCAAAGGTCACCATGCATTAGTTATTCATGGAAATTCACAAAAGGAAAGCAGATGCCAGATGTAGATAAACTTTTGTTTGCTGGTTTTATTAACCAGATGCAGAAACCTACTGCCTGAATGCATAGATACCGTAGAGATATGCACTTTACAAAAATGCAGATCGGGAGATAGATAGCCTCACTTGAATATGCATAATGCCACGTGACAGTGCACATTGAACAAGTGGCAGGCTTCTGCTTCTTGTTTCCATTTACATAATTCAAAGCTTTGACATCATGGAAATATATCATGGGACTGTATCCTGTTACATCATGCATAAAGTTTAGCAATGTGGTTTATATAAGTATTAAAAATAGAAGCATGAGGAAATGAGATGCACTTTTAGGTAAGTCAAGATAGATACGAACTCACATTACAAACTGAAAATGTTCTTCTTTAGTAGATCTGGGTATAGAAAATGAATTAATTATAATTATTTGTTGATGTCAGTGTTTTTGAATAATTAATAAAATAAATTAAGGCAGAAGCAAATGATCTAAAAATGAAAATATTATTTTTAAAGAAACACCACAGTCCTCATTCAAAAATATAAAGAACATGCTTGGAAGCCCAGTGTCAGAAACAAAGATTAGATGCCTTAAATTCATCATACACATAAAATCCAAGGTGTGCTTCATTAAACAGATTTTAGAAGGAAGCAGTTTGGGCCTAGCAATAATTATTTGCTTTGACAAGTCTTGAATTTACATTAATATTTTTAGATTTATGTTTGTATTTCTATGGCTATGTGGATTAATGTACACCACCTGTGTGCAGGTGTGTGTAGGTTAGAACAACATATCTGATCTCCTGGAACTAGGATTGTTGGCAGTTTTGAGCTGTCCAATGTCAGTCCTGAGAACTGAACACAGGTCTTCTGTAAGAGCAGTTAGTGCTTTTAACTGCAGAGTCATCTTTCTAGCCTAGACTAATATTTCTTAAAGACTGCAACAAAAATAAAATCAATACATTAAATAAACTGAGACTGGTAAAGCCATTTACGATATGTACAGCATCATTTAGCACATGTATCAGAACTTCCTAAAATTTTAGACTTCATCAAGACTACATTAAACTAACTCTGTATTAAACCCACATCTTAGACATCATTACCATGTGATAACATCTATAACATTTCTTTTAAGATGAGAGAAAGATTTTTCTGTATTTTCTGTTTAAATAGGTTGAGTAACTATGGAAGTCAAGGATAGTCATCACAATGAGTGGCAAAGCAAACCAATGCAGTAGGGCAATGAGCACATCTTGAAGGTGTATATGGTATGAAACCAAAATACAAGACAAATGAATAGGAGTTTAAGGTACTTTTCAAGTGAGAAAGCAGCTCATGTAGGGAGAAAATAGGCAATTAATGAAACAATACAAAATAGAGATTGATCTAAGCAACTGTGAAAGTCAATCATATAAAAAGATGAGCACAAATCACAATCCCAGATAACCTAGAAAACAATGAGGATCCCAAGAGAGACTTACATAGATCTAATCTACATGAGTAGTAGAAAAATACAAGATTTCCTGAGTAAATTGGGAGAATGGGGACCTTGAGAGAGGGTTGAAGGGGAGGGGAGAGGTGGGGCAGGCAGCAGAGAAAAATGTAGAGCTCAATAAAATCAATTAAAAAAAAGATGTGCAGAATAGATGGGTGGGACTGGGAAAAGAAGAGGAAAGAAAAACTGTAATCAGGCTGGGAAAAGTTAATTGATTAATTAATAAAAATAACAAGATGAACATTTATAAGGATAGCCATCATGTGATAATCTAAATTCTGTGGTCACATTAAAGACTAAAAACATATAGAAGTCAGGGCAATATTAGAATATCAAAAAGAGAAGTAGAAAATGTACCTAAATGCAACCAGTCATCTTGACAATAAAGAATATTCCAGGGCGGTGGACAGTAGCTTAAATACTGAAACCCCATTTCTCTCCCTGTAAGATCAAAAGATTGAGGACCTTGGAAAATAAATGCAAAGAAAGAACAACTGAAACATACACTCTGTAAATTAAATGTGGGTTAGTCTTTCAGATGATTTTTGCACATAGTAGCAGTTAAGTATTAACACAAGCTGAAATAAAATTTAGAAATATTAACTAATCCAAAAATATTTCATGACAAGACATATTTTCTTTAAAAAAAGCAAAAAAAAAACCAAATAGTTCTTTTAAAATTTTTGAATAATACATTTTCTGAGAACTTATGGAAACTTGTAATAGATCAGTAAACGATGTATAATTATTAATTTAAAACACCAAGTGTGGTGAGTGTCTGGGGTGCATGATGTATGCATGTATTGACATTATCATATACATATATGTGCATGGGCGAGTGCATGTACACAGATGCATGTGTACGGGAAGGCCAGAGGTTAACACTTCATTCTTCATCACCTTACTTATTGAGATAAGGTTGTTTCTCACTGAATCAGGATTCACCAATTAGGTAGACTGGCTGACCAATAAGTTCTGGAGATCTACCAGGCCCCATCTTTCACGCAGCCCAAATACTAGGGTTAAAGACTCCTCCACTATGCCTGGTGCTTACATGGGTGCTGGGGATCTGAGCTCAGTCATGTCTCCAAGCTTGGACAGCAAGCATTTTATCAACAACCCTAGAACTAGTTGATTTTGATTTTTATCTAAGATTAGATTTTCTGTTTTGAGAAAATTTAAATATAAAATAAATACATTTTCCTGGAGAAAGAGAAAAAAACAGAAAGAAAAATATTTAAAAAATTAAACTTGTCCTTATTAAAAACCATGATGATAACGCAGGCACATATTTAATCCTAAGTACTAAGCCTGAGGATGAATGTTCATCTAATACTCTAGCAGATTAGTTATAAAATAGATTTAGCATATATTGAAGATGAAGGTATTCAGAGTTTGTTCTAAAATAAATGGCAATGTAAAGAATGACACATAAGACAAAATTACATTCACTTTGAAATACAAGAATTAATAAAGTTAAACTATATAAAATAACTATTTAGGAAGCTATTATGACACTACCAATATCATCAAGAAAAAATATAGTACAAAATATAAAATGCACAATATTGCATTCATTGGTACACTATATAACAAGAAGTTATTTCAACCACAAACCCAACTAATATTGTATATAACCTTCATAGGAAGCAGGCCTCCAGTAAGATTTCAGTATAAAGTTCACGACAGATTTAACAAGTTTTTCTCACAGATGTGTATGTATGGAACTGTGCATACAAATCAAAAAGTATGTCATTTCAGATACACTTATGAAGTCCTGAAACATCTCAAACTATTTCAGATGTCAACAATTTGTGGAACAAATAATTTGAATACAGTGCAATTATTAGCAGAAATACTTAAATAAAATCTACTACAAAAAGACGACAAATGAAAAGAAAAAAACCTCTCTAAATGTTTTGAAAAATAACCATGGATTATATATAGAGGATAATTCATTACAGGTGGGAATGGAAACTGGTACAGTCACTTTGGAAATCAGTATGGCAATTTCTCAGAAAATTAATAAACAACCTACCTCAAGACCCAGCAATACATCATATCACAAGAACATGTGTTCAAATATTCATAGCAGCATTGTTTGTCATAGTCAGAATCTGGAAAAAACCTAAATGCCCCTCAACTGAAGAATGGATGAGGAAACTGTGATAACATTCACACAATGGAGTATTACACAGCAGAAAACATAATAACATCTCAAAATTTGCAGACAAATGGAGGGAATCTAGAAGACATCATATTGAATAAGGTAACCCAGACCCAGAAAGACAAATATCGCATGTATTCACTCATAAGTGGCTTTTATTAGACATAAAGAAAAAAAGTCTACAATCTACTACAATTCACAATCCCAGAGAATCTAGACAACAAAGAGGACCCAAAAGAGGCATACATGGAAAGAATAAAACGACAAAATATCCTGTGAAAATTGGGAACATGGGGACCATGGGAAAGGGTAGGAGGAGTGGGGAGAGGAGGGGAGGGGAATGGAGAGAAATATATAGCTCAATTCAAAAAAAGAAAAGAAACAAAAGAAAAAAGAAAGAAAAGGAGAGAAGGGGGAATAAAATTCAGTTTGATAATGAAAGTGTCAGTGTTTCAAATCTATAAGAATGATTTTAGGATGGAAAAACATAATGTACTTATTAAAAGCTAGAATATGGAAAAGAAATCAAAGTTTTATTGAACTAGCGTTAAAAAGCAATAAAATGTGTTTAAATAGGAAGACTATTAATGAGGACAATAACATTAACATAAAATAGTAAAAAATAACCTATTTTTAATAGAATACAAAGTAGGCAGTTTTCTAATGAAACTCAGAATTGCAATTTACAAAGAAAGAATTTTAGGATTAAAAACAGGTAATTATGTATAAAGGGGATAGTAAAATTTATAAGGGAATGGGACTATGAGAATTTGAAAACATACACAGCCAATTTTTCTTTAAGAAAATTTGCGTGGGCATGGTAGCACACGTCTTTAATTGCAGCACTTGGGAGGCAGAGGCAGGCAAGCTCTATGAGTTCAGGGCTAACCTGGTTTCCATAGTAAGTTTCAGGCCAGCAAAGGCTGTTTCAAAGAGAAACCTGGGCTCTTTGAGATACAGAGAATCTCTTTGAGAGAGAGAGAAAATATTTTAAGAGATAATTTATAAATTATTAATATATAAACTGATTAAAAATTAAAAGACTTTCTATTTCATTTGGAAACATAAAAATGTTCAATATAGCAATGATTGAAAAGGTGAAATGTTTGAATCAGCCTGAATACCTGTCTTCCAGAGAGCATTCAATCATGAATTTTACATCTGATTAATACATATTCAGAAAAGTTCTGGATATCAACAGTGATTGATTTCTTAAGTAAATCATTAACTATCCCCTCAACACACACACACACACACACACACACACACACACACACACACACACACACACCATCCCTCATGACACCGTATTGAAGAATACATGTGTGATATGAGAAAAAAAACAGAAAGGTGAAGAACCTGAACATATGTGGTAAAGCTATAAGCACATGCTTTGAGTGAAAGCTCTGGATCTGGAATCCTAGCTATCGTGAAGGAGGGGGATGAGATAGATACAGAGCCATTCTGCAAATCTGTCACTTGTTTTTCTTTAAAAAAATACACACATACACGCACAAAAACATATATGAGTAAGATTATTCTGGATGTCCTTGTACAAGTCTGGGTGTGTGAATGCACAATTATTTTTGTATTTGTATATGTAAGTGCGGTGTGTGTGCATGTTTATGTGCATGTTCACATGCATGTGCATGTATATGAGTGCATGCATATATGTGTAGACCTTATGTTATCATATATAGATGTGACATATATATATGGCACACACACATAGACATATGGAAAACTAAGGCAAGTTGTAAGGAATTTCAGTGACCGTTAAGGCTTTGGGTCTTTGCTCTCTTCTAAATTTGGGATAAGTGACAAAAGAAAAATAAACACATGGATAAATATCACACCTCATACAATTCTGTTTCTACAAAATATGGGAAGTACAATATAAAATCTGTATTACTGATTAATTAGTAATGAAATTACAAATTTCATTAGTAATATGATTGAATTTGACATTAAATTACGTTTAAATTGTTGACCTCTAATTTCCTTGGGATGGTTACTTCATTATTCTCAACACTAGAAATAAACCTCTAATAAAACCTTTCCTCTAATAAAAATGTCAAACTTATGATATAAATGTGCACATTTTCTCTATCAAGGGTTCTTCTCACACTTAACTCAGAAGCATTTCCCCCCTCCCCAGAATTAAAATAATAAATAAAAAAAAAGAAGTAGCATGACACAGAGACATCACTTCCAAACCCATCAGCCATGTCATTTCTTTGCAATGTTGGTCACTGTTAGAAATGTTTCCTTGTTTGTAAGATGATACCAATGTCCAGGTCCTGGTATTATCTTAAGAAAAACAGTACAATGAGAGGCACGCTTTTTGTTCAGTTGTGTTTACTTATAACTTAATGATGGAAATAAATACAGAGAAACAGGTCCAAGACAGTTTGTTAGAACTGCTAGTAAGGAAATGCAATCCTTAAGGTGGTGAAGCTTTGCTTTATCTATGCCTGTTTCTCGCAGGTACTTCTGACCCCAGCGAGATACTCCAGGGCTGCAGCAGTGGCACTCCTACCAGCTGAGTGCGGGTGATGCTGTTGGAAATTAAATTGAAAGTTGTGTGTTGTTGTTCTGTTTGCGGCTGACATTGGGGAGGGACAGGAAATGGCAGCGGGTGTCAAGAATGAGCTAGAGTCTGCACTGTTAAACAATGAGCAGCAACGCCACATGCCTCGGGCTTAAGAAGAGAGAAACACCTTATGGAATTCATTAGCTGTGTGGATTCCTCAGCCATGACTCTGTGGCAGCCTGGAGGATTGCAACAAATTTGTCAGCAGGCAGTGCTTTTGGTCACTGGAATCTGCGGTGACCCTTTCATCAGAGATCATTGGTTCTTTTTTTGTGTGTGACCCAAAGGCATCTTTGTTCATGTTAAGATAGATGCAAAGAAGAGAAGAAAACACACAAAACAATTCTACTAACGTTTTTAAGCAAAGCAAAAAGTCAGTCTTCTAATTCTTCCAAAGTGAAAATGTGTTCTGTATCTGAGGTTACTGCGTCCATCCATACATAAACCATGCTGGCTTACATGGTGCAGATACACGCAGCTAGTTTGATTTACAAACACTCTAGTGAGAACTATATAGCATAGTTTCTATCTTTTGAATGTTTGACTTTGGGGATGACTTCTGCGACTATCATTGTCTGAGAGGCAAACAAGATTGTTTGCACTACTTTGTCATCTGCAATGTATTTTTAAGATGAATTATGCAAATTAATATAACAAACTTCTAAAAAGAAGTTGTTGTCCTCATATTCCTGATGTTGAACTTAAAGCTAAGAGAAATGTAAAACTATCTGAGAGCTAATGGAGAGTAACTAGGAAGAATGCTAACCCACTATTACATTTCAAATCTCTTCTTGTAGCTTAGCGTTTATCATTACTTGAATATATACAGAAAATGGAAGTGCTGCCATAATTTTAAAACCGCAATTCTTTATACTGTTGAGGAAAGAAGACTTTATATCTCTGTGTTTGATTAGGAAAAATAACGGTTTCCTGTTGCTGCTAGAATAAATTACACAAGGAGAGTTGCTTAAAACAACACAGATGCATTATGTTACAATGTAGAGGTAAGAAGTTAAAAATGATTCTGTTTGGGTCAACGTGTAAATGGGGCCTGTGCTGCGGTCTACAGAAGGATCACATCTTGCCTTTCCAATGTAAGAATCTGTCTGCACCGCTTGGCTCATAGCCTTACTTCCTCCAAGGCCAGCCATGATCTGAGGAGTCTGCTCCATCTCATTACTTTGAAGTCAACTCTCTACCTTCTGCATCGCACTTATAAGGACCCACATTATTACACTGGGCCCACCCAGAGGTAGTAGGAGGATAGGGTAGGGAGTAAGGTCAAAATTAGAAGATAAAAGAAACAATTAGTCAAGGAGAAAGACAAGAAACCTCCCTGAACAAGCCAACATGCATGGGACAGCATGTGAGAGAAAAACCAGCACTGAGCAAATGAGCCATAAAATATTATAACCCTCTCTGCTTGGAGCCACTGAGCCTCTGACCTTTCTCCCAGTTCTGACCTATTTCCTTTCTTGGGAATGGTTTCTTTCCTAATAACTTGTCTTTCTTCACCACTATTCGTATATCCAAATTCTTGTTCCAGGACAAAAGAATGTAGAAATACCAGAAGGTACTCACTGGACTGCATTACACATCTACGGCACAGATCACAATCTTCTCATCTTAAGACTCTTAACTTAGAAACATCTGCTAATACAGAGTACTGCAATGAAGGAAATCATTATGTAGGTCACAGCACATGCTCATCTTTAAAGGTCATTATTTAGTATAATACAGGTGGGCTTCAGTTATCAGAAGTCTCTAAGTAAGCCAGAAATGATGGTGCACATCTATAATCCCAGCACTGGAGTGGCAGAGGAAGGCAGATTTCTGTGAGTTCCAGTCACGTTGGTCTACATGGTGAGTTCGAGGACATCTAGGGCTAGAGAGAGAGAGACCCTCATCTCAAAACAAACAAACAAAATCTGTCAGTGTGGGATGAGGCTGAATAAGTCAGGGAAATACACAAAGGTTTAGTGTGTTATTGATACATCCCGAAGAAGAGTTGTAACTTTCTTTGTGTATGGAGTACATGACTGTAACAAAAATACTTAGTATCCTGGAAGACTATGAGTACCATAACAGTTAGGTTATATTGTAACACCACCGTGTGTGTGCATGCACAAGTGTGCATAACTTTCGATAGTATACCTACAACTCTTAATACAAATTGCCTTATTATCTACATCAATGTATTTATTCATGTAAAAGCCAGCTTACTTAGAAAACTGTCTACATTCATGCTACTGTTACATTTAAGTACCTCATATATTTGATTTTCACTTAGTTACTCTCATCTGCTGTTCCCAATCAGTTATAAATGCATACAAATGCATACAGATTACCACACATACAGGTAGCTAAGTAAGTTAAGAAATTGCTTCCCCTAATATGTTCAGGTCCTTCCAATTTCAGTAAATCCTAGTCTAGTTTACGTCATCAGCATCCGCATTTTGTTGTTTGAGTGTCTATGTACTGCCTAAAGTCACAATGCCCACTTACAGTAGGATGAGCATTTTAGGGATTAAAGCCCCTAAAATAGCCCTTGGCTGCTTAACCAGTGACTAACAAGAATTGGTGAGTAAATTTCTATGCGTCAGTCCCAGTGCTTTAAGTTAGGATTACCCCCAGGCAGGTGTTCTATACCATCTTCCAGAGTTTGCCCATAGAATTAAGCTTCAGCTTCCCTTAGTGGCAATCCTTTTTAATTCTGTCCCACTTTGTCATCTCCTTGCCAGTTACCCTAGAATCCCTCCCTCAGAAAACTCTTCCTTCAAATAAGTTTCTGGGACTTCTGGGAAAGAATTAAACTAAGTTAATCACAAATATTTATAAGTAGATCTGCAACTGATTGATATGCTATGCAATTTCTAAAAATCATACATGCATATGTGATTAGATTTTGGTTCATTGTTCTTTGCTTGTCTGTTTTCTTTTTGAGAAACAGTCTGGCTATTTAATCTATGCTGGCCTTGGTCTGGGGACCCTCTTTTGCCTCCATCCCCGCACTGCTCAGATTACTGATATGTGCCCCCACATCTTATCACTGACTTTAAAGGGAATAGGCTTTACTGGAACTGCAGCTGCTCTTTTGTGGAGCTCAGCATGAACCCAGGGCCTTAAATATGCCTGGCAAGTATGCTACTCAGATATTCATACTGTGTTAGTCCATATTTAATGTTGTTCAAATCGTGGCTGTGGCTAATATACAAAGAACACATATTTTTTTAGAACACAGTTTTGAGGGTTAAAAGTCAAAGATCGGACAGTACACCAAGAGTATCTTGTGAAGGTCTTCTGGCTTAGTCACCCTGTGTGGCAGATGACATTTGCATGGCAAAGAGTTCAAGTGGGAAAGAGAAGAGTGAGGAGCCAGGCTCACTGTGCTACAGGGCAGCCTGTTCATGTGGAAACTTTACCATCCTTCAAGAACCATATTAGCCTCCTCCAGAAGTAATACTCACCTGAGCTAATCATCCCTCAGTTTTTAACAGCGCTGACAACACATTCTGTCACATGACAGTTATATAACTCTAGGCAAACATCTTGGCTTTTAAGATCTATCAAATCATAATAATGTCATGAAACTTAAAATAGTATTCCACGATCTTATAAAAAGTTTACAATTGAATAAAAAATACTAAATGTTTATAGAGGTTTGTCAGTGTTAGAGATCACTTTAATATGTGGGTGGCATGTGCCAGTAATCCTAGAAGAATCAGGAGAGTTACAAGGTTACACAACAAGTTTCAAGTCAAGCTGAATTATACAGTAAGACCCTCTCTCAAAATAGAAAAGAAAATGATATGACAAAGAGAATGAAGAAAAATAAATTTCACTCTAAATTATGAGCATTCAGCTCTACACAGCTATGAATAGGATCCTTCAAAGCTATTTTTATAGAGAGGGAGACAAAGTCAATTAGGAAATATGCAAATAAAGAAAGAAATAATCAAAATTATTCTGAAAACAGAGGACCATTATAGAAATGAGTGGTTACTTTGGAAGAGAATAAGAAAGTATACCCCCCTAAGGAATTAGCATTGAAGCTGGAACCTCAAAAAAAAGCATCTCCAGCCATGCTCATCTAAGGAAGAACATTCCAAGCTCTCAGGAAAGAATGCGATTACAAAACAGACAGAAAGAAAAAGCAGCATTCTTCTGAAAATGGTGTATGTGGCAGCGTGGTGGAAATAAAAACCACAGAAGTACTTAGTGGTCAAAGCAGGATGGGTTGCATTATACTCCGTGGTAGCATATATCTAGGGATGGTGTTTCTTCACAATTAGAGAAACATTCTGTCTTCCGTGGACAGATCGGACTTGAAGATGCAAAGGATTGAAGAAGGAGGAGGAGAAGGGGAAGGAGAAAGAAGAAGAGAAGGAGGAGGAGAAGAAGAATGAGGAGAAAATGAAGAAGACCAATTAGATACTTTTCTGCAATCATGAGAGCAGGGTATAATACTAACCCAGTCTAGAAACAACAACAGTTGAAATGCAAGGAATACATGGATTTAAGACACATTTTAGATAAAGAGAAAAGATGACTTATTGATAGATTACTCGAAGGTTTAGGCAATAATATTGAATAAAAAATCAAAGATTTTAATAAATTCATTTTAATTAGACACACACACTCAATGTCTGACACATAGGAAACAAACACCCAGTAAATTAAATGATAACCAGACACATAAGGAAAGAGGATTAAAATACATATCACTTAACTGAGAAACAGGGTGAGTGTATGCTACTAGCAAAATAAGCAAATGGATAAAACAATTATTTCATAACATGTTCTTTTTTCTCCATGAGGATATCAATACTGTAGATCCATCTAACTAGGTTGTTAATGTTAAATTTATAAAAAGCCAAATGAGTGATGTTGGCATACAAACAGGCAAATCTCTCTGAGTCTGAGGCCAAAGTAGTGTACAGAGAAAATTCCAGGTCAGCCAGGGTTGCACAGAGAATCTCTGTCTTGAAAAACAAAACAAAAAACAAACAAACAAACAAAAATATACAAAACATCACACATATGACACTAGTCCTCAATGTAATACATGTTGATTGCAAACTGAAAAGATCATAATCATTATGAAAGTTAGAAGATATGAAATCCCTGGATCTATGCTTATATGAGCATAGATACAATTTATATCACAAGGCATTTAATTCAAACCCAAGAGTTTGATCTGTTAAAAACTATAACAAATAGGCACAAATGAAAACAAAGCTTACAATCCCAACAGAAGAATATTGGGTCAGTCATAGGCAACTGAATTCTAATGGGAATTCTAAAGTTTATATTAATGAATGTATTCATCAATAGAGAGAGATGAATGAACCCAAAATGCTAGTCTCAGCACACACATATAGCACGTGCTTGGTGTAGGAGGGTCCTTCTGTATTTGGGTTGCTTTCATTGGTTGAAGAAAGAATCTGCCTTGGCTTTTTGATAGGGCAGCCCTTAGGTGGGTGGAGTAGACAGAACGGAAGGCTGGGGAGAAGGGAAGTGTGGCAGATGCCACGATTCTGCAGCCCACTATGGACCTTGGTTAGAATCTTCCCGGTAAGCCACGACCACATGATGATACACAGATTACTAGATATGGGTTAGACTAATATGTATAAGAGGTTAAAACTAATGGTCCAGGTAGTATTTAAATGAATACAGTTTGTGTGTAATTATTCCGGGTATGGTCTAGCCAGGGCCAAAAGCAGGCCAGCGGCTGGAAGCCGGGCACAGGGAACTTGGCCCGCTAGCCTCCTCATTACTATATGTGTTCACTAGTAACATTTGCCATTAATACACATCATCTTGTGATAAGTTTTAAATGATCTCTTTCTTCTTCTGAATATATCTTCAACTACCTTTCTTCATAGCTTCCTCAGAATCTAATTTTTTTATATCTCATCAACATATATTTATTCCTAATTTTGATAGGCAACAGCCTCTTTAAACAACCTGAAACTATCACTAACAGAATGATTTTGTCCCTTAGTATTCTTTGTTAGGAAAACTTACATTCAGAAAGTTTATAGAGTCAATGGTTTTTGGGACAATTTTGTCTCTTCCTTTTTTTTTTTTTTTCATAGAGGTGAATGCACAATCTCACTGAAGGTTTTCTGTGTTTCACAATCTGAAATGATGTAGTTTACATCACAACATCTTCTTCGGTAAACATCCATCCAATAACATAGGCTTGTTTAATACAGTATTCTAAACAAAAACGGTCACCGACATGGAATGCAGCGGATGTGCAAGTGCATCATTAGTGGACAGAAACTAGTAACACATGATTACATAGCTGAAGGCTCATCTTAGCCAGCAGATCTTTCAACTGTCTCTGATTGTATTCATAGGATTTTTTTCTAATCATCTTGACTTCTGATGCACCTTATTACTTTGCTGCTTTACCAAATGAACATTAGAGCTTTAACATACTTCCTAGCACTGAACTTGTGTTTAGATGAACAAGTACCAACCATCAATCACAGCAGACAGTTGTGAGCATCAGGGCATGCACACTTTCAGTCGTGGCAGTTGGCACTAGAACATTTCCATGCTGACAAAAACTAAATAAAATGTGATTATCAATCTTGATCCATGTCGGGAAGGATATAAGGTGCATTTGTCAGGAGATTCCCAAGTCAGCATCATTTTGGACTTGGTGCTTTGCTTGGGTGTTTAACTTGTTCCCAGGAAATGCATTTTTCTTCCAAATCTAGTTGCTACTGGCTGTAGTTTGTAACTTAAATGCAAAGACTGAGCCCTTTCCATAATGGCTACTTCTTAGCCTGCGCAGTATTCAAATACCAGACCTTATTGCTATCTGTGTTGTCAAGTGCTTTTCTCTTGAAATGCTCAGGGTCAAGCCCTTTTTGACATGGCCACCATGAAATGTTCATTCTTACAAGCTAATCAGGCTTCTTCTAAGCATTCATCAACAATTAGTATTGTTCAGCTCTTTTCTAGACTCCTGAGCTTATCCTATCCTGAGCAAGATCAATAATAATAACAGAGTTGAGTTG
Source organism: Dicrostonyx torquatus (assembly GCA_028555095.1). Classification (NCBI taxonomy): domain Eukaryota; kingdom Metazoa; phylum Chordata; class Mammalia; order Rodentia; family Cricetidae; genus Dicrostonyx; species Dicrostonyx torquatus. The sequence continues at coordinate 984,157 of JAQHUG010000201.1, forward strand.
CTTCCTGGTCAATGAAGCATGAGGTACACAAGCAAGAGAACTTTAATTCATATTTCCAGCACCCACGTGAAAAGCTGGGCACGGTACCTGCCTGTAATAGCAGTGAAGAGAAGACAGAGACAGAACATTCCTGGGCTTAATGTGCAGTCAATCTATCCAGTGAGATCTTGGTTCGTTGAGATACCCAATCTCATCAAATACTGGGGATAGCAATTTGAGGAAGATACCCAGTAGCAACCTCTGGCTTCTGGCTTCCAAAGTATGGGTAACAGCATAGACACCTGCGCGCTCGCGCGCGCGCGCACACACACACACACACACACACACACACACACACACACACACACCAGAGTTGCAATCACTCATCTATAAATCAACTATTATTGAAATACATTTAAATGTTTCTGGAGAATTTCCTACTGAAAGTAATAGAACTCTTTCTTCTAAGAACTTGTATCCCAGTTATCTGCCTTAAAGAAGAAAGCTAGTGAAAAGAGTAAAAGACACAACTGAATCACAAACAGTTATAAATACATATGAAACTAAGATAACTTCCTGGAAAAAATCTTAACACCATAAACTGTAGTAGAGTGTAGAATTGTAAGAATAAATAGCCCTTATTTGTTAGATAATTAGAGGAGACTAGAAATCTTTTCCTGTTAGAAATTCTTGGATTTAATCCATTAATTCACATAATTATGAAACCCTTTTTTCGAAGGCATCATTTAGCTCCCATGGCTTTCTTACCATGATGGAGCAGGACTTTAATTAAATCATTCTTCTCTTAGTTGTTTCAAATTGTACTTTATCAAAACTACAAAAAATTAAATACTATTAATATCAATGGGAAATAGTGTATATATTAAAAAAAAGACTTGCAGCATCTTTATAAGACTAGAATGAAAATCTTTGGTGTTTGGTATGTCACTACCAGTCAGATAAGAGAGATTCTTGGGGCATGGAGAGTAAGTATGATGAGAGATTAAATTTGCTTGACACTAACATAAATCAAAATAAAGGACATATAAAGTGATTATTATTTGAATTCAATAAACAGGAAACAAAGATTTTAAGTACATGTACATAGTGTTAGATGAAAATAAGTCAATGAAATCTTTTTTGCATAAGTATGTTTTTAGCAGCCCCAGAGTGCTGATAATATCCAAACTTACTTTCATAACCAAAAAGAAGTATGGTACTTTAAACTTTTGTCTCTGAAGTGTATCTATTAAATGACAACTCCCAGTCAACAAATGTGGATCAAACCAGCCAGAACTAGCAAGGGCTCCAGACAATACTCCATGGCATGTTGTGATATAACAGAAGTGACCTGCTTTAATTTGAACTGACTATCAGAGGTTATACATTGTTCTATTGCTGTCAAGAGACACCATGACCACAGAAACTCTTACAAAAGAAGGCACTTAACTGGGTACAGCTTACAATTTCAGAGGTTTAGTCTATTCTCATCATGGTGAGGAGCATGGATGCACGCAGGCAGACATGGTGGAGTGGTAGCTGAGAGTTATACATCTGAATCTGCATGCAGCAGGTAGTGACGGTAACATACTGGTCAGACTTGAGCATCTATAACCTCAAAGCCTCCCTATAGTGACACACTTCCTTCAACAAGATCACACCTACTACTCCAAAAAAAATTAGGCCTCAACTCCTAACAGTGGCACTCCCTCCAGATGCCATTTTTGTTCACACCACCACATCAATTTTAGACAGAAAAGAGAGACTGCCACATAGGAGTATTTGGTTAACAACTGTCTAGGGTTTTCTACAACAGAAAAACTCATTAGGTTTTTTGATTCAAGAACTGCTATGAACTTCACAGATGCAAAAAGAGGTTATCCTAAATGCTTAAGCAATAATAGCATGCGTTCAGTGCATGTTAAACAACAGCTCTGCAACAAATTATTATTAAATATTAAATTAGGGAGTTAAGCAACACATCTTGATTCAAGATATAATTGATATAATAACAAAATACAGTCCAAATGGAAGCTACAAAGGTGTATCATTTATGACAAGAGTGACAGGATGAACAATGAGGAGAGAAGATGCTGATGCAGCCAAATATGCAAAAGAAAAAACTAATCTCAGTCCCTTTCCTTTGCCCTGCACAAAGACAGTTATAGAGGGCTATAAATATTAATGTGAGAGCAAAAATAATCGGGCTTCTAGAAAGCTGTTTTCATGATACTGGGCATACACAGATTTTTTTCAATCAAGACATAAAATCAAATAAAATAAGAAAGAGAAAAAACTCAGTATTAAAATTAAGAAACTCTAGTTTTTAACTTCATTGCTATCATTCTTTTAAAATCTTGTTTTAAGCAGAGAGCCATCCTAGGGCCTCATATAGAACAGAATAGAAATGCAATATGATTTATATCCTCAATGATCATTATACCTGTTTTGAGATTAATATTGTCTATAGAATATAAGCAGAGACTCATTTAGACATTGGCTCTCAGATCAAAGACTCCAGTACTTGGGAAAAAGTGGCAAGACCTTGGAAATATCCTCAAGACTGAATCAAAAGGACTAGATTGCCTGATAATTTGGACATAGGGTGAAAATGAAATAAAGGGAAACCACATGAACTTCTTCTACTTAAATAATTTAATTTGCTGCAGTTGAATGAGTTGGAGAAAGCCATGTATAGAGCAAATGTGACCAAGAAGTGGGGAGTCTACAAACTTGGTTCTGAAAATCCTAAACATGTTAGAGTAATAATATCAAATAAGGAACTGATCATATTCTAAAGTTAAGAAGGTAGGTTAGACAAAGATGAAGAATTCAGGAAAATTTATAAAGTGAGAACAAGAATTTTGAGAGTGAGTAGAGATTTAAGTAAACTAATCAAATAAATAAACAAAGTAGATATATAATAGAGATATGTCTATATTTAAAAGGTGAAAGGGGTGGGTAGATGACTGAGCCAGTNTTTATGTGCATACATATATATTCCTAATTATAAGCTATTTAAGCAGTATAATGTTAATTATATATGTTTTCAGAACTGACCATTTGGTATTGGGTAACCAACTGGTGTGCTCTTCCCTGAGAAATATTATTTCTACATTCTCAGCATTCCTTAGTTGCCTGTAGTTCTTCGTGTAGGTTTGAGACCTTGTGGGCTTGCCCATGTCTTCTTGGGCACGGTCCTCATTCCACTCATTTTGGGATCATCGTGTTGGTGATACTTCATGAGTGTATTGTCTGGTATTACTAGGACACACAGATTCACCACACATTCCAGACCTCCTGGTTCTTGCAATCTTTCTACCCCTTATTCCACAATGTCCCTTGTATCTTAGCTGTGGGAATGCTTTGTAGATGTATCCATTGGGACTGGGCTCCACACTCTGTGTTTTGATTGCTTGTGGTTTTCTGTAGCAATCTTCATCTGTCACAGATATTTCTTGACCATGAAGTCTTTCAAACAAGAAAGGCACCAAACAATTTTACCCAGTGATGATTTCTGAGTCATAACATCAATGGCCAACATGACAAAATAATCCTAAGGTTGCAATAGCAGTGGCATTTACAACTCAGTGATAACGAATTACTCTCTAATTGGGCTCTAGACCTAGTCAAGAAGAGGAAATCATGTCTGATGCTGGAAACCTAGCTAATTACTTAGTGCTAATGAAGTCATGGATATTGGAGGAGAATCTATAACCACTAATTTCCTAAACCAACATAATCCCTAACAATTTAAACACTTGCCTTATACTCAAAGATATGTGTAATCCTCACTCCTCATCAAGGAAACTTCTCTTATGGACAAGTTGGACAGTTAGAATGAACAAAGACAGCCGGGCGGTGGTGGCACACGCCTTTAATCCCAGCACTTGGGAGGCAGAGGCAGGTGGATCTTTGTGAGTTCGAGACCAGCCTGGTCTACAAGAGCTAGTTCCAGCGCAGGCTCCAAAG
>JAQHUG010000201.1:1003648-1066950 GCA_028555095.1 Dicrostonyx torquatus
TCTAGTGGTTGTGAATCAAGATATGAGCTCTCAGTCATTCCCTTACTCCTTCATCAAGGATTCTATACTTTGAAATGGTAAGCCAAATTAAATTCTTTCTTTTATATAAGTTGCCTGGATCATGGCGTTTACGACAGCAACAGAAAAGTAACTAAGAATGTGAACAGCCAAATGAGTTTGGAGCCAATCGGTTATACTGATCTTAGATCTTAAATTTCTTGTTACTAGCTCACTGTCATGTTTCACCATGACTCGGTAGCATAGTGACGATCTACTCACGAAGATAATTACAAGCTTGTATTTTTCTAGATTAGAATTCTTCTCCACCACATCAGGTATCATTACTGGCAATGTTAAGAGGGAAAAATCTTACATTAAAATCCATGACTTCATTATTTGCTTGTGTATCTAAAGCAGCTTCAGAGACCCTGGTTTTAAGCGTGATTGTCATGACCTATGAATGATTTTGGCTCAGAATTGTAGTTTAGCATGGATAATCACCAGAAAATAGAAGAAAGTCAGGAGACTCAAAGAGAACAAGCAAAGCAATGAATCACATTCCTCTCAAAACTAAAATTTGGCTCCAAGACAGAAGGATTGGTTTGTTTTCCTAGGATGTCATTAATGTCACGACCTGTAAGCAAACATGAATCTAAGTAAGTGTTCCATTTTCAAAACAGAAACTTGGAAGAAGAATTTAAAAAGAATAAAGTAAGAAAATACAACAGACACAAATAAAGAAAAAGAATTAAAAATATTCCATTTAGGCAATGATACTGTAGTAAAGTAAACCATGGTGGTTTCAAACAAACCCACATCTGGTCCTTGATATTAACTGGCCACTTCCAAGTATTTTTTTTGAGTGAGCGGAAATAGCAATGCATTTTACAGATTATAGGAATTCAATTATGGGACACAAGGCAGCTGTGGGGCCAAGCAAGTTAAAAGAAAATCAAGATATTTTATTTAAGATTCCAATCTGATTTAATTTGTCAAATGTATACATGCAGTGGGGAGGGACCTGACTTATGTGTAAAGAAAAACTGAGAAAAAGTGACATTTTCTTGGTGAAAGGCTGCTACCAACACACCTTTTAAAGTTTGGTAACTATGTTTGCCATTTCTGAAAAGGTTGGACATTTCACACTACTTGTTGTGGGAGTAAGTCCCTATATGCTTAGTCAATTCCCACAAGGGTGACTGATGAGCTGTCTGTCTCTGCAGGGCACACACACATGCACTCTTTTGCCCTGCTTTGCTTCCTTTTGTTTTCAAACACTTCTAGTATCTTAGCAAGCTAGGCTTAAAATATTACTGATTTTCATGAAAATTTTCTCTGCATGTAAAATAATATTAAGCAAATAATATTATTTTTAATTGTGATTCAACCAAAAAAGCAAAATAAAAGTAAATAAACAAAAGTGCAGCAGTGGAAACCCTGTCCTGAAAAAAAAAGTTCAGCAGTGTTTAGGAAAAATAGTCTAATAGTCTATCAATGAAAAAAGTCACTACAAGAAATTATTTTATGTAAAAAAATCTAAATTTGAATATGTGTAACTTCCACATAAGTGCTTTCTTCAGATGAAATTCTAATATTTAAATTAAAATTTAAATTTTTAAAAAGATGATACCAGTATGCTTATAGACAGATGTATGTATAATCAATTGTCATACCTATTTATGTGCATATCTATTTATGCGCTGGATGGTTACTGTGTTCTGTTGAGATGTATGATTGACAGCTGATTGAAAGTCCTAAGACATGGGGATCCTATGAAAATAACTAGGTTCAAGATGATATTTAGAGCTTAGAATTGTATATTCTTCTTTTTGTGGTCTCCTTTTCTCTAATTGTTGTAACATATATACATGTGAGTATATATACATATGTATTTCTAAATACATAGATATGACCTGCTTATTCTGTATGTGACTTGTATGTATGTTTTCACAGCTGATCATCTGCATTGGAAAACCAGTCGATATCTTTTTTTTTTATTCCTTTTTCCTGACCACTCATGTTCCTCAATGCCCAGCAACATACAGTATTGGACACAAGGGAATCATGCAGTTGATAGCATTGACTGATGACCTAATAGAAGGGTCAAATGAAACCAGCTATGGTAGACTAAGAGCATTCAAAGCATCCAGGTAAACCAGAAGTGTCGATTCCATGATTCATCTAATGGACAACAGACATGGTACATCCCGTACCAGCTGCCATACAGGAAGATAATCGCAAAGAACAATGAAACCTCACTTTTCCTAGCAAATCCAAAGAAGCTCAGCTGTTGCATGTAACTTTCATTGGGTTTTCTTCATACTTCTTCAGTGAAAATGCTTTTTAATATTTTAGGCATACACACTAACTTAATTTTAGATTCATAGATTTGTCAACACAATTTTACTGAGATTGTTAGAGGTTCACATATTAAAGTACCATATTAGCATATTTATAATCAGCATATTCTGTTCAAGAGTGTTTTTTAGATATGTTTTGTTCTTACGCCAGGGTCATGGTCTGACCTAGATCATTCATATATATATATATATATATATATATATATATTATATGTATATATACATATTATATATATATATGTAAATATATATTGTGGTTTTGGCGTTTGGTGGTCTTGTAGGAATCCTAAATGTGGGAGAGGGTGTTGTTGGCTCTGACACTTTGGGGACCCTCTTCCTCTTTTTCCAGCCTTAATAGGAGGGGATGTGCCTAGTCTTACTGTAACTTGATATGCCAGATTTAGTTGATATTTCTGAGAAACCTGCCCTTTCCTGAAGGGAATTGTAGGAAGAGTGGATATGGGGGGAGGGGCATAGAGGCTGGGAAGAGAGGAAGGAGGAAAAACTGTGGTCATAATGTAAAATATGAGAGAAGAATAAACAAAAACTAGTAAACATATACATGAGTATTGAACAAATAAAAATATATTTAAAATGTTTAAATATGTTTCTAAAAGGCCAGGGCTGTCACTTCCAAGGACAGACAAAACTCAGGCACCCAGAACAGGTGAAAATATAAGTACCACATGTGGGCTTTAGCCTGAACAATTAATACTCTATGTATATAACTTCTTAGAAATTATGATAATTTATAGTACTTTATTTGCAATAAATTTGTTAATGCCCAAGATAATCAGAATTACTCCATATGCTCGTGACATAATCTATAAGCTAACCATAGAGGCCAGTCATAGTTAATCCATCTCTCTAGCCATTACTTATCTCTCTACTCTTGAAGCCTCAATGATATAGTGGAACACTTCGCTGTTATCTTCATCTTACTTGTAAAGAAGCTAACATGTGTTGTCCTATGCGGAGTAAGAGGCACTGGCAAGGTATGAATGTGGATAGCCAGAATAAGGATTCAGGAAGTATCACAATGCCCATACCCCTCTCCATTGTTTAATTTTCGGTCCAAACAGTTTTACTCTTGGCTGTTATGTGACTGGACTGCAACAAGTTGCAAACAATCAGGATGACTTCTAGACACTGTGCTTGAAAGCTCCAAGAAAAGTACAAAGGTTCTGCCATTAGAGGAAAAATCAAGCTTGGATCCAGCATTCACCACTTAAGACCATATACTTTGTGTGAAAGGAAAAGGGTGCACACACCCTTAATTCCAGCACTCCAAAGGCAGAGGCAAGCAGGTATCTGTGAATTTGATGCCAACCTGGTCAAGAGAGTGAGTTCCAAAACTGATAGAAAGAAAGGAAAGAAGGAAAAAAAAGAAAGGAAGGATGGAAGGAAGGGAGAGAGAGAGAGAGAAAGAGAGAGAGAGAGAGAGAGAGAAAGAGAAAGAAAAAGACCAAGATACAATGTAAAATGAATACCAAAACAAAGTCTACTGAAAACCTGTAGATGACACATACCCCATCTTTCCAACCTACCAGGGCAGTGTTCAAACCAGAAAACAGTAAAACAATGAGAAAGAGAGAGAGAGAGAGAGATACAATGTAAAATGAATACCAAAACAAAGTCTACTGAAAACCTGTAGATGACACATACCCCATCTTTCCAACCTACCAGGGCAGTGTTCAAACCAGAAAACAGTAAAACAATGAGAATTCATCCCACAAAAAAGTATCTTTTAATGTAAAATCATACAAAAAAGCATGTTTCCCTGAATGCTTAATAAAACCAACTAATTGAACACAGTCTCTGTTTGCATAAACTACAAACTCTGAATAAGCAATAGGAACTAACGTTTACGTTGCAGAAGAGCCAATTTCAAGCCTAAAGTGTTTTGTTGTAAACTTTAGAATTTAAATATAAATCAAACTCATTATCATTCATTGTTATTCAAAGTTTTTTGCTAAATCCAATTTTTTTTCTGTCTTGAAATTATTGAAGACCAATGTTTTTAAAGTTTCCTTTCATCTATCCATTGTTTTGACTTTGGAATTTTGCATACTTCATTTCATCTAACTTCCACATGTACTCTGCTCAGAAATTTTGGAAATGTGTGTCACATTCTCCAAGGCCTAATTTTTTCTACCATTGAAAGATTCCTTTTTATTTAACCTGACAGCTCCAATTATCAACAATACCTTAAATCCCAAAGAACATAAAATGAACCTGCCCTTATGTAGCAAAAGGTCAGTTCAGCTTAGAACAAGAATATACATCCTCCAGTAATAAAGCAATCTTTAAAAGATGACAGAACACATGCCTGGAGGTTGGAGAAAGGTTGTGTCTCTTGTTAACTCTGATTGGTTCTTCTGAGCCCTCTTATTGGCGAAGGCTTGTTAGAAAGTCCCCACACACACTTATGTTTTCACAAAATCATATTGCAAATTTAGAATGCCTATTAGAAATTCTTGCAAGGGCCCTGGCTAAGCAGTTGTTCTTTTAATATTCTGGTAGCCAGGATATTTATGCACCAGGTATTGTGGCAAAAGCCTGTAATCCTATCACTCTGCAGCTAAAAGAGAATTCCTCACCCCAGAACACATAGAGTTTAAGAACATCCTAGGCTACATGAAACCCCTCCAGAGAGAGAGAGAGATAGACAGAAAAGCAAGCAGACAGACAGGCAGGCAGGCTGACAGAGGGAGAGTGTCCATCTATGATCTACTTTTAGTCAAAGGTGTGGCAAAAGATAAAGGCTGGAAGAAGGTTCCTGCTCATCATAAGTGAATGTAACTAGTTTGCCATAATGGCTGTAATATGTTTTCCTCTGCCTTCTTGAACAATTATACAATCAGCAGAAAAAAATACAGATGGATTCTGAAAGGAAATAAAAGCATGAGCCTTGGGGCTGGAGAGGGCTCAGAGGTTAAGAGCATTGGCTGTTCTTCCAGAAGTCCTGAGTTCAATTCCCAGCAACCACATGGTGGCTTACAACCATCTATAATGGGATCTGCAGGCATACATGCAGATAAAGCACTTACATTTAAAACAAACAAACAAACAAAAGAGCAAGAGTCTTCACAGCCCATTATTCTAGGATAAATGTTGCAAAGGTTCACCTTTTTGTTTTAATAAAAAGGAAAAACAAAACAAAGAACTGTTCTTGAGAAGGAGATGGCTGTCAGTAAACCACTTGTTGTACAGATCTATGGATCTGATTTTGAACCAGCGTACACACATAAGGCAGTCACAGCAAAGTTCACTTGTAACCGAGGGAAGGTTTGGACTTTGAGACAAACAGCCTAGCCAAACTGATGAGCTCTGATTTCCATGAGGAATACCGTTTCAAAAGTAGTAGAGATAGAGTCGAAAGAACACTAAGGTGGACTTCTGTCTTTCATGGGTATTGGGCATGTACTGACAAACACTTCTGCACAACCATATATGCAACATCAACACCATCTCATACCCTAAGACTAAACTGATATTGTTCTCGGTTCAGTAACCTATGTCTTATGTTTATCATCTTTAATATAACACGTCAGCCATCTATGGAGATGAAGTAAAATCAAAATAACATCAGATTACGAGTCTAGAGCAATGAAAAGGATGCACAAAGATTCTCAGGGCTGTGAGGACCAATATTATTCACTCTTATTCTCGATGTTTAAGGAACAGCTGATATCTGGAGGATGGTGTACATTTGCAGCAGCTAGGGAAAAACCAGTACTGGCACCGAAAGAATCTGACATTCCCCAAGTGCCAATCCCCTTGTCTGGAAGACCCCGACTGCAGCTGAGCCAAGCATCCAGGCTGCAAACAAGGTGACTATATTTCCCCCTCAAGAGCACAGCTCCCAGATCTATCGTTCCAAGCTTTCAAATCAGTGTAGGATTGGAAGCAACACTGTAGACCTAAAGAGGAAGCACTGCAGTCAGAAACTGTTTGCTAAATTAGTTTTTCAAGTGACATGAAAAAAAATGGTTATCAGGAGATCATAGTTGAGAATACATATAAAGAAGTGAAAGCCAAAGACAGGTGAATTGAGTGTTTTGGATGCAAATCCATATGTATCCAGCATTGTCAGAACACAGTTCAAGAACAGAGTCATAGAGGGAGATTTCTGAGTACTTGTGAGAAAACTCCAAGAAAACAAGACAAGAATCTTGTCACCTTGGTGTCTTCAAAAACATGGAATTTGTCTTGGAATGTATTTCCCTGCTTCTCTCAGGTATAGTGGATAGGAGTGAGTTCATTACAGATTATTCACTACAGACGGCTTTTGTTGTTTATATGCCTGTGTGGAAAAACATGTGTTTGCCTTGTGCAGCTTGCCTGTCATGTGCAGCTTGCCTGTCATGTGCAGCTTGCCCTTGTGGTTGTCCACTTTACTCATGTGACTCCTCTTAACCCACAGAGTATAAGTGTCCGATGCTCTGTATAAAGTTGTCAACTGCATGAAACTTCAGTTAGCCACTTTGGTCCCATTTTCCCAGTTCCCACCACCGTCAGAGCAGTAAACACAGCATACAAAAACCAGAGAGAAGAATGAGCAAAACCAAGCTGTATGACTCTATGGCTGTCCTTGGATAGTTCAGAAAAGGGACAACAATCCAATCTTTCCCTTAGACCAGCCTCTGCCTTTCTCAGAAGAGGCATCTAAGAAGTCAAATCAAAGCCTCTATAACAGAAGCTGAGATGGGATGAAATAAGGAGAAGTTAACAACATCTTATTCCAAATCTTAGAATTCTGATATTGTTGAAGTTGGGGAGCTTCCTACCAAGAAGTATATAGATAGGAGAACAGAGAAACACAGACATGGTTTGAACTAAATGATGACACATTGTATCTACATTAGCTGTCTGTTTTACTTGAATAAAATTATGTTTTTATGTGTTAAATACAAATTAACATATTTAACTTTTCACAGAGATTGTAGCAACAACTGTCACAACTTTATCACGAGCCTTATGTCCTACTGGCCAGAGACAGTCACTTCCCTTTAAAGCAGAGGCTCTCAACCTGTGGGTTGCAATGACTTTGGGAGTTGCATATCACATATCTTGAAAAACAATAACAAAATTACAGTTATGATATAGCAATGAAATAATTTTATGGTTGGGGCAATCATAACAGGAGAAACTGTATTAAAGAGTCTCAGTATTAGGAAGGTTGAGAAGCACTGATGTAACAGCTTACTGTGAGGTTTATTTTGCTTTTCCAAATAAGTCTTATTCCTGCTAGTACCTTAAGTGATCTGTGGAATTATACTGCTACCCATGTTCTTCTATGAAATAGCCTAATTGTACAAGTGGAAAACAATATTGTCCTATGACGAAAATAGTGAGGTCAGGGCTAATTCTCCTACTCCTTCCACTTTCACAGTAATCAGTCTCTAGAATGATGGGTCCATCCTCTGGAGACAGCTCCTTCATCATATCTTTCTTGTCTCTGCCCTGCTGGGGCTGTGCATGACTCTCCATCTGATGTATTTCTTTTGCTTCTTAATTAGACACCCTCCATTAATCTTTATGACTTTTATCCAGTCTTAGGATTGATTTCAGTGGTCTGCTTATTATTTGCTGAGATCATAACTAACCCTTCCCCCATGACTCACAGTGTTAAGTCGAAACCCTGTAGGGTGGTGAAACAAACCGAGCAGAATTCTGGCTATCTAAACATACTGGGATTCAGGAGAACTCACCGTTGTTTATATAACACCCTAGCTCCAAACTGCCCTATTTGCTTTCTCATGTCCCATGCTATCTTGTACAGCAAACATAATTGTGGTGTTGATAAATTCATCTATTAAAAATGGACAATGAATTACAACCAAAGCTCTTCTCTGAGATCAAAGATTCTAGATCAAATAACCCGAGTCTCTCCAAAACTTCAGAACATATACAATGCTAATTTCATAATAATATATCATAATAATAGATAAATTTTATAATAGATAAAAATTCATAATTTCAATTTTATAATAATAGATAATAATTTACCTTGACTTTTTCATCTCAATGGTAAACTACTTAAAAAAATAGAAAAGTGCCATGTCTTCCAAGATGACCTCTGCCTGACATATTTCACAAATTGAACAACTACATTATGATCATGATAAAATCTAATGAATTCATTCATATGCACCATGTAATACTTTTATTGAGAATAGAAATGACTTGGGATATTATTTCAAATGTGTATTCCTAACCAAAGCCCAGAGATTTACTTGAGATCAGGTTAACAGAGAATGCAAAGACCTTTAGGGAACTGGTGCAGGCACACATATGGTACCTTGAAGAACACTGCCCTTGATTTAGTTGACAGAATAAATAATAAACTGAAACACACAAAAGTATAAAAACCTATTAAAAATGGATAAAATCTGATCTATTGTAAACCAAAGTAAGTAAAGATGTACATATTTGCATACCTTTTTTCAAGAACAAATTGGGAAAACATGAAATTTGGGGGAGGAATGGCAAAGTGGAGGAAGGATATGAGAAAAATACATTGTACACATGAATAAAAAACTCAAAGAAAAATAAAATCATTGGCTTTAAAAAGTTTGATAGCTACCCAGAAAGACAAATATGATCAATGCCTTGCTCAGCTATTATTGGGGAATCTTCTTCCTGCAGCAGATGGGAGCAAATACAGAGTCCCAACAGCCAGTCATCAAGCAGAGAGTGAGAGACCTTGGAACACTTGGCTATAACTGTGAGTCTCCATCAAATCCCTTCTCGCAAAGATCAGGGAACACTGCAGAAGAGGCAGAACCAGAGGGAATGGAGGACTCCAAGGCCCTCTGGCGGTCCCTAAACCAACAATGATCAAAATACATATGAACTCACAGAGAATGAGGAAGCATGCCATGGCTCTGTACCAGATGGAGTTTTAGACCTGAAAGGAGAAATGAGCACATGGCCCCATCCCTAACCCAGAAAAAACAAACTACAATTAAGGGTGGGCTGCATGCCCAGCAGTGCATGGCTCGCAGTGGCATCTTTGGAGGCCCCTTGTCTCATAATGTCCTGTCAAGTCTTTCCCTTTTCTTTTCTTACTTTCTTCTTCTTTTTTCTTTTTTTTAAATTTTATTTGTTTCTTGTGGCTTCTCTTGGGCTCTTTCTCTTCTGTTTGTTTGTTTGTTGGTTGGTTTTTTGGATTTGTTTGGTTGGTTGGTTGGCTTTTGGAGACAGAGTTTCTCGATGTAGTCCGACTGCCCTGGAAGTAACTCTTGTAGACCAGGCTGACCTCAAACTCCACCTGCCTCTGCCTCTTGAGTGATGAGATTAAAGGTGTGTGTCACAACCAACAAGCTCATTTTTGTTTTGTGTATTATATTTCAATTGTTATCATCTCATAAAACCTTTTGCTTTAAATAAGAGACAAAAAATGGAAGTGGAAGTAATGGGGGGACTGCAATCAGGATATATTATGTGAAAAAAGAATATGTTTTCGATAAAAACTTTGATAGTTATAGTTTATATGAGGTAAATCTTCCTTCTGGTTTACTTTTTGTCAAAATCCAATGTCTTTCTTAAAACTAAATTCTGCAATTCCAACTCACCAGAGTATGCTCCATGCAGACTCGGAATGTAAATTATTAGCTACAGCAATCAGGTGATTTTTCCAAGATCAACAATAGCTATTAGTTTGATAACAAGTCTGGAATATTTCTTTTTATGCCCACAATATCCAGTTGCTTTAGTGTCCTGTTTGCATTAACACCATTCAGAAAATGATCTAGGACTTTTCATTACATCATACAACCATAAAAAAAATCACCAGGAAGGGGAACCTACTTTCAATTATGTGCATAACCTTGGGTGCCAAAAGAAGACTGGATGCCGAGCTCTCTTCATAGCTTATTAGCTTTTCTGTATTTGTGAATTTAAAAAAAAGACACAGGTAGCTATGTATTAACAAAACTTTGTATGAGTTAATACTACACATAATTGACATTTTTTTTTTTATCTTGGGGTTTTAGGAAACTTACAACCGGTTTCCTTCAGATTCTCCACTGCTTGAGGGGAACTGAGGTGCTTGGAAAGGCCACTAGGGAGAGACATGGAGTCTTTTACACCAGTGCTGGGGTCACTGTGTATACTGTGTGCTGTGTGCACAGCAAAGACACAGCGGTTTCCTGAAGGCATCTGGAAAATAGGCTGTCAAAGTCCTCTTCACCCACCAGGGAAGAGCTGAGTGCACAAGTACGGTGGCTGCCCATGAAACTCAAAGTCACAAAATAAAGTTCCTCCTACAGATTAAAAAAAAAAAAAAAAAAGTCGTATCCCTACCAAATTCAGTGCTTGTTCAATCTATACAGGATTTAAAAGGTGATTAAATATAGAAAGAGACTTTTCTAAACAAAATACTTAGATTTTCAGAGGAAATGAGAAATTTAATGTATACAAATGACAATAGCCTTGAAAATTAAAAATGAAGAAACTTTTTTTTATCCTGCAACTCTCTACCTTTCTGGAACACACACCTGAGTGCTCAGACATATGTACACACATTTGTGCTCTGGTACAGCCATCCAGGACTGACTCGGTGGTGACTGACTACTGTGTAAACTTGTGGCTTATCAGAGAATACTTCTCATTTTACTCAATACTAAACACTTCTCTACAGTAAGTCACAGCCAGTTATCATAGGCAATGGAGATGTTGTCTGAGTAAGTCATACCCATAAAGGTTGAAGACTCAGAAAGTGAATGGGTCTGGAAAAACTGATAGCTCAAATTATAAGAAATAGTATTAGGTTCAGTACTTGATTTTTACTGGTATTTAGAACAATAATTTTCTCATCCCTATAGTTACATTAATCAGCTTATGTTGAAAGTTACGATTCTCATAATGAACTACAAATTCTGATATTTTTCCCAAATGTAAACACAATGGTAATTGAATATTTTAGAAAGTAGTCTTTAGCCTTGTCCGTATCTAAGCGTATCTCAGACAAAACCCAGGGAGGGTGATTTGATCTCCTCACATTCCATATGAGTCCCCCAATAAAGTCGGCTGAAAGTTGAGAGGAACACACCCCTTGCCTTTTTCCCACTTGCAGTCAGCTACAGTAAACCACTTCAGTCTGCTCCCAGCCAGAGGGGCTTCACCATGCAAACTTCTTCAGGAGCTCAAAACTTTAAGATTTACAGATATTCTTTAGAAGGTCCCAGTGAGAAATACACAAGAACAAGGTAAGATAACTTCTTTTGAGACTTAGAATGTCTTCCAAAGTGCCTTAACATGTTTAGGAAAGGGACTTTAAAAAAAAAAAAAACAACTTTAAAACAAAATAAAACACATTGACTCTTCAGTGTTTACTATATCCATAGCCAGTGTTTAGAAACGCAGTTGGTAAGGTTGGAGAAAAGTCTCTCTTGACAATGATTTAATAGATTCCAATCTCTGTTACATCTTAGATTTGAGCAAGTTCAAATTAATCCTAAAATCTAAAGCCGCCAAGCCTAGTTACTAAATTTACTTCCACTTTTTCCAAACTAGTTCCCAGAGCCCAGGGCTCCCGCTATAAAACTCCAGGGCCAGAGAGCTAAGTTGTCTAATCACACATCACAGAAGCTCTTTGGAGTCCAAAGAACCAGCCAGGAAAAGAAAAGAACATTTCCCTACAGCAATGAAATTCTCTCTGGAGCCTCGCCACCTGGGCAGGGTGCAAGCTCCCCTGTTGGCACTAGATACCACTCTGAAAGAGAATGCTCCATCCGTGTCACAGGACACCTTTTTGGGCCCATTCACTCCTCTAAGTTGCTTTCCTTTCTAGTAACAGCTTTGCCCTGAAAATGAAGGAGAAACTTTGCTCCAAGGAAGCGTGCACCAATCTCTCAATTTGGATCCAAAGGTTAAATAAATAATTATGCGCACACTCTCCACTGCAGGTTCTCTGTACACCCAGCAAAGCCAAGCCCACAGTCCAGCACTGGGCTCTGAGGTTCCTCAGCCCAGCCCGGCGGGGTCCGTGCACCTACCTTGACCTCGCCCCCGTCGGGCTCTGCTTCAGAGAAGCCCAGTCCCGACTCGAAGGCGGCGACGGTGGCGGGCGCCTCGCGGGGTCCCGGGATCAGCGCAGCGGCGAGCAGGGAACACGCCAGAGCCAAGAAGCCCAGCAAGTGCATGGTGGAAGGACCGGGAGCGGGGAGGCCGGTCCGCTGGCAGGCGCAGGCTGGGGCGCAAGGCTGAGGTCCTGTCTTCGTCCCAGTCCCGCGGTTTCCTTCGGGGGACCCCCCCTGGGCGAGCGGATCCCCGGGACTCCGCAGTTCCCAACTTTTGCCCTCCGATATGGCAGCCCGCGCCGGGGAGAGGCGTCGGGTGTCAGGTACGAGGCTCACAGGAAACCGGACATCCGAGCTGCCCTCGGTGGCGGCCCGCGAGGTGAAGCGAGGGCGCCGGGGGCCGTCTCCGCCGCCCGCCGATCGCGTTTTGTTTTGGCGTTTTGCAAAGAAGGGGAGGGGGGATTGGTTAAGCCCAGTCACCCCGAGATGTTCCACTGGTCCCGAGGAGCCCGCGGGTCCCTCGTCCCCCTCCTCCCTCCCCTCGCCCGAAGTGAAAGAAGCCTGGCCGCGGGAGCCGCGGGAGAGGCGGTGGCGGCGGCGGAGTCGGGGGGCGGGAGGAGGGCGGCGGGGCGCCCGGCGGCGGCGAGGCCGGCGAGCTCCCGGGCGCTCGAGCCTCCTGCGCGCGCGGGGCCGAGCGGTGGCGGCGGCGGGCGCAGGGGCAGGGCATGACTGATGCGCCCTCTGCCTGCGCTTATGTGAGAGAAAGCGGCCGAGGGAGGGAGCGTGCCGAGCCCCGTCTGCCCTCCCCTCTCTTTCCCTCGGAAGCTTGCTCCCTCCAGCCTCACGCTTTCCTCCAGCCCCACCTCCATCCTCTTCTTGCTTTCCCTTTCTCTCCACTTCTCTCTGGTCTGTGCTGGGAGGGGCGGCCAGAGGCTCAGGTTAAGTCTGGGGACTGGAACTCTACCCTCATGATCAGTTTTAGAGGCCACATGACTGAGCTCAACTACTAAAAAGATAGGGGTAGGAGTGTTTTTTTTGGGGGGTGAGGGTGGGGGCGAAAGTACAGTGGGTAAGGGGAGATAAGTGCTTTGACTCTTGAGGTCAAGTCGTAACTCTAAGCATTCTTTGTCGTTAGAGTCCCCACGAAGTTTGGAATCAGAGGAGTTCTAAAAAATCTTCCAAGAGAAAGTCATCATTAGGGCAGAGAACTTTGGGGCCGTGGAATGAGAAGTCTCATCATCACCACCACCATCTCCACTCTTCTTTGTTGCTCGAAGTAAGAATGTGGGACTTCTCAGAATACAGGGCAGTCTGTTGAAACAGAGGCTAGATTTGTGATTTTCAGAACGTTCTATATTTCTAGATGAGCTGGAGTCTTCAAGGACACTTAAAGAGACACACCCCAAAAAGTTTCTGCAAGACATACCTTCCATTTACAAAAAAAAAAAAAAGTCGATGAGGATGTGACAATTTACATGCTAAAAGAGCCATCTGCTGTGGTGCCTTTGCTCTTTGGAAAAGCACCTCGGGACTTTGTTGTGTTACTGGAGACTGTAGTGGCTTTCCTCCTTGGTGCTGGTGGGCATATTGCAGAAGCTCCAGTTAAGCAGTTTCAACTGCGTTCAAAACATAAAGGGTCTTGTATATTTGATTTAAAAAAAAAAACTCTATTAAGTACACTAACATATAAAATTATAGATTGAGGAAAGACTTTTCCTTGTGATTCAAATCCTAAAATATGAAGATCTCCTTACCCAACAGTTACACAAACATTCAAATACCCCTGCAAACAGGGAACACTCTGTGGTATGCCTGAGCGTGTTCCCTTTACTGAGGACCAATGTTTCTGAAGTTTCCTTCCATCTATCCATTGCTTTTGACTTTGGCGTTTTGCACACTTCATCAAACTTCCTAACTTCCACATGTACTCTGCTCGGATATTTTGGAAATATATGTCACATTCTCCCAGGCCTAACTTTTCCTACCAGTGAAAGATTCCTTTTTATTTAACTTGACAGCTTCAATATTCCTCATCCATCATGCTAAGTTTATGTTCATAAAGTACACTGTTAAGAACATGGCTCCATACTTAAACTCCTCCATTGAAGCATGCAAGAAAAGGGTCTTCCTTGTCCAGAGCATAAGCATTTGTTGACGTAACCTTGGAACAAGTTTATTTTCTGGCAGCCAAATTCAACTCTTGATGCAATGGACGCTTAAAGTTGACCAGATTTCTCAAGAAATCTGCATGCATACTCTATTTAGTCATGTGTGCATAACTCTGTCTTTGTGTCAGGGTTGCTCGCTGTGCCCTAATTTGTGCTTTGGTATTAACATAAGGAAGTTCTACCTTGCCACAGTCAGCCCATCACAATGTGTTGAGATAACTCGGGATCTTGACTTGGTCAATACGTTCCCCTCTTTCAGTGTTCTTGTTGTAGGTGTATTTAAATAACTTACCACATTTATCTTCTTATCTTAGCAAAGTTATAAGAATTGGAAATCTAAAGACAGGCTGGACTGGAACTCAGGTGGAAATGGAGTGCCCTTGTAATCTTGTCCCAGTGCAGTGTTCCTCGACTTTTATTGCACTTGGAATCACAAGGGGTGGCTGTAAAAACAGATGGTTGGGCACTCCACCAGAATTTATGGCATTCTGGGAGAAGACTTGGATGTCCGAAGGCCCACATTGAGAACTTCACACATTTCCAACAGCCTCAGGGTATAGCATGGTATGAATACCATAACATCGACAAACTCAATGTGTATCAAAATGTATTAGTGACAGGATTTTAAAAAATCCTTAGCGCATACTTTTTCCATTGAAATATAGTTGTCTTCCTACTGCTATTGTTGTTTGAGGCAAATAAAGTTCTATTTAAATAAAAGGAATGTCAGTAGTCTTTCAAAACAATACAGTAGGACTGGCAATAGAGCCCAATGTTAGAATGCGTACCCACCATGCATCAAGCCTAGGGACTCAAAAAAGCAGCAGTAATAGTAGTATCAGTTCTTAGCAACAAACAATTTAAAGAATAAGAAGTCTCGGAAAGTAAAATGAAAGAGTTTCTGGGCATTTTTTCTCAACTTAACACCTTAAAAAATTATATGAACCATTGACAGATTTTGAAGTTTAAAAACAATTGTTTTTACTGGGTTTTGATTTTTTTTTTAAATTGGTTACTTCCTCCAAGATCTTTTAAGACCCACTGCTACCTTTCTTTTAAATGTGCTTCTAAAGGAAGGTGTAAGGGGCATTTTACTCTTTGCTTTGTTTTGTTTTCTAGAAAATATTACGTTGCTAGTAGATGCTGAGCAGAGAAAATTGGGGAAACGTTAAATGATACCTACAGTTTGTTGTACCCTTTGTGTTTCACATCTTTTTGGAAGACAGTATTTGAAGGCAAATAGCAATATGTCTAGGTCTGTATCTTATCAGAGTATTTTTAGCCTCCTCTGGGCCAAATTCTGTCATCTACCACCTTGAGAATCCATCAGAGTCAAGTGGTAATGATGCAAGAAAGGAATTTTCATTATGGCCACACTGGGAAGATTGTGGGCCCTGTAGTGGATGGGTAACTGACAAGAATTTCAGGCTTATACAGAATATGAAGAAAAGCCTGGGACAAGAATTCTAGTCAAACAATTTTAATAAAGCTGGTGTTATGTTCTTTATTATTTGGCTTGTTTATGCTTGGAGAGTCTGCTGCCAAGGAAAGAATTGTTACTGCCCCTGCTTAAAGTTGGGGACTACCCTGATTATTTTTTTTTGAGGTAATGGTTGCCATGTGGGGTCAATTTTGTTCCCATCCCTAAGAACTGAGAAAACTCGCCTATATGATTTACTGTTTGGAGATCTTGAAACTATTGGTATTTTTACCTTTGAAAAAAGATGAGAGATTAGATAAATTTAAGAGTAAATGGCATTCTTGCCCGTTTTTAGACAGGCACCTTGTAAGAGCTTAACACTTCTACACAGTACTTCAGAAGGAATATGGCCCAGGCATAAGAGACAACTTCAGACTCAAGCAGCACTTTCAGCAAATGCAGCCTTTATGTCTCTTAGATACACTGTGCATGCTCTAACTTCTGTTAGATTCTGCCCATCTCCTTTATCTCGACCTATATCTGATTTCAATTAGTTTCTTGCTTTGTTAATTTCATTTTGTGGTTGTAGTTCAAACTTTTCTAATTGAGTGAAAAAGCCATTGACTTCTCATAACTCTAGTCTCTATGGACCACAACTTAAAATATAAGTTTTGGCTGAGTAGTATGGTGCATGCCTTTAACACCAGCACTCGGAAGGCAGAGGCAGGAGGATCTCTGAGTTTGCATTTGTATCAGTAACTCTTCTGTTGCTGTGATGTGAAATCCAATGACTGAGGCAACTTACAGAAAGGAAGAACTTATTTCAGTTTATGACTTCAGATAAATAAGAGTTTATCATGGCTGCAACAGCAAGAAACTGAAAGAGCCCATCTTTAACAGAAGCATGAAGCATAGACGCAGGATGGAGGTAGGAAAAGGGAATGAATTCTCAAAGCTCAACCCTCACTATGGTGACACGTTGCTTCCAGAAAGACTGCTCCACCTAAAACTCCCCAAACACCACCACAAACTGAAACAGGTGTTCCATACCTGAGCCTATAGAAGGCAAGGTCATTCAAGCCCCCTCATTCCACCCTCTGGCCTCCATAGGCTCATGATCACTTAATACATCAAACTCATTAGTATGTCAGAAGACCCACAGTCGTAACACTTTTGACACTGTTTAAATGTCCAAAGTTTCTTCTGAGGCTCAATGCCGTTTCTTAACTGTAGCACCCTGTAACTTACACAGTTCTGTCATAAAAGGGCTCAGAATACATGCTACCATTCCCAACGGTAATATTGAAGGAATAGTGAGGAAAACCGAACCAAAGCAAAACCAAACCCAAGCAGGGCAGATTTCAAATCTTGCCACACCATGTCCAGTATCAACAAGAGTTACATGGCTCTGCCCCTCCAGCTTTACTACTCACAGCATGGCCTGTTTCCGGTCCTGTACGCAGATGTCTCAAGGATCTGGTACCTCTAACATCTTTGTATCTGAAACCCAGGATTCACTTTCACAAGTTTGCATAGTGACCTCTCAGGGTCCCCTTCATACCTGGAGTCTCATGTCACAAACTGCCTGACCTCATGGACCCTCTGAAAGTGAGGAAGAATTTATGACCCATTTGCTCGCACATTCCCCATCCTTCTAATGTTAGTACCATGTAAACAACGCCACTGACATCAGATAAAGCCCAGGCTCTGTCTGCACCATAGCTTTTGAGGAAATACTCCCCAAAAGATGTCACCTCAATAATGTTGGCCTCCTATTAATCGCAGCTGATTCCTCAGCCCCAGCAAACCGGCATCTATTATCCACTAAAGCAAAGGTTTTAATTGAACAGATCCTAAGTCCAAAATGTCAAATAAATGACTATAAGAGAGTCTTTACCTCCCTCTGAAACTTTGCAAGCCAGTCCTCCATTGTAGGCAGGTCTCTTAAAGCTCCTGTCTTCCAAGATCCTACAACACTTCATTCACCTCTCTACACTCATAGCCTTTCTCTATCCCAAGATTGCAAAATTTTTTCACAGCAATTATTCCACCCTCGGTACCATAATCTGCTTTAGTAAAAGATTCTGTAAGACAAAAGGGGTTCTGTAAAAGATGAGAACTAATAGAATGAATATATGCATACATATGTACACACACATGCATACATACATATTATATTTTGTATCTATTAGATTGACTTACAGTATGTGGTCTGGAGTCCAACTATGAGTATCCCACACTGAAGAGGCCACAAGCTCTTCAGTTCAGGACCCCCAATGTATCATTGGTTCCTTCTGATGCTGAAGGCCTCGAAGAATCCAGGAGAGCTGCTGGTCTTCAGTCTACACTGGAATTGCTTAGAAGTTGTTTCTAAAATCTGTAAAGGAATGTCTTAGAATTCCTAGCAGCAGGAGAAATGAACTTGCCAGAGAAAATGAGGACAAACAGTTAAAAGAGCAAATTTTCTTCATCCAAGTCTTTTTATCCAGCCTCCACCAGAAGGTGCTGCCCATATTTAGGGTGGACCTTCCTGCTTCATAATCTGAGCAAGAAAATCCCTTGCAGAAATGTCCTGAAATTTGTGTTTCTAGATGCAGTCAAGTTGACAACCAAAATTATCCATCACAGTAGCTGAAATTAAGTTTGATATTTGTCTTTAACTAAAAACTTATTTGTGTTTTATAGTTTGAAAAGAGAACTTTAGCTATTTTATAATTCTTCTGTATGTATATTAGGTTATAAATAATGTACATTTTTAGAAATACAGTATTATATTCTTGTACCTAAACAGTTGATTATTGTAACTAATTATATATGTGCCGTATTTGCTACAAATGAATTTTTGAGCTTCTTTGGCAATATTAAAATCATACATGGGCAAACTTTAGAGCTCTCCAGTTATACTGGACTTTATTCCTATTTCAGACTGCAGATTTTATTGATTTTTTTTAACTACTACAAATTTTCCGGTTTAAAATACTATTTATTCTCATTAAAATCATCGTCTGCCAATTTGACACCAGGTATAAACATAAAATAATAAAACTGTAACCATGTCAACATGACTTGCTAATCTCTTCTAGAAAACTCTAGTCTGATGAAGGCAAGATTGTGAGAGAACAACTGAAGTTTACCGTTGTCTTCAGGAAATGCCTACAAATCTGTGTATTGATGGAAATAATATTTTCACTCCAACAGGCAGCCTGATTATCAATAGCAGTTGATATTTCAAAAGCCTTCCTTATGTCTGCCAATGCTATAGAATTATATCACTAGCCCTCTGCCCAATCCCCCTCAGTTCCTCACTTCAAAAGATCTATCTCAGAACTTCTGGAGTTCTGACTCCCATGTCCTTCAGTTTTCTTACTGCTGACAAGCTGAGACTCTGAGAAGATTGGTTAAAGCTGTTCCCCAGCATGACAATAAATCCTACTGAAATGCAACTTTTGCTTACTGAGAGAGCCCCCACTGTTATTTGTGGAGGTCCCACTGAGATCATAATAATATCTCCTTTATTGCTCAAACCAAAACCCCCTAATTCAGAAATAAATCAACCCCCCTGATGGCCTTGAATGATCTTGCTTGGAGATTTTTCCTGCTCCCTTTAGATTTCAGTAGCAATTACTTTTTATCAAGCTACCAAGTGCATAGTGACTTTGTCTCCTTGGACTCCCTTTTAGGGATGCTTTGATTATTTGATTGTATTTATCACACTTATCCCTTGTAGAGATCTGCTGCGTTTTTAACAACATTGTCTTTTGTCATGGCTCTCTTTGTCATTCTCCTTTGGGAGTGAATAACAGGAAGTTCACAAGAAAGAGACTAAATGTAAACCTTGTTAAACCAATTCCTTGAGCCAGCCTTGGGGATCAGACATGCAGACATTGTCTCAGACTGACATTTATTGGCCAGACTTTCTCAAAGCCTTTATCAAAAGTTGACAAGACTTTCAGAGGTATTGTTTTGCCTATGAGATGCTGACTTTGACAGTTTCTCACCAGTCTTTTCCCACTTCTTAAAGCTATGTGTTCACTATGTATGCCCTTAGATTCTGTAGTCATTTGTTGGAGAACCCAATGCATAAGGTTCTCAACAAAAGTTTATCAATAATTCTAATAAAATGGTATGAAAGGCAATTCTTTTTAGTCACAAGTGTGTTTCTACTTTTTTAAAAGTAACAACAATAGAGACCCCAAGTTTCATAGCAGACCTAGAAGAATTAAAATCTATGAAAATTAAGATAAAAATTTTGGAATTTGTTAGTCAAAGCAAACAGAAGGAAGGCTATCCTGGAGTCCTGGAAGAGGCTCTCACACCTCTGGAAGCATACGCTTGTAGACCTGAAAAATCACTTGGTTCTCAGCTCATGTTACCTCGAAAACCTGTAATCCAGAGAAACAGCAAATTTAAAACACAAGGGAAAACTAGAATCCACGGGAAGGGATGCATGATGAGGGCAATAGGAAAAAGAAAGAGACAAGGTAGACTGGTGGAGAAGAAAGAGAAAATATGAATACATACATGTTGTTAGGGAAAAAATTAATCAACTAAAAAAAAATTAACTGGAATCTATAACCGAACACAGCCCTCCTAATTGCAGACTTTAAAAATTCTCAGAGAATGAAACTAATGGATAAACAGCTAAGTGAAGGATCCACATCACTGCAACAAGTGAGTTGAAACAATTTCCCTTTTACCCTTGAACTCCCACAGGTCTCGAAAGAAAGAATAAAGGATTGCCTTATATGTTTTTGTCAATACCGGTGTTGTAAACTCAGCCCAAATCCTTACCACTGCCACTCCTTCTGAAGAATGACTCTTCTCAGGGTATTCCATCTGCTGTCACTTTGATCCTGGACTTGCTCCATTGAGATTCTCAGTTGGGAATATTTTTTTTTTGTGTGTGTCTCTATGCCAGTTTCTCTGCACTTAGCTGTTTTTCCATTGGTTCCATTCACTGAGACTCTTTCAAGGTCTGCAATTAGGAGGACTGTGTTTGGTTATAGATTTCAGTTGAATTTATTTTTAGTGGATTAATTTTGTTCTCTAACAATGTGTATGTATTCATAAAGAGTAATTGTAACAAGAGCAACAAAAATAATGGAGATAATCTGTGCTGTTCTCAGGACTCTTCTCTACCAACCGCCAGAGCCCCTCAGCCAAAACCTTGCAAAAACGTTTTAGATGATACGATCCATGAAAGGAGAACAAGATAATCTCTCTTCTTTTTACCAATATTGGTGGCAAATTTAAATAAGGCTATGGGAATGTGTGCCATGGCATGACTTGTCTGCATTAGTCGGCTTGTGATAAACTGTAAAGCTAACCATGAACCAAGAGCCCACATGTCGGAGAATTTTGTACTGTTATCATAGGATTCCCTTAGAGATTCTTTGCAGGAAATGTTAAATCTAGAGCCAAATTTTCTCCTTTCCAAAGGAGAATGAAAGTTTTGGTTGCTAGGATATTGTGATTCTGACAAAAATAAGTAAATAAATAATAAATAAATGAATAAATAAATAAAGCTTTCCTGATTTTTGAACTTTTGACATGGAGGATTCCAGCCTGTCTCCAAGCATTGACAGAGTTATTAGAGACCTTAGCAACTCCAATATGCTAGCTATTGCCACCCTCTCAATACTTTGCAAAAATTTAGAAATTATTACGTTAAAGCTAAAGTCATGGGCTGAGAAAATGGCTCAATGGATAAAGCACTCTTTTTTGGAGGAGGGGCGGGGGTTGACCAGGGAATTGGGATGCCAAGAACTCATAAAAATGTCTGCTTGATATGGTGGCCACGTGTCTTCCCTGAACTTGGGTGATGAGGACAGATTACCTAGACTCACTGCAATTGGCAAGTTTCAGGTTCCGTGAGAAACTCTATCTCCATAAATTAAGTAGAGAACAATAGAGGGAAAGACCTAATGTCAACTTTGGACCTACACACACGTACGCACACAAGTACATACACTCACATATTCATGCACAAAACACGTAGCAACAACAGCAACAAAAACCTCAGGTCACCACTCATTTACTCTAACCACAAGACCAAACCATCTTCCCTTTGGAAATGAATATTCTCTTCCCCTCAGATTTTGAGATCTATCCTAGTGTATTTTCTCTACAGTTTGGTTAATTTATAAAGAAATGTTGTTTCTTTATCTTATGGTTTTGGAGGCTGGGAAGTCCGTGAGCATCCTACCCATTCCTTAAGGAACTTCCTAAGGATCATAAAGGGCAGAGAACAACAAACATCTAGACAGAGAAAGCTGACTGACTCAAGTCTCTCTTCCTCTTCTTGTAAATCCATGCACATTAT
Source organism: Dicrostonyx torquatus (assembly GCA_028555095.1). Classification (NCBI taxonomy): domain Eukaryota; kingdom Metazoa; phylum Chordata; class Mammalia; order Rodentia; family Cricetidae; genus Dicrostonyx; species Dicrostonyx torquatus. The sequence goes on from JAQHUG010000201.1 coordinate 1,025,947, forward strand.
AATGGAGGGGTCTTTCTTACTTTGCCTGACTATGACAGAGCACTACAAGACACTCATGCATGGCTCTTCTTATCATCAACAATTAGGAGTTTCATTTCCTCTATGTTCTCTGAAGTCGCCTCCACAGACGTTTATTCTAAAGTCTTTGTCCTTGTGAAAAGATTGCCTAGAAAAGTCCCTGGAACAACCCTGGCCACATTGGAGGGAAACGAGGAAATTTTGACTAGAACTCTAGTAAAACTCAAGGCTATAAACACTGGGACAAAGATTTCCCGGCTATATAGACACAAGATTTGAGCTACTGACAAGTGGATTGCTGTTGTATGAGGAGATTTAAAGTTTGAAATTTTTGACAATTCTCCAGAAGCAAACAGTCCTCAGAAGGAGAGAATTTCTACCACAGGGCTGGTTCTAGAGGGACCCTCTAGGACAGGGATCCTTCCATACAACATTCAAAGGACTAGTACCCAAAAGAGGGTGGGCCAGTGGCCGTCCTAGGATGCCTGCGTTCTGTTCTCATTCTTCTTGGTCTCCTTTCCTCCCCCATGTCCTCCATTCTCCCCTAAGATACATGATCACTACAGACTCAAAGGTTCTAGATAGTTAGTGATTTATATGTTTAGCCTGCCAAAGTTCTAGGTCTCTATCTTTAGCGTTGCTTTCTGTGTCTTTAGTCATTGCATAGCTCAAACTCTGAGAGTCCTGTGCACAGCCTGAGCAGCCTGAATGTTGAAGTTCTGATTTGCACATGTTTTTCTGCAAGTGCTACCAGCCAGTTCCTATAGTAAAATACTCAGTTTTACCTACAATTGTTTAAAATCATTCTCTCTCTCTCTCTCTCTCTCTCTCTCTCTCTCTCTCTCCCACAAAGGACGTACAGGACAGGTAACCAAGAATCCATACCCTCTAGAAAGAAAGTTTTTGCCTCCAGTGAAAGCAGCTCAAGGACCCTCTGTCAGAGATAACATCTGTAAACAAACTTCCTTGGAAGAAAGGGAACATGAAACAGATGGTTTGAATTTGAGACCTGCCTGCCTCATATTTACAAACCTTACAAAGGATTGCAGGCCTTACCGCTTACTATGGCCATAACTGACTGTCTATCAGTGCTCTCTTATGTGACCTTTGGCGAACCCCTATTTGCCACATGTGAGTCATGCAAAAAAAAAAAGCATTAGTTAATCCTGGTAAACATCTCCAAAAAATGCCTGAAGTTTAATAGTCTCCCAGTAAACTTTCTATTGAGTGTGAAAAATAATAATGAATTAATGACTATTATCTGCCATTAAGGATATTTTTCAGGTTACTGGGGGAGGGTTGTCAATGACACAGAAACTACAGGCTGAATTATTTTTTAAGAAAAGACATTACTTTGGCCCCTAACTCTGGAAGTCTAAGGTTGAGAAGCCAAACTGGTGATGGCCTTCAGTCTGGCACAGTCCCAGCCTGCAATGTACAGGTTACAGCAAGAGACAAGTAATACATGTGTGTTTATTTTGTATATCTTTGCCTTTTTATTATTTATTTATAAAGCTTTTAGTACAAGGATCGATTAATCACGGAGGCTCCACCTTAGTGCCCCTTATCCAGGCTTAATCACCTCCCAAAGGCCTTCTCAACAAACATCATAGATTAAATTTCCACTGTTAAAACAACTCATGATAGGAATGGAATTTCAGTGCAAGAAGCCTTGAAGGACATTCCTAAGACCTTTCCAAACCGTAGCACTTAGCAAATGTTTGAACAATGTGTTCCTTACCCTCCATTCCCCTCCACAAGTGAAGATCCGATCAAAATGTTTATATTGATCCTTGTCATCTCTATCTTTAATGAAAAAAAAACTGATTGTACAGAGATTGAATTTTACTCATCAATATTATCCTCAAAATGTCTAGCATGGCAATTTATTAAATTTAATTAGCGGTTTGGGTGGGGAGACAGTGAATGGGTAAAAGGCTTGTTATGCTAGCACGAGCACTTGAGTTTGGTTGCTCAGCACTCACACAAAGGACGGATGCAGCAGTGCATGTACTATTCCTCTAGAGCTAGGGGACAGAGTACAGGTAGATCTTGAGCGTTCCCTGGTCAGTTTTCTTGGCTGAGACAGAAGCATGGGAGATCCTATTTACAATAAAAGAGTGAAAGTATAGAAGGGAGACACCTGACGCTGGCCTCTAAGCCTCCTGTCTGTGCTTGTGTTCGGATGCATATGTATGTATAGTACACGGACACAAATACATACAATTAAAAGTGAATAAGGTATTTGGAACAAACATTTGCTTATTTATTATTTAAAAGCTTTCTTATGGTCAAGTTACATACAATGAACTCCATATACCTAAATTGAATAACTTACTATATACAAAGCAAAACAAAATTATTGGTAGTTTGTTTCTTGGAGGTAGAATGGCGGGTAATATTTTTGCACTATGCTTATATCACAGAATGTTCCTTTATAAATAGCACATATTACATGGTAATAAATTTTGGGGAAATAAATGTATGTAAAATTGTTATCATATAAAAATCTTCTTTATATAAACCTTACAAAAATTACTAAATGATCAATGACTTACTAAAAACTAGTGATTCTGCAGGAATTAACAAAGGCAAGGGGAAATCAAGAAAGAAATAATCACAGAGGCCAATGAAGAGGCAGTAGAGAATTGGAAATCAACAGGTAGGAAAAGAGTTTTCTATACTTTCTAGAGAAATATTGAAATGGAGGTAGTGAGAAAAGACACAAGTTGGATCTTGGTAAAAACACAGAGATGTAAGTAAAGTAATGTAATGTAGCATTTTGTGGTAACAATATGATTTTAGAAATAGCCAAAAACAAAGAAACACTTCAGATTGAATGTCAATTTAGTTTCAACATCAAAGGGGCACACTAAAGTGTGTGTGTGGTGAGAGGCTAATATTGTCACTTGACAGAGTGTAGAATCACCTACGAAACAGAACAGAAACAGAATATATGTAAGATATTTCTGTTAGAAAATTTCTGGATCGCCTTAACTGAAGAAGGAAGAACAATGTTAAAATGGGACGGGCACATCTTTAAGTAGACTAGAGTTCCAGACTAGATAAAAAGAGGGCATGTGGACCAGCAACATCCTCTCTCTCCTCTCTCTCTCTCTCTCTCTCTCTCTCTCTCTCTCTCTCTCTCTCTCTCTCTCTCTCTCTGCCTCCTGACATTAGGTGCAATGTGACTACCAATGGATTGTATCTGCTCTCACTCTGAGCCGAAAATGGTCCTACTTCCTTTAAGTGGCATGTATGTCAGCTATATTCAGGCTCAACAATGAGGAAAGTAACTCATATACACTGAAGGTTGGATTTTATCATAATAAGTTTCAGAATAGAGGCATGTTAAGAGACAGGAAAAAAACAGACATTAAAAATAGAGAAACAGAATCAAAAAATGCCAAGATTATAAATTTATTATGTAAGATTTGATATAAATTAACCTAATGTGTCAATGAATATTTGAGTAACTGAAGTAGCTTTGAGTTACTGAATCTGTATGAGTTACAATTTTATACCTGTAACCTTAGTCCGTCCCAGCTATTTGATGGTAGGGATGGGAATGCTCCTTATTTACGGATGAGGACATGGGGTGGAAAATGCCAAAATTTGAATTTATATCCTACAATTTCATGTATTTATTTCTAAAAAGGTCTTGTGTTTTCTTGACACATTACATAGGGGAAAGCAACAAGAGAAAGCAGAAAATCAGAAGAAATGTTTGAGCCTGGGACCAGTTGAGATCTGAACAGCAGCAGGATACATAAAGAAACACAGAACCACTTCTGTTCGCATCCAGGTCTTTGTCATTGCTTTGTACTGGCTTTGTTTTTGTCTACCCTGAAAAATTTCATTATTCTTGAGTGCTGATGGAATTTTCTCTCTCTTCTTTCTTTATTTCTTCCTATTATTTTTACATTTTATTGGTTCATAGTACATGGTTTGACTTTATTTATCCACTTCTTCAACTCTTTCCCAATTCTTCCCAAATGGAAGTTTATGACAGAATATATTTAATTGTTTTTTTTAAAAAAGTGGTTACTTGGGGTTTTATAACAAACAAAGTTTTAATGGGCATTTTTAACAAAATAAAACACATATAAATTATGTCTAAAAACTAGAATAATTTATAAATAGATGTCATGTTTTGAATACATTAAAAACTGTGAAAGAAATAATAGGAAGTACCTCTTTTACAGAAAGAACACTGTAGACAATATTATAGATAAAACATCACAGATAATATTACTTGCTATTTGTGATGAACAGGTCATTGATAGTTGATAATATACATGAATAATTAAAGCTATATTTTTTACTTATGACAATTGATTGATAAGTAAAAATAATATTTACTGTCATGGAAATTCATAAAATGATGGTCATATCAATGAACTAAAAATTCTGACTTTCTATTTGACTAATTCATGTAAAAGACAAGCTGGTTACTAAATTCCCCTTAGACATTAAGCTTCCTATATTATTCATGAATTTTACAACATTGCATTTATGCTTTTAGCATGAACATTTCTTGTTCTTTTTCCTATATGAACTGACATGCTAAATTCATTCAGCTGTGACAAATACCAAAGCCATATAGAAAAAGATAGATGTAGTATACACAGATTCTTAGAAAGTCTATATTAATGTCATTCCAGAATTAAAATATATATTTTGCCTCAGAAGCAACCCAAGACTTTAAAAACCATCATTCGGAAAAGAAGTATCTCCTACATATGTCCAGTGGCTATCAAACTGTGAGTCATGATCCCCTTGGGGGAGTCGAATGATCCTTTCAAAGACCATCCTGCATACCAGATATTTACACTATTATTCATAACACTAGCAAAATTGCAATTATGAGGGAGCAGAAGAAATAATTTTGTGGTGGGGGTCACCACAATATGAGGATCTGTATTAAAGGGTCACAGCATTAGCAAGGTTTACAAGCACTGGTCTAAACTGACTATATAATGGCCAATATAAATTGTATCTTGTGCACTTTCTGATAAAAACAAGAGCTTCATGGGTTCTCTCTTTACAGCCGTGTTCTACCAACTTTCTCCTCAGCACGTAGATTACCTGAGTACTTTTAAAAGCAAGGGTGGTGTTTCAGGCTTGTAAGCCCAGCACTTAAGGAGATATATTTTAAATGTATCCTTATTTTGTGAAGTCTTCCTGTGCTAAATATTTGATAGTATATTTTGCTATTACAGAACATTTCAATTCAGATTCCCCATATTTTGAGTATTTGATAGTCATTAGAATCAAATGTCTACTATAGACAATATTGTTCCAGATGAAACTTTTATACCTTAGAAGTACCCTCCACACTTTCTACCCATCGTTCCTTTTTTCCTGACTGATAGACATGGCTTCTTAATGAGTTCCCCATAGTCACTGTTTTGTCCTTCACTGTGATTCTAATTCCAGTCTTCATGTAGATCAGCCATTCAATCTTGATTCTTAGTACTCTGGCCTACTCCAATCAAGTGAAGTTTGGTTTTGCTTTTAGCCCTTCACTGTTAGAAACACACCATGGACTTCATATTCAACTTCATATTTATCTCATACTATAGCTTCTTATTTAAATAAAAAGAAAAAGCGAGAGAGAAAGAGGGAGGAAAGGAAGGAAGGAAGGAAGGAAGGAAGGAAGGAAGAACATTTCAATTCAGATTCCCCATATTTTGAGTATTTGATAGTCATTAGAATCAAATGTCTACTATAGACAATATGGTTCCAGATGAAACTTTTCTACCTTAGAAGTACCCTCCACACTTTCTACCCATCGTTCCTTTTTTCCTGACTGATAGACATGGAAAGAAAGAAAGAAAGAAAGAGAAAAAGAAAAGAAAGAAAAGAAAGGACCACCTAAATCTCCGTGCTTTGGCCAAATTGAGACTCAGACATCTTCAAGTTTGTTGGTTAATTTTTCCCAACTAGACACAAACCAGAAGGAAGGGGGCACCTCAGCAGAGGAGTTGTCCCTATCATTGTGCATGTGGACATGTCAGTGAGGTATTTTCTTGACTAATGATTGATGTGGGAGGGCTCAGCCCTCGATAAACAGGTGGTCCTGGGTTATACAAAAGAGCAAGCTGAGCAAGCCATGAAAACCAAGCCAGTGATCTAGTTCTTCCTCAGTTTCCACTTCTAGATCATATCTTGAGTTCATGTCATGGCTTTCCTAGATGACAGGCTGTAACCTGTAAGCCAAGCAAGCCCTTCCCTTCCTAAATTGTTATTATTTAAGATGCTATTGAGAAAGAATTACGTCCCAGCTCTCTCTAACACTTCCCAGGTTTCTTACTCAGCTCTCCCAAGTCAATAATCTCTTTTTCCTTACTTTTTTTGTTTACTTTTCTCTTTTGTTTGTTTGTTATTTTTGTTGTTGTTATTGTTTTCTCGAGACAGTTTTTCTCTGTGAAACAGTTCTGGCTGTCCTGGAACTTTCTTTATAGACCAGGATTGCCTCCAACTCAAAGAGATCCTCCCGCCTTTGCCTTCTGAGTGCTGGGATTAAAGGCATGCACCACCACTGCCAAGTGTAGCCTCTTTTTCTTTATTATTGTTACAAACATAAATGTGTTTATGCACAAATATGTATATATCTTGAGTATAAAATATGCAAATATAACCTGTTGAGTCCATTATTGCTGTTTTGTGTTCAAGGTTGGCCATTCTACATTAGACTACTTTAGTTAGTGTTTAATCACAGCAGTCTTGAAGCAAACTAGGATCTCATTTGAGATACTTTACTTTCTCCAACCTTATCTATTTATTGAACACAGACAGCTAAGGTTCATAGAGGTCGGTCTGAAGAAGCTCCAAGATACAGGAGTCACACAGAAATAACATTGCCTCTGGCACTACGCCATTTCTCTATAAGGGATGCTATGCACTGATCTCTTCTTTTTTCCTCCTGAAATATACTTGTATTTCACATGTTCTACTTCAAAGATATTCTACATGATAGGAATAGGTTCAGTTAGTTTCAGACTTCAACATTTACATGTTCCTGCCTATACACACATTTCTCAAGGGATTTCACGAACTTCCATGATGTTAAATAATGTACAGTATCAGCCCCAATATTGACATTTCCAATCATTTCCTGTTCCTTTAGCTAACACATCTCTTATTCTCATTTATTCTCTCTAGCTTTTATGGCTCTTGCCGTTCTCTTGAACGGCATTAATTTTTGTACCATTACATCCAACAAGCACAAAATTTGACTTTTCTTCTAACAATGTTATCCCTTCATTCTTCCAAATGTATTATTTAAATTTAATTTCTTAAAAAATGTGTGGTGTTTGTGTGTGTGTTAGTATGGGTATATTCAAGTGAGTTCAGTGCCTATGGAGAACAGTAGAAGGCTTAAATGCCCTGGAACCCTCCTCATATGAGTGCTGGGAATTTAACACAGGTTCCATCTGCAAGAGCAGTAAGGCCCTTTTATTACTGAGCCATTAATCCATCCCCATGCCACATGTTTAATCAGTCATTAAAATCTAGTCATTCTTCTGTGGAAATTTCTCTTGAATTTTTGCTTGTTCTTTCTGCTCAGCATGGTTCAATTCAATGTCTGACATTAGACTAGCATCAATCTTGGCAATGTTACATCTGTATTGTAAATGACTTGCCTTTCACTATTTTCCACCTTTGAAAATTATAATGATAACAATGATGCTTATAACATATTTTCAGCTCTCCTCTGCTTGTACTAGAAGTTTTTCTGTGCATTATTTTGGGAAAAATAAGATTTGGAAATATTTTCCACAGAAGTCAGAGATGAGAAGCCTAGACAAATAAAGAGAGCTACATTTGATAAGTTTGGTTTAGGGCGCATGCACCTAATTTTTTTAAATAATAATGTGCATTTTATGTATTCTATACTCTGTGAATTGCTGAGAATAAAATAGGGTTGCATATTCTTTACCCTGATGTGCAGATGCTGGAGAAATCTTGGCTCTGTCTTTAGCATTTCTATCAAGCACTGTGAGTCCCACTTCTGTCATGATAAACTTGTTTATTTTAAATTTTCAGTTCTCTTCCTTGGTACACACAGAAATAATTTTCTCTTCTTAGGATGTGAGATTATTTCAAATTCTGCTTATTCTTTCAAAAATACTTTGATAAACAGCTGTTCCAAATTTCTGGAGAGAGGGAAAATCATAGATTCATAAAAAAATTAGTGTGATTATATCTGTCAGTGCAATCTTCCAAGCTCCTTTTCCTGAAAGAGTTGATTTTTGTCTTATTAACTAAACTATAAACTTGGCTTAAGTGGCTGTGAAAACAGACATCTAATTTAGAAAAACTTATTTTGTACAAAAAAGAGAGAGAGAGACAGCGAAGAATGAAAAATGCAGAAAAAGTAAAGAAGATATATTACATAAAAGATTATAAAAGTTGGGCCAAAGATATAGATATTTCTGAATATTTAAACATTACTGTTGTACTGAAATATGGACTAAGTTTCTCAATGCAATTAATTGATCCTGGTTAATAGTTTCCATTAAATTGAGGAAAATAAAAACACATGAACAAAAGATTTATTAAAAGAAAAGTTTCTTTTCTCATGCAAGGTGCTTGAAAAATTTCATGTATGAGTAGAGTAGACTTTCTGAATAAAAGGTTGTTTCATTTTGAATCTTAAAAAACCCAATTGAAATTTTGGTAACTTATCAGTAAGTGAAAAGGAACAAAATTTAGCAGTTTACAAAGGATGTTGAGGGTCTTACTCCTGTGTCTTCATAGGATACAGAAAAACCTCAAGATGTGCCCTGAAAGCGCTGGGGAAACTGACAAAGACAAAAAAAGAAAAAAAATTGTCTGTAAAAGAAGTAATTGGGATCTCATTTCCTCTTTTGAGGAAATACCAACAGAGATTAGTAGGCAACAAAGGTTGCAAGTTTCTCATGGTGGGAGTTGTGTCATCCTGTAAGAGGAGGAATTGACACTTGTAACCACACACAATGCCAGGATACAGCTTGGGGAGAAGGACTCAATAGGGAAGCCAAACACCTCTGCTTAATCCCTGATCTACTTGCCCAGTCTGAAGACCTAATTTATATTTTGTGCCCATACTTTAAAAGTAAGATCTCAGGTGTCTGAAACTATGGAGTAAGTATTTCTGTCTGTAGCTATGGAAACAGAAGAACAAGAAGTTCCACTTCTGTTTCTCCTCTTCCATAGTTTCCTTTCAAAGCTCCTGCTAGATTAGCACTGACAGGATGCACAGAGCAGAGAAGGCATCGGATATACTTTCTTCCCATGTAACGACAATTCTTGCTCATATTGGTCTCTTTGAGGTGTCTGAAACAAGTGCTGATTTCAAGAGAGTTCCCTGATGCTTTTGTGTGTGTCCATAGTTCTAGACCTCCCACTGATCCTCTGTGATGTCTCCACTTGGTGACATCTGCCCAAGAGTAACCAAAGAAAATCTCTTGTCAGTATGGTACTACCAGCAAGATGGTGTTTTTTAATGGTGATGCTGCCACTAATACAAAACCAATAAAGTTGACACTGTATGTCTAATACTAGTAGGTAAATGAGAGTATTGGAGTAGCATTACAGTAATGTGGTGGTATATGCTTTATAACAACACTTGGGAAGTAGAAGAAAAAATCATTAATCCAAGGTCATCCTCAGCTACATAGAAGTCTATCCTGGTCTATATGAGAGCCCTTCTCAAAGCAAAGCCAAGTACACACACAGAATCAAAAACAAAGAAATGTATTATTTTGGTGTTGTAAGTGAATGTCGCTACACATAGGGCTGTGCACATATTTCCATAAGATAGGCTTCATTATTGTATAGGACCATTCTGTTTATTATTATGGACTACTCTAAAAGGAAAAACATGCTTACCTCAACAGAACAAGCTGAAGAATTAGCTAGATATACTTTCTCACTTATCTGAACAAATTAAAGTAATCAGAGCACTTGAACTGAGAAATATAATTTAATATAATAAATGTACCAAGTTTAAGAATAAATACATCTGTAATTAAAACAAAATCTGATAAAAAGTTTTGAATGTTAGTTCAGCTATCAATATTATCTTACATACAGCTAATTAAATTTTTTAATGAGCTTAGAAACTAGTTTATACACACATATATCATTCATTCCATAAGCAAGCATGTTTTTCTATTAAAATATTGAATATTAAATTCTACATTGAGGACTGGGGATGTAAATTATAGGTAGACCTTTTGCCTCTAAAATGTAAGAGCCTAAGCTTAATTCACCAAAACTACAAAAAATGGGAGGGGGAGTTAAAACATAAAAAACAGAACAAAAAACACATAGACTTTTCCTATTAATTAGTTAATGTCCTAAAATAAGATAGTCTTATCTCAATAAAAATGACTCTTTTAACAGTCTCAATTGTACCTCATTTTTAGCACCATCACTGTAATTATCATGCATATATAATTTTAATATTGGCTCCCGAATAGTTTTTGTGGCAGAAAAAACCATATGTCTGCCCTCAGGACCCATTATGTGCAATACAGGTAACCAGCCAAATATGAGAAGCAATATTCCTTCCTTTTAAATGGCTGCTCTATTTTACTTCTGTTCCCAGAGGAAAAGTGTACAATGTTACCTGCAGCTGGTTACAAGCATATGTGTCATCCAGTAGCTCTAGGAAGGAATCTAGGGCATTCTCTGCTGAGCCATGATCAATCTGTGTTAGTCACACTCCAGCTAGGTCACTTCCCACATGGGTAGCAGTACAATGGAAGCAAGGAAAAGAACCAAATTCCTGTTGCCTTTGTTCTTGGAGTTTGCAAGGGAAAAAGAAAAATGGAATGCCCTGTTCAATTCTGTTTAGCCAAGATCAAGTAAGGAAGGCTAATCTTGGATTTAGACCTTTAACTCTCTTTTATCCTCTGTGTTTTGCTTGAGAGTTTCTTTAAAAAGGATGTGATAGTACAAAGTGATTCTTTAATGATAAAATACAATAGCCCGCAATATACCTAGCTCACAATCATCACCTTAGCTGTTCAGAAAAGCTGAATACTGTAAGGCTAATGGCTTTTCTCCCACTTGGAATTAACAGTCATAAGGCATGACACTTTTGTCACACATTTACCAGTTTATTTACAGGGACTGTCAAAAGACAGCAACAGTAGATAGAGTAGATAGAAATATGAGTAAAAGAATATATCCAGAATAAAAATAAGAAATACTATGTTGTCTTAGTATATAATGTCATTAGCTGTATTTCAGAGTAGTTTAAATCTGGACTCAATTTTGTTTATTGATTTTGTGGGATATAAACCTCATTACTGACTGGTTGGTTTCTAGATCCAAGGTTATTGGCCGTGATTCCCAGTGGCATAGCTGTTCCACCAGACATCCAGAAAGCCACCAAGATAACAGAATTTATGCTTCATTGAACAATTGAAAGACATTGTTCCTACTTCTGTGTTGTGCATTTTTCTATACAATATGGGTAAGCAATATTTTCCATGTGAACTTAAAAGACAGAGATTATCCTTTTCTTTGTCTCTTTGTGCTGAGGTAGATCTCATTGTTTAGCTCAGGCTGTCCTCCAAGTCATGTGCCTCTTCTCACAACCTCCCAAATACTGGAATTACAAGAATGTGTCACTACACCTGCTGATGAATGACTTCTCAAAGTCTAATGACAAACCTAGAATCAGTAACTGACGAGATATGATTAAATCCTCTTTCAAGCGTCAGTGGTTTGAATTAAACAGTCCCCAAAATGAATCAGAGCTCAGTTTCAAATATTGATGGAATTATTTCTTCTCTTTAGAACGTGGTGTTGGTGGGGGCATCAAACATAAAAATATGGGGTGATTATACAGCAGAACAAACTAATTGAGCAATTTGGGGTCAGCTCCTGGATGTTGAATTTTAGCTCTTAGTTGCCAGCAGAAAGACAAAGAATATGTTGTTCAACTGTGTTTTGTCTGTTTGTTTTTGTTTTGTATTTTTTTTTGCTTTTTTGCACTTCAAATTGTTTTCTACCTAATGCAATGTCATAGAAGTACATTTGATCGTTTTGAATTAATATTGTAGAATGTTTAATGCAGTGCCTGGAACAAGGAGCACTATAAGTGTTAAATAGGAAATTCAAATTTAAAAATACTTAACTTCATGACATCTCCAAATTGCACCAGGAGTAGATTTGCGTATCAATTATTCTTAGACTTAATTGTACATTACTTCCAATGGCTGTGATCAGATTAGTATTTAGAATGGGTTGTCCCAGGCTGTGGATGTGGGGTATATTGTTCTAGGTCAGCAATTTGTGATACAGGAACAGATCAGAGAGACATTTAGGTCAGGATAAGATTCAAAGTGAAACTATGAAAAAAACTACTGCAATGGTTAATATCAATTGTCAGCTCAATGATGTATAGAGTCACCTTGGAGAGGATCCTTTAGGAGGATTACCTTGTTAGATTAATTGAGGGAGAAAACCTATCTGTAGTGGGGGGCACACTTCTCTACACTGGTGTTCAGGGCTATGTGAAAAAAAAGAAAGCGAGCTGAGCATCAGCATATATACTTGAGAATGCAATAGGACCAGTTGCTTTAAGGTTCCGCAGTCTTAGCTTCCCTACCATGGTGGACTGTGTTTGAACAAAAATAAACTCTCCTTTCCTTAAGTTGCTTTGTAAGGGTGTCTTATCACAGCAACAGAAACGTAACTGATGCGTAGTGAGGAGAAGTGTCGAAGAATCTATAAAACTGCCTGGCTACCATTGGCTCTGTCTCTGTGCCTGGGAGAATAGCAGGTAGAACCTCATTATAGCTCTACAGCAGCGACCATGGAAATTGCTAGGTCCTGACATAGTAAGCAGCTCGGACTTTTCATCCCCTCCTGTACCTTAGTTGGGTCAAGGACTCGTAGCCTCTATTCATGGCAGGCACCTATGGTATGAGATAAAATTTGAAAAGAATCCCCAAATTCCTTTGATTGTGAACATGGGCCTTGTCTGTCTCTCTTTACTAATGCCCGCACTACAAGGAATTTGTCAATACACAGCTATATTAACTTTTGCCAGCATTCTGTCATACCAATGGATTTCATGATAACTATGTTTGAAAATACTTGAAAATAAAATAAAATTTCCAGTGGGAGAATGCCTGAAATAGAACAGAAATATGCTGGGAAACTCAGAGGCAAATAATTTGGGCACTTCATTTAATAAATATGTTTCAAGCCACTGTATAAATCACTTGATTTTTCTGAGAGTTATAGAATGTTCTCATGGGAACATATCATAAGAAAAAGTACATAAATGTATAAAAAATGATAAGTAATTAAAATAAGAATTCACAAAAGTAACTGAGAGGTCTTTGTAATTCATAAATATATGTACTCCAAAAGTGAAAGCATACTTCTTTGTAAATTTTGTCCTGTACTCATGTTGTTTCAAAGTAATTTAGGATTTCACTCTTGAGTGTAAAGATTTATGTTGACAAATTAAAAGTGACATTTTAAAATGAATAATTTTATCTGAAGGTAAGATCTTTCACAAGATTTTTCACATTGTTATTTTAGATGGTTGCTCTTTAAAATAAGAGTTTGTTTTCTTCATTGGCTGCAGAACTAATATATTCCTAAATCAAATTAAGCCACTACTGTGTTTCCTATTTAGTCTCAAAATTCAAAATGATGATGCTTACTGCAGATCTTACTTTTAGTTTCACCCCTTAATGTTAAGGAGATGAAGAGATAAACATGTGGGTATCTAGACAATTTGAACCACGGGATGCAATTAGTATCCAAACCCAGGGTAAGATCCTTGCCTCTCACAGTTGATGTCATGGAAGGATTGAGGAAAGGAACAATTACATTTCCTTGTCCTCTCAGTGACTTCTGACACCAACTACCTGCAATTGAGCCAAACTTCACAATTCAATAATACATTCTTCTCCAAGAAAACTTGCACCCTATGCATCAGCTGCTAGTTTAGATTCTTCAGACCACCATCATTCTTGCCAGCTGGCTTCAAATTTGGGAGTTCCCACTACTACTTCAAATTTGTTTGCTAGACTGACTCGCCAAAACTTACAAGAGTGTTATAATGATGGTTATACTTTATTATGACTACAGGAAATCCGAACCATCCAAATGGAAAACTTCTTCGAGTAAGATCTAGGAGAGGCTCAAATATGGAAACTCCCATTAGCTGTGAACATGTGGACTCTGTGAACTCTTACACCTTATTATCTTAATATATGGTTACACTCACAATATCAGCAATTGCTGAAGCTCAACTTTTTCTCAGGGTTGTTATTTTCTTGGGGTTCCATTACATATGCACTGTTAGTTGATTCAACGAACTTGTCCTTTACTCTCCAACCTCTGTGGAGCCCAGGCTGATATCACCTAGCATGAAACTCTTGCTGTTCATGGATGCAGCAATTTATATATAGACTTGGAAATAAAGGTAAGTAGAATCAGGAATCCAAAGTCATTCAATGCTTTATAGTAAGTTCAATTCCAGCCTTGGCCACATGAAATGTGACACAAACAAAAAGGGGGGAGAAGGAAAAAAAGAAATATAGAAAGAAAGAAAGAGAAAGAGAAAGAAAGAGAGAAAGAGGAAGATGATAAAATAGTATATTCCTATAATTACAACCTTAATGGTTGATCTTCCTGATAATTCTACCCTAATGATTCATTTTGTTGACATAAATTATCTACAGGCTCAGCATATATCACTTTAGTATCATAAATATTTAGAAAAGTTATTAGAGGGCAGTACTACGCATAATAAGGACACACTAATTGTTTGAGAAAGTACAAGGACTTGTAAGCTTTCTTCAATGGGAACAGAGAGCAGTTAAATTTCTTCTACACAGTCCCACCCAATTAAAAGTCTCTGAGCTCCTAGGGAAATTAGTTCAATATAAAAGATGTATGTAAATGGTTTTCTTTTTTTTTTTTTTTGGTTTTTCGAAACAGGGTTTCTCTGTAGCTTTTGGAGGCTGTCCTGGATGTAAATGGTTTTCTACTAGTAGTTTTCTATAACTGTCTTTTTGCATATGATTTGTCTCTTTTGTGGAAGACCCTAAAACTAACTGTTGTATGAGGAGGCACGGGCTGGGTCCCCTGTTCTGTACCGCCTGGGTCCCGGCTGCCGGGCTAGCTTACATTTGAAATAACCACACGAAAATTGTATTAATTAAATTACTGCCTGACCATTAGTTCTAGCCTCTTATTAGCTAACTCTTACATATTATTTTAACTCATTCTAATGGTCTGTAAGTTACCATGAGGTAGTGTTCTTAGCAGAAAGATCCCAATCTATGTCCATCTTGGGTAGGAGCAGCATGGCATCTGCCCCAGTGCCTTCTCTTTCCCATCCTTCCATTCTGTCTACTCTGCCCACCTAAAAGCTGCTATATCAAAAGGCCAAGGCAGTCTCTTTATTCATCCAATGAAAGCAACAGAAATACAGAAGGAACCTCCTACACCAAACTAAGATAAAACCTAGATAAAAATTAGATAGAATGATTGATATAGGAAAGTGCTGCACAGTCAATGGAGTTCTCTGCTCTTTACATGTGCCTCTCAATTAAACCAGCACAATGTCCTACTGTTGTTTTCCTTCTATCTGTTAAGATCAGATTGATCTAAATATATTAGAAGAAAACTACAAAACTAATAGTAACAACAGCAGCAAGTAGTGGTTTAAATATATAGAAAAGTTGGAATGATAGAGAGTGAGTTAGTTGGTCATTCAGTGGTTCAAGGACCTTACCTTTCTACTATTACTATTGTTGTTGTACTGTGTCTTGTGCTTATTATATAGTAACTCCACCCCCCCCAATAATCAGCCCAGCGATAGAGAACTGCCTCAATCTCTTCAGGAGAAAATATTTTTCTCATGGTATCAAATACCTTTTCAAGACCTCATTGCTTCTCAACATTATTATGTTGAAGGGATCAAGGTTATACTGAATTTTGATGGTGATTAACCATATTCAAATCATAGTAGTTATGCTCAATTGAAAAGTCATTGCCATAGCCCACTATACTTTATTTATTTATTTATTTTGGTTTTTTGAGACAGGGTTTCTCTGTAGCTTTGGAGCCTGTCCTGGAACTAGATCTTGTGGACCAGGCTGATCTCGAACTCACAGAGATCCGCCTGCCTCTGCCTCCTGAGTGCTGGGATTAAAGGCGTGTGCCACCACTGCCTGGCTCAGGATATTTTATAAGAAGAAAGATATTAGATCAAGAATTTCATTTTTTTCTGTTTCATGGAATTAGAAAAGTAAGGATAAACTAAAACCAAGGCAAACAAAGGTAAAATAACTTAAAAAATTATTGTGGAAACATAAAACATGGAAGAAAAAAATGATATGAAAATCAATAAGAAAAAAATAAATTTTAAATGATCGAAAAAATTTTACCTACATTTACCAAGAAAAGAGGAAAGGATAGATGACTCAGAGAAGATATCAAAATTAGACAAGACAAAAGGAAAATGAAAGACCTACATACTATATAAATAGTTGGCAAAATTTCCTCATCAAAATATTAGCAAGCTTAATACAGCAGCATGTCTAAAGAAATATATGCAAGTCAAGAACAAGTGAAATTTATTTTGAGAATAGAAATATGGTTTGCTGTAAGAAAATATTCCTGGACAACAGGGAAATACATACTCATCTCTGTAGACACACACATACTCACACACAAAAGAATTGGTAAAAATCCAAAGACCTCTTATACAAAAGCATACCCAGGAAACTAAAAAGAGAGGAATTATTCCCAATTTAAAAAGGGTATCTGAGATCTGAAACAGGATCTATGACAGGTTTACTCAGAGAATGTGCAGTACTGATGCTGAAAACTCTGCCCTGCAAGAAGACACACAGCATGAATGTTCACATTTGCCATTTCATTGTACTAAGATTTTTCACTAGTGTAACTGAGAAACGAATTTAGACTACACTTTTATATACTGAAAACCCTGAAGAATTCACACATGCACGTGTACATGTACACACACACACCCTAGAGATACAAGTTAAACAAAACAGCATGATGCAAATTCACTATACATACTTCAATATATTTCTATATGCTAGTAATTAACAGATTAAAAGTACTATTGTTAGTTATGTAGAGTTGTACCCCCCAAAATAAAATACTGGGTTACAGAAGCATTTCAGATTAGTAGACTCAAATTATAGAACAGTTGAGAGAAGTTTAAAAGACTTAAAAATAGAAGTCCTGTGTTGATACGTTGATGGCTTAATGTTATTAAAAGATCGAACCCCTTCAATTTAAGATTAAGGAAAATCTTTATTAAAATTCCCATAAAGTTTCAGTAGAAATAGAAAAATGGGTCTTAAAATTCATAATAAATTCAAAAGTACTCTAAAAGCCAATGTAGTATTGATAATGAATAAGGCAGAACTCATACTCTCTAGTTTAAGATAATAAATCTACATTGATAACTAGCATAAGGATAGATATATATAAATACAATAGAACTGAGAATATAGAAAGTCGCCCACTTATTTCTAGTGAACTGAAAGGTAATTGTATTGATAGCACTAATTAATGTAGAGAATACAGATAGTGTTCTTAACAAATTGTACTGGGGCAGTAGGAAATCTTGTGTCAAAGAGTAAATGTTGACCCCTACCTCATACCATATGCAAAATCTAGCCAAACTCATTAAATATATACATTTATAAGCTTAAAATTTTTTTGAAAGAAAAATGTATTCTTAATCTTAATGGCATTAGATTAATGTGAGTTGGGCAATGACTTCATTAATATGATACCAAAGGTACAAAGAGCCAAAGTAAAAAACAAATAAATTAGACCTCATCAATTTAATAACCCTTGTGTAACCAAGGACACATTAAGAAAATGAAATGGCTATGTTTATAGTGAGAGAAAAGCTATAATTCTCACTTCACATTCAAGAAGCTAATAATCAAATGGGAGGAAACAAAGGAATTTTTGGAGCTGTTGAGAAGTTAAAACCCTCATCCATTGTGTGTGGGAATATCATATAAACAAAACCATAAAATTCCTATAGAAAACAGTGTGAAAGCTCTTTAGAATTTCAAATATAGAGTTCCTACAAAATCTAGCAATGTTGCTCCTTGATGTATATCCAAGAGAAATGGAAACAGGTGTCCAAACAAATGCTTTATATAAACATTCAGTGACACACAATTCACAACAATTAATAGGTAGAACTAACAAATTATTCAACAAATGGCAATGGAATTTCTTAAATTATACAGAAATATTTAGCAAAAAGGAGATGAGTACTTATACATGCAGTAACATAAATAAACACTGAAAGTTCTTATTTGTGTTACAAGTGAAAAAAGGACAAAAGATAAGTTGAAAAGTGGATGCCTGAACTGAACTTGTTTAATAGTTACGTTGTTGAATATTTCAATCGTCACCATAGAAATTTCGCATGATGGATGGAGATAGAGCCAGAGACCCACATTCACACCAGAGCTAGGGATTGTGCTACCAAGGTCCAGAAGAAGGGCAGAAGGAGGGAGAAGATGAGCAAGGACGTCAGGACGGATCCCACAGAAAGAAAGTCGCCCCCATGACAGCTGGAAGTAACTCTAGAGGACGACGTCCCCTCTCCCAGTAAAGCTAGCACTTGGATTTAGGGACATCATTTAAGGGTTGATTATAATTAGTATACAATTGAGGGTTGGGGGAGGAATTTTATAAGCTCAGGGACCCTTTAAAAAAAAGGGGGGGTGAATTGATGGGATTAATAGATTGGTATTTGGGAGCTATTTTTATAGATATTTATATTGGCATTGATTTTTGTACATGGATACAAAGTTATATCGAATATTGTATGCATGAATATGCTTCTACCTCTGTTTAAAACATTCTTGATGTGTTGTTATACATATATATTGATATATATTTACCATTTTACAGTGTACATTTCTACCACTGATTAAGATACTTATATACTGTTTATGTATTGATACCATATTACAATGTATACTTGTTAATTGTTTACATTTGGAGGGTCATTGTCCTCATTTATCACACGGTTGTTTATTCACTTAGTCTTTAAGTCATATAGATATTAAGAATTGTAGATCAATAGTCAGCTATGTTTGTCATACTTATAGCTAGACTAATCAGGTTCTTTAGATACATAGAGATTATATTCTGTATGAATAGTCTTCAACCTCTTCAAAGAGCTGTAGAAAATGGCATTTAATCTAACCTAGAATTCTGTGGTAAAGAGACACAAACGCTCCTGGCTACACCGATCTATTCCCGAGAGACTGTTGAGCGCCAAAGACACTCCAATTGGAGCTTGTCCTCTTCTTGGCAAAACCGGCCTCTGGGCAAGGAACTGCCCATACCTCAACTACTGACAAAATACATAAAAGCTGGAAATGGATAAGCAAAACTGTCAAATCCTGCCAAGACAGGGTAAGATGGTTTTGAAAATTTCCTTGCCTTTAAAAATAATCTGTCAGTTATGCTAGGCCTTAGCCAAAGTTGGTTGCTTCAACACTGCAAATGAGACTTTGGGTGATTGCCCAGGTAGCCAGCTGTCTCTGTGACTTGTTACATATTTTGGAAGTTGTTTGATTGCACTTCCTAATCACTCAGGTAATGTTATTTCCCTTCTCAGATCTTCGATTGGGTTGAAGATTAGATAAATGTAGTTAGTTACTTTCTTCTCATGACTTGGCCAATTTATTGATTGCATAAGAATTAAGTTAGTTGACTGAGATGGAGGGGGGAGGGCCTTGGGCTTCCCATAGGACAAGGTATCCTGCACCATCATAAGGAAGCAGGGGGAGGGTAGTGGGGTAGTGGGGGAGCGGGAGGGCCGGGAACAAGGGGAGTAAATGTAAATTGTTCTTTTAACAATAAAAATTAAAAAAAAAGAACCTATTTAAAATAGACAAGTTCAGAAAATCAGTATAAAAGAAAATGTCCAAAGTAGTTCTTAAGCTAGGAGAAGTAATGGAGAATGACAGTTTGGTTGACAGTACTGTATTTCGAGTATACTATAATTTGCAGAAATGATATTCTTTATTACATCATTTATTTGAAATACTCATT
This sequence comes from Dicrostonyx torquatus, assembly GCA_028555095.1. Taxonomy (NCBI): domain Eukaryota; kingdom Metazoa; phylum Chordata; class Mammalia; order Rodentia; family Cricetidae; genus Dicrostonyx; species Dicrostonyx torquatus. The sequence continues at coordinate 1,046,068 of JAQHUG010000201.1, forward strand.
CAGCTTGTATGAGTTCATTACATCTATCTGTCTGTCTGTGCCTTTCTTTCTGTCTATCTATCTATCTGTCTATTTATTTATACTGTTTGTGTGTGTGTGTGTGTATGTGTGTGTGTGTGTGTGTGTGCGTGTGTGTACCCATGCAAGCATATCATGCAGTGCCTGTGGAAGGTAGAAGACAGCTTGTGAGAGCTGGTTTTCTTTTTTCACCATATGGAGCTCTGGGATCAACATTGGGTTGTCAAATTCAGTGGTAAACATGTTTTTAATTATCTGAGCCATCCATACCACCTAGGTTATATGATTTTTATCTCAATTAAAATACATTCTGCACACAAGAGAAAGGGCTCTGCATCCTATCTGGGCAGCACATGAGAGATGGCCCTCTTGTATGGGGCACAGGTACCCAGCTCTGAGGATGAGAAAGCAGGAGAGCTGACACCCCTGATCTGACATGTGGTGGCATGGATGAGGAAAAGACGACCTTCCTCTTCTGCCCCTTGCTAACTGCAATAGGCAAGAGAACTCATCCTGGGGTCACAAGAGTGAGAGAACTAGCCCTGTCTCTTACCAGTTACATCACACAGGAGAGTGAGTCTTGCAGTCTGTCTGGGCATCATACTGGATGACAACAACAAAAGACAATGACAGAATATTCAAAAGGAGCCCCAGTGAGTGCTGAGGCTACTACCTTGGTGGTGTGGCAGAAACCACAGTCCTTAAATCAGATCAATGACTTGTGACAATGAACACTTGTAAGGAAAGACGAATGGATTAAAGGGAAAACTGTATGACTCAAGGGGCCACACTACAGGTTCCATGACAAGATTCTTCTTCTTCCTCTTCCTCTTCTTCTTCTCCTTCTCCTCCTCCTCTTGCTCCTCCTCCATCTCCTTCTTCTTCTCTTTCTCCTTTCTTTGTTTCTTGTTTTTTTTCTCTTAAATTTTGTTTTGTTGTTGAGGGACTTGAAAAGGCAGAGTGTGGATTTGAGGGGAGATGGAGGTAAATGCAATTGGAATGCATAATGTGAAATCCACAAAGAATCAATAAAAATATATATGTATATATACCTATACATAGTACATACATACATATATACATACATATTTTGTTAAAAGAGAATTCTTGGCTTTGGGTATTCTACCTACAAGTTTGGCCCCTTCAATTCTATCCTCAGTTACATTTTCCTTGTAACAACTTTTGAAAGTAGATTTACATTCCAAAAATCTTTGTTTAAAACTATGGATGTCAAAGCAGTATAGTTTGCTTTAATCAATTTGAGATATTTAAGGAAGAAGAGCTAAACTTGATATGTTATTGTAGAACGATGACTTTATTGGCCAAGAGTAAGGAAAATAACGATCTGCTAAATTTGAATTTATTTAAGCTGTTCTTGTGAAGGTTGCCAGACTGGCTATCATATAGTACAATTTCCTCAAGGCTTTTTTTCCCCTGGTGAAAGATCCACACAGTCCTCCTTCTCCAGCTCCTGATCAAAGCACTCTGCTTGATACCATTCACAAAGTGAGCATGCCTGTGTGTTCTCCAGGAACACCTTCTGGCCTGGAATGTCAGTGAGATCATGTCATCCTCTAGTGGCTAAACTTAAAAGCTGCATTCCAAACCTGGAGCCCTTTGAGCTTTTGTCAACACACTCGGTCCCACAGTGTTCCATACTCATTTTCTAGGACTCTATACTCACAGTTGGGATCATAGGAAGACAATGGCAAGCTGTTGTGTATATGTGCTGTAGTGAATAATATCCTACTGGCTCCTTGTTGGGTACTATATTCCCAATTACTAACCTAAACACTATATAATCTCTTGCCACTTTCATTTTACTTTATGGTCTTGGTAGGTGGAGGTCACCATAACAGTGAAATTATGCCGTAAAGAGAAGGTAAATCAAATAATACAATATGATTATACACATGTGATTGAATTTTTCTTTGCTTTTGGCTGTTGATTTTTTTTCTAGCTAATATATTTGAATTGTATTTTATAATAGTCAAATGTGCAAATATTGTTAACCTATTTATAAATATCCTCAATTACTTTCTACTACTAAAGAATGATTTCTATGGGCTGAAGTATCAGGATAAGTTGAAATAACCGCTAAACTTTCAACTGTTTAAGAATGTCTTACCTGTCTTTTATTCTTACATCACTAAAAGTACACAGTAAATATTTGTGGAGCAGAAGTTACACACTCTCTAACTAATTTATCTGTTTGACACTAATAGAATTTCACATATTAGAACTGCTCAAAACCGCATGGAAAACAAAACTGTCTCAAAGAGCAGTTTGCTTTGTAAAGTCTGCATTAACGAACCTTGACTCTGCCTTATGTCACAGCTGGGCACTGAAACGCTCTCCTTTAAGTTCCAGCTCTGCTAATTCCCTGAGTAGTTTCCCCAGGAAAAGGTTCTTCTTTTAAGTCTGGCGCTGTGCTATAAACACACTCCTGTTTATTCCAGCTAATGAGAAACAGGCTGTCTGGAAATGTGTCTCCGAGGAGAATGCCGAGGAGATCTTTAGAAATACAGCTCTCCGGGTTGACGGAAAAGAGAGCATGTGGGAATGCATTGTAAGCCAAACTTATAGCTGATGTTATATATCAAGCTCAAAGAGATGTCTAATTAGGTGTAAAGCGTCCTTGGATACACCAGCTTGGGCTTTGTGGTAAGAATGGGCAAAAGTGGTGAGAATTTTTTTTTCACATATATCTGGCTTTCTCCCCTCTCCATTTCCCCTACACTACTGCTTCTCCCCACACCTGACCCCAATTTTGCTTTCCTGCTGGGAGTCCTTTTCTGGTCGTGTTATCTCTCCTTGGGATCAGAAAGGTTGTCCTTTCTTTCCTTTCTTCCGTTATAAGGTGTCTAATAGTTTATAGCCTTTTAATCTTATGGCTTTCCCTGTACACAGTTTCGAATAGCTTCTACAGCTGCTATAGGTCCTTTCATTTAAAAAAAATATCTACTAACTTTTGAATCACAGTGTTTATTATTGAAAAGTTTCCCAAGGGTTTGCCTCACTAAGCTTTTAGTTCTTGGAAAATATTTTTATCCAAAAGGTAATTGTCACTTAAAATAAATGTCTAGTAGCAAGAAAAATGACAAAGGTTGTTTGTTTTTCTATAGCTTCTCATCAAACTCTAATGGCCCATATATCTTTTCTCTACAGTCTCCAACTGCTTGAAAAGACATAGACTTCTTATTGGCTATTATTCACTAGTAAATGCAAATGGCACTCTCATTTCAAGTATGTGATTTTTTTTTGTTTTTTGAGACAGGGTTTCTCTGTAGCTTTGGAGCCTGTTCTAGAACTAGCTCTTGTAGACCAGGCTGGTCTCGAACTCACAGAGATCCGCCTGCCTCTGCCTCCCGAGTGCTGGGATTAAAGGCGTGCGCCACCACCGCCTGGCCTCAAGTATGTGATTTTATTCATTCTAAGGATACAGTTCATTTTTCTCCATTGTTCATTCATTCCAATCATTATCCACCACTGATTCTTTCCCAATGCTTTCCCAATGCTCTTGGAAGCTCAGTGTTACCAGTACCTCCTGCACTTCTCATACAATCCTCCTTCAGGAAGCACATATGAGTTTTATTTTTCTATGGAAAATTTCATTCAGTCAGTATTATTTGCCTGCTTCTTGTAGTGAAAAGGTGTACAATATGAGATACAAAGATTGTATGAATTTGGGGAGTACCACCTGTGGAGATCAGGATTATACATCCTAAAAGAACGGTACATAAATAATTCAGTCTTTCTGGGGTTATGGGTTCTCCTATCACTATTACCTTTATAAGGCCATGCATTCATATTTTCTTTGTCTATAAATTCTTTCTGTTAGCTTTTTTTTTTTTTAAGACGGGCGCCACCACCTCCCGGCAACATTGTCTATTTTTTTAAATAATTTATTTATCTTTAGTTTATATGCATTAGTGTGCACATATGTCTGTGTGAGTGTGTCAGATCTTGGAGTTATAGACAGTTGTGAGCTGCCATGTGGGTACTGGGAATTGAACTTGGGTCCTCTAGGAGAACAGCAAGTTCTTTTAACCACCAAGCCATCCCTCCAACCCTCTTTCTGTTAGCTTTGATTGCTCTTGATATGATGTCCAAAGAGAACCAAACCTTTTGTTGTGAAAACCGTTCTGGAGCTTGCAGCTCCACAGAAGCTTCCAGAGATGGAAGAAAGCGTCTGGCAAACTGTATTGGGTTAGTGGCAGAAGCCTACTAATTCCTATATTCACATTGAAACTCTGGCTCCAATGTATATGCCATGGGCCTGCAAGATTATCAACATTGTTGTTGTTTTACAAATGCCTATCCACAGAGATATATCTGTAAATTGACTCACTATCTCAATGATTGCCTTTTACTATGATAAAACACAAATTTGTTTTACATCATTGGGTTTAAAATAAATACTTAGCATTACATATTTAATTCAAAAAGTTGTCATTGTGTATGTATGAGTGTATTTTTTTTTCTTCTGGGTATGGGTCAGGCACCACTTGCTTGCAGGGCCTTTTGAGGCCAGAAGAGGGAGTGTCCCTTGGGAATGGTCTGTGAGCACCAATGTGTGTACTAAGGATGTAACAGGGTGCTCTGAAAGAATAGACAGAGTTTTTCCCCACTGAGCCATCGGCTATAAACCCCCATTTCATATTCTCTAAGTTATGTTCAGTAAAAATAAAATGATCAGTTTCATAATTCACAGGTCACAGCCATGCTCAGCCAACATCATAACAGCTCTTCCTTTATTACTCCCAGTAGATGGGAACTAGCACAGAAACCCACAACTGAACAGTGTACAGAGAGTGGTACTCAGCACCAAGTCTTAAATGGAATGTCCTCACCAACTCCCTCAAGGCTCAATAATCTATACAGAAGAGGAAGCAGAAAGATGGTAGAGCCAGGCTGGAAGCAGTGTCTTTCAGACATAATAGCACTAATGCATATGTGGACTCTAAGAAAGTGTGGCAGCATGCAAACTGTCTGCACAGGTTCAAACCAGATGTGGTCCCAGAGCAGAGAGGGAAAAGCAGACACCAACTTCCACCCCTTACCAAGAAAATATCTGTAATTGATACCCAGTGGAAAAGAATCAGTGATGTCTTGTTAGGTGTACAAATCACAATTTAAGAAGGTATCGTACTCAGGAATAGTTGCTCAACCCTAAATGAAGTCAATAATATTTTCATAGACTTTATATTGTACTGCTTTAGTTGGGCATTTTTTGTCTTGTTGGTATTTTGCTTATATATTTTTGTTTCCTTTTTTATTTTTGTAGATGTGTGTGTGTGTGTGTGTTCCTTGTTTTTGTTTGTTTTCCTTTTAAAAACGAGAGAGAAAGGAAGGGCCAAATTGAGTGGGTAGAGAGACAAAGAATCTGAGATGATCTGGGGGAGGGAAAATATTGTACAAAAATATTCTTTTCTGTGTTTCTGATTCTTCTTCAGGATTGTTGGCTACACTGGTTTATAAGGGAGGAGGGAGCAGAAATGTGAAGACGGTAAGGATATTTGGGGGTATGACAGAGACAGCCTTCTAGGAGACAGATTTCAATAAATCAGCTCAACTTTATTCCAAAGTATAAGGAATATATAGAATTGGGGAGCCTGGGGACAAACTCTAATTTGCATTAATTGGCATGCTCTTAATGTGGCTTCCTATGTGGCAATAGGGTCTTCTAGCAGAAATCTGTGCCGAGGGTCAAGCTAAAGCTATATCAGGCATCTGGCTTAGAGACAGCTTTCAGATAAGGGCAGGCAACCAAACCCAGGGACATTCTTCAGATAAGAGCAGGAAATTTCACTGGGGAGGGAGGGAGTCTGCCAGGCCCTCTAAGACTATGACCTTTGACCAGCCAGCAAGGCTTCCCAACCCTCTTCAAAAGATAACTAAGTAGTAGAAGTGCTGAAGAGTTTCCTCACCAGATGAGGGTGCTGGTTGTTCTTGCAGAGGACTTGCCTTTAATTCCCAGCACCCAGATAGTGACTCAAGAGTTCTGTTGCCCTCTTCTGGCCTCTGTGAGCACTGCATGCATTTGTTTCAGATACCAACCTGGATTCTTTTCAGCACAGTGAGACTTCAGGGAGCTCAAAGACCATCACCCTACTGATTTTAGCTTGGAAGTTGAAAGCCTTTTCCTTTCCTTTGTCACTTTTGCCTTAGATTTGTGGTTCCTTTAGAAGATACTATAAACCAAAATTCTAAGCTATCTTCAGGTTTTTCTTGCTTGAAATGGTTCACGCATGAAATATAAACCACTTATTAAAAGCATTAACAGTAAGTAAATAAAATTGCTGTAGTGGTATCTAGAATTTCCTTTAATTTTAAAAGAAGAAAGCCATAGATGTTAGGAATACCTGTCCTAAGGTTGCTAGCACACAGGTAAAGGAGCAACTCCTCACAACTACAACAGCAAAGTTTTTGGTAACTGTTCATAGTTTTTCTCTCATGTGTCCCCAATTTTACCTCCAGTGCCTCTTCTATTCCTCCCAACTTCTCCCACTCTTAACTTCATGTTTTTCTTCTCCTTTTTTTCTTTTTCATTAAAGACTCACTAAGTATTTTAAACAATTAGTATTGCCCATGTGTGGGCGAGTATGGGGCCATCAGAGAAATCTACCAATAGTTACACACTCAAAACAGGATAACACAGAGATAAGATCTGGTCACATTGCTTAAGTTTCACTATATTGTTGTAGGATATTTTTTTACACTATATGAAGATGTGTCATTATGGTTGGTTTAATAAAAAGCTGAATGGCCAATGGCTCGGCAGGAGAAAATATGCAAGATTTCTGGGGAGTTCTGGGAAGAAGAAAGGCAAAGATACATTCAAGACACAGAACAAGTCAGACATATAGAACACAAGAAAGGTAAAAAATACATGGTAAAATGTAGATTAATAAAAATAGTTTAGCTTAAATTATAAAAGCTAGTGAGAAACAATATTAAACTAATTTTCATAATCACACACTTTCATAATCAGTAATAAGTCTCCATGTTGTTATTTGTAAGCTGGCAGTCCAAAGAAAAGTCTGACTACTCTGTATAGCCCAGGCTAGCCTTGAACTATTGATCCCCCTGTTTCAGCCTCCTCAAGTTTTAGGATTTCATGGGTGAGCATAAGCTAAGTCCTAATTATTACGTTCCTATCTCCAATCCCAGTTTCCCCCCTTCTACTAGACAATACAATCCATAAAGTTTTACAAGAAGCTACACATTCTTTTACTAACAATATGAATTGAATATCTTTGGTGAATCTGACAGTGTGATCTACATACCATTCTTGAACTCATTTTATTCTTGAATCAACTGTATCAGCCAGATAGTTGTCTGATGTTGATGAAGAAGCCAAGATTCAGAAGCATTTACTATTCCCAGATCACAAAGATCATGGATTATACTGCATTATTCAAGATCAAGTCTAATTAATCCCGGTGCCTACAGTCCTTAGTGTCAGTGAGTCTGGCTCAGGTATGAAGCTAAGTGACTTAGGTCATTCTAGAACATTGCATTCACTCTAAAGCAGCCTCTGTTCTTTGTAGGGGCTGAATCTTTTCTTGTCATCTTTGTGTCTCAAGCACAAAGCATAATGGCCACAATATTCTAATTGCCCAGTGAAGATTTTATCACATATTACTATCTTGTCCACTTTCTCCACATCTTTGTTCTCACTGACACTTCATTTGTGGAAGTTCTTCTGTTGAACTGAATTGTTTTCTTCAAAAACTTTCACATTAAAGCCTTAATACCAAATGCAACTGCATTTAGAGAGAAAAACTTTAAAGATATCCTTTTTAGGCAAATAAATGGGAATGTGTTATATAATTTAAGCATAATACTATTATACTTAATAGTAGAATACTATTCATGTGGGTATAATATGGCTTTTTCTGAGTTTTCATATAAGAAATCTTTATTGTAGCATCCCTTTATTGTAGCCACAGTCTTAAGTATAGAATATCAGGACATAATGGTAGGGCACTAATAACATAATGCAATGTCTAATATAATATTTTTCAATATAAGAAGTGTAACAAACATAAAGAATACATGCAGGTAATATAACCTGTGAGGTAACAATGAGATCATGATCATTTGCCAATCTAATATGGAGGAGACCTAAGATGGAGAAAACCCTGTTTGTTAATCAAATTTGTACTTAGCCTCTACAGCTATGAGACAACAATCTCCCATTATTTGATCCACGTAGCTGATGGCACAGATGTCCCTGATCTAACAGTGGGGTTGTCTCTCCAAAAACAAATTATAAACTGAACATGAGTTGAGAAATGCCTTAGGTACAGTTTATTTACCATAGCACAGTGCATACGCTGTTTGTTCTTGTGGTCAAATGGCTGCCTGGGGACTATGGCTCACTGTGACTGCACATCTTGGGATAGCACAATGCTACATATTACTAGCCTGGTAAAGGATTAACATTTAAAATATGGTGCTAGAGAAATTCCCCAGAATTCACAAGGATGACCCCCAGCTAAGACTCCAATAGTGGAGAGGGTGTCTGAACTGGCCGTCCCTTGTATATTAAATTGCTGAATATTCTAATTGTCATCATAGAAATTTCATCCAGTAACTGAGTGAAGCAGATGAAGAGATCCACAGCCAAGCACCAGACCGAGTTTCAGGAGTTCAGTTGAAGAGAGGGAGGAAGGATTATATGAGCAAGGGGGGTCAAGATGATGATGGGGGAAACCTATAGAGAAAGCTGTAACTTGCAAACTCTAAACCAACAGCTGTGGAGTATTCCTGGGACCCAACTAGGCCATCTCCACGTGGGTGAGAGTTGTGTAACTTGGTCTGTTTCAGGGAACTCTTGGCAATAGGATCTGGATCTATCCCTGGTGCATGAGCCCATTCCCTATGGTGGAAAGACTTGCTTAGGCTTGTGGGGTATAGGGAATACTTGGTCCTGCCTCAACTTAATGTGTCAGGCTTTGTTGAATCCCCATGAGAGGCCTTACCCATGGATGGGGTTTCGTTTAGGGGGGAAGCTGGGAGAGAGAACAGGAAGAGGTTTGGGAAGGGGAGCTGTGGTTGGTATGTAAAATGAATAAAACATTAAAAAAATAAAATAAAATATGAAATAAAAATTTTAGGTGAGTGTAGAAACACACTTGTAGTCCCAGATACTCAACGATTGAGGCAGGAGCATTATTTTCATTATTTTCAAAAGTAAAACATGCATAAGGCTGGAGGAGATTCAATATGGCAGTGTCCAGCATTTAGAGGTCAGGGAGACATGGTGACCAAGGATGAGTCTGCACACTGTGTATTATCTCTGGTACAACTGAAAAAAAGAGGCAGGTCTTATGGGGAGATGGTTTAAAGTGTTTTCTTGGCCAGGTAGCACATGCTGTTAATTCCAGCACTTGGAAGATAGAGGCAGGCAGAGCTCTGTGAGTTTGAGGACAGACTGGTCTACAGGGTGAACTCCATGACTGGCTCCAAAGCTACACAGAGAAACACCATCTCTAAAAACCAAACAACACACACATATACACACACACAGAAGTGATTTCATGGACTTGGAAAAAAGATGGCAGAACGGCCCAGCACATGTGGTTGAGAGAAATACCACTCACAGGGCAAGGTGATGTAGAGCAGATCCTGCCCTTAGATGTGCTGCCCAGTCCCAAGAACACCTTGACTCTGAGCAACAGCAAGATATCAAAGGTGAATTTTCTGGATTAAGACTCCTTGAAACACTTCCCTGGAGGCCGTGTTACTGTGAACAGTTCATACTGCCTTGGGCTGCTATGGGCAAGGAAGAGTTTCTCACAGTGGTATCAAATGACTACAGACTCCTAACAGAATGAGAGACACTGAAAGCCTTTGTGACAACCCTGCCCCCTCCCCAAAAGGAAACAGTCCAGACATGAAGCTATTGAAAAGAGTCCATAAAATTTGTAATAAAGATGCTGAAGTGTAGCTCTTCACAGTTGATGGTTTGTTGCTAGGTGGTAGGGTGGTGGGGAAGGACTCAGCTTCCTTTGAGGCTGGCACTGGAAGTTTGATCATGTACATGGTCAACACAAATTGAACTTGGTGTTTTACTTTTTTTTGTTTGTTTTGGGGTTATTGGCAAGGGGGTAATTAGACAAGGGCACAAGGGTGGGGGGGTGGTCATGGGAGGATTGTGAAGCAAGTATGATCAGGTTGCTTTGTATGAAATTCCCCAATAATTAATTGCTGTGGGAGCTCCTTCTCCTTCAGCCAATGGCTTTTAAGATACCAGCCCACTGGGGCGTGGTTTCATTCTTTTAAAAAGCTCTCTTGCTTCCGGCTCCCGTTCTGACTGCAGGACTGACTCTCTTTCCTGTTTGTGACCAGAGGACTGTGGTTTGGGACATTGATCTTTAAGTTTTATCCCCTCCAATAAATAACCTCTTTTAATCAAACTGGTGTAGGACTGTTTTGCGTCATTATCTGGTGCCCCAACGTTTGGTTTTAGAACCACCCCCTCTCCCCTGGCTAGGTTGCGGCCTGTGCGTGCAGTCAGCAGTTAAAGCTCCTCACCTCTCGGGATCCATGCCTGCCTGATTTGCAAAGTGGTTTTTAAATCACCCATACAGCCTTGGTCTTAGGCAGAGGCTGGTTGCCTAGACTGCTAAAAATTCCTTGGGGCAAAAACTTCTTGAGGCATTCCAGAAGCTCAAATAGTATTGCTCTTTGAAATCTCAGCAGCAGCTTTTGGCTTTTGTAGCTGCACTGCAGGAAAGGACAGCCCACAGCGGAGCTGTAGGCAAATCCCTGGAGCTAGCCGCACTGTGGGCTAGCTGCTGAAAGTTTCTGGATTGTACCTGGACTTTGGATTTCTTGCTATGTGTAATTTCTTGAGATTCATCCTCCCCCCAGTTTCTTAACAAGTGTTAGGGCAGCCTTCTGTTCTGCCTACACCCCATCTAGGCTGACCGCAGGAATTCAAGTGTACTGCAGCCCTAGTTTCCGCCTGGGCGAATGCGAGCTTTCATCTGTGCCACTCAACTACTGTAACTACCGCGACACCTACTGACGAACAATGGTTACTACACCTGCTCCTACACCACAGGTGAGTTCTGAGGGGAAGAAATATGTCTGACAACATTACCCTCTGTGGCTTGGATAGCCTATTTGCTCATAACATATCTGAGGTCTTCTAAGACACATATGAAACACTTCCGACAGGGACATTTCTAGGACTCACCTTTTTTTCTTGTATTCTGTAGTTTTTTCATAAAATTTTGGTTTGACCATAAGATGAAGCCATCCTGACAGGCTGAACTGAGGCTTCTGAGAAATGATATTGGAGATTAAAAAAAAAAAAACATCTTAACTAGCAATTTTCAGTCAACTGACATGCTTTTAGATACAATTCAAACAACAAGAAAGAGCAAAAGGAACTGAGATTTCCCTAGATCAAATTCTAGGTAACAGACTCTACTCTGACGCTCAGGACCAAGCTCTTTATGATGACCACACCCTATCCGTGTGTACCACAGTAGCTTTAAAGGCTTGAGACAGAGTTCAGGAACCAGGACAGAGAGTGGAGTCATATCTTAGAATTAACCAGGGACAGAAAGAAACCTTTAGTGACTTTTTACACAGACTAACTAGGGCTGTACAAATAGGGATAACTGACCCAGGAGCTAGACATATAATAATTGAAGCTTTAGCTTATGAGAATGCCAATATGGAGTACAAAAGGATCCTAGGGCCTTTAAAGATTAGATCAGCACCCTTGGATGAATGGGTCTTGCATACAATGGATATTGAGACATTCGATTATGGTACTGAAGCATGGGTAGGACAAACAATTTCCAATGGTAGTAAAAGGCATCAAAATATCGAATGTTTTAATTGTAGTAAAATGGGACATATGAGAAGGGATTGTAGACAAAAGATTTCCAGGAATAATGCCTCTTCTGGAAATAACATGAACAGGAGGGCTCAGCCTTCAGGTTTAATTAGGAGGTGTGGTAAAGGCAGACATTGGACGAATGAAAGTAGGTCAACAAGAGATAGACAAGGCAACCCGATATCATTGGGAAACTCCATGGGGGTCCTCTCACAGGCCCCCATAGCAAACGTGGTCCAGTCATTCCTGGTTACTATAAAGAATGTGTCTCGTCAAGAAAATTAGAAGGCCCCATGCCTACTGCCATAAGCAATAATGGTCTAAATGATGAGATAAATATGGAGAATGAGTCAAGAAATCTAGTGGGAAAGAGGAAACGTATATTCTGGCAGACTTCTATAAATTAACAAAGACCAAAGCTGAGAGTTTGTATAAATGGCATTTTTATTGAAGGCTTATTGGACACAGGTGTGGATATAAATATTATTACTCCTAAATCTTGGAATATTAATTGGCCTCTTCAGGAGGTAGATGTTCAGTTCATGGGAATTGGAACCTTATCTCGATTAAGACAAAGCATGAGATGGGTTAAATGCATAGGGCTAGAAGAGCAAATAGGAAAACTAAGGCCATATTTAGTCAATATTGCAGTGAATTTATGAGGCCGTGACCTATTGCAGCAATGGAATACCCATATTAACATTCATGCTGCCCCTAAAACTTATATTTCTGAGGAAAATATTGGAAGATATTACAGATGACGAACACCGGCTATTCGGGCTGTACAAGAACACAAAGCAATTGATAATCTTTCAGATGTACCAACTACCTACATTTAAAATGGTTGACTGAAAAGCTGATATGGGTCAAACAATGGTCTTTGGATGAGGAAAAGTTACAGGTTTTATTCCCAGGCTACTAGGAGGTAACAGTGAACCATCCTCCCTCAGGAAACGTTCAATAGCCCCAGCCTGTGTCAATACTTTGTAAGTCAGCCATTAGAAATAATATGTAAGCAATTCCCTAAGTCTATAATTTATCATTACATGGATGACATTTTATTATCTGATTCAAACAGAGATACTTTAGAAAGAATGTTTGAGGAAGTAAAGATAATTTTGCCTAAATGGGGATTACAAATTGCTCCTGAAAAGATTCAAAAAGGAGATTCTGTTAATTACCTAGGTTATAGAATAGGTTTGCAGAAAATTAGGACACAAAAGGCACAAATTAGGAGAGACTGGTTATGAAGTCTTAATGACTTTCAAAGATTGTTATAAGACATTTTCAGTCTACGACCGGCTGTTGGGATAATATCTGATTTAATAATTCATTTAAACAATACCTTAGATGGTGATAAAAATTTGAATAGTCCCAGAGAATTAACAGCTGAAGCAGAAAAGGAACTGACAATGATTGAGGAAAAATTACAGGAGGCACATGTGGATAGGGTGCATCCAAATCTTAGTTGTATTCTAGTAATATTGCCTTCCAGAATTTCTCCAACATCAATTTTAATGCAAAGGGAAGATATCATTTTAGAATGGATCTTTTTACCGCACAAACCATGTAAAAAAATAAAAATTTACATGGAAAAGGTCTCTGAATTAATTATAAAAGGTAAACTGAGACATCGTCAGCTAGCAGGTATAGACCCAGCAGAAATGATAGTGCCTTTCACTACTGATGAAATAAAAAGGCTATGGGAAGACAATGAACCATGGCAAAGGGCTTATGCTAATTTTTTTGGAGAAATTAATAGCAACTATCCCAAAAGTGGTAGACTTGACCTCATTAAGAGAACTTTTTGGATTCTTCCTTGAATTGTACATGATGCTCCAATAACCAGAGCCTGTACATTTTATACTGATGCTAATAAATCAGGGAAAGCAGGTTAAAAATCAGAGGAATTGAGTAAGGTGGAACAAAGTCCTTTTACTTCTGTCCAGAAGGCAGAATTATATGCCATTCTTATGGTGCTAAAGGATTTTAAAGAACCGCTTACTATAGTCACTGACTCACAATATGCAGAAAGAGTTATCTTGCACATTGAAAAAGCTGAATTTATACCAGATGATACAGAAGTGACTTCATTGTTTATAGAGGTACAAGACATGATCAGGAATAGCCTTTGCCCTATGTACATAACACACATCCGATCCCATACGGGTCTGCCAGGTCCTCTAGCACAAGGTAAATGCAGAAATTGATCAATTATTGATTGGAAGTGTGCTACAGGCCTCTGAATTTCATAAAAACACCACGTCAATAGCAAAGGTTTGAAGAAAGAATTTTCTATAATGTGGCAACAAGATAAGGAGATTATAAAAAGATGCCCTACTTGCTCTTTATAGAACCAAACACCTTTACCTGCAGGGACTAACGAAATGGTACTCAAAGGAATGAAATTTGGCAGATGGATGTGTTCCACTTTGCAAAATTTGGAAAATTAAAATATGTACATCACACAATTGACACTTACTCAGGCTTTCAATGGGCAACTGCTTTAAACTCAGAGAAGGCTGACTCAGTAATCACACATTTATTAGAAGTTATGGCCATCATGGGTATACCTGCACAAATAAAACCAGATAATGGTCCAGCTTATGTCTCTAGGAAAATGAAATGGTTTTTTGCTTATTATAATATTAAGCATGTTACAGGTATACCCTATAAACCTTCAGGTCAAGCAGTCATAGAAAGATCAAATTGAACTCTAAAGGATATGTTAAACAAACAGAAAGGAGTGGAAAATGCTCCAAGAAATAGACTACATAATGCCTTATTAACCTTGAATTTTCTTAACACTAATGAGAAAGGAACAATGGCAGCAGAAAGACATTGAATAATGGAAAAATCTACCGAAATAAATCAACCAGTTTTTTTCAAGGATGTGTTGACCTCACAATGGAAACAAGGAGATGTGCTCCGTTGGGGTAGGGCTTTTGCTCTTGTTTCCACAGGAGAAGAAAAATTGTGGATACAATCAAAATTAATAAAGGTTCATTTTGAAGAGGAAAAACCTCTTGGAGAGGAGAAATGACAACTCATCTACAATGATGATAATCATACAGATGGTAAGAAAAACATATAGGATGGCGGCAGGTTTCTGTTCTTGTCTTTGCAGGAAAACATTCATCTTTGGAAAATTCAAGGGACCCTGGATGTTTGAATATAAAGAAAGCCAAATAGGTTCAGTAAGTATAAAAGTGTGGGATGTGTGAGTGTGTTTGTGTGTTTGTGTGTGTGTATTTATGTTTCTAAATTTATAGAGCTGGTTTTGGAGTTGGACTATGGCTCAGTCCCTCTCTAATTCCAAGCTTGTTATTAAAAGAAAAACCCAGAGTTTCTGGAGTTTCTGTCTCATGTCACAAACTATGATATGGGACAGAAAGAAAAATGTATTTAGAAAACATCTTTTCCTTTCTTCGATTTTTGTCTTTATCATGTCTTTCATTGAATATGTACAATCGTATATGTTTATATAAATAATATTTTAGTTTTCCACAATGAACAATGAATTTTCCTGCAGTAATCTTTGAAGTTTCCAGGAAGAAAATGGGGCCCCATAACAACTACTCCACCTGGTTGATATGATGTCACGATACTGATAACACTACTACAAGACCTGTTTTGGGTGCCAGCTGCACAAGACAATTCCAACTTGGTTAGCTAAAACAGTGCACATCTTTTACAACATTCTGGCCAGACCTCCACAAAATGCTCAGAGACTATTTGCAATCTTACTGGATATTAATCTTGAAATTTAACCATCGTTTTACTTTCACAGGATCCCCCCAAAAAAACATCACCCCCACGACAGCTGGAAATAATTCTAGAGGACTACGTCCCCTCTCCCAATAAAGTTAGTCCTCAGGTGTAAGGACATCATTTAAAGGTTGATTATAATTCATGTACAGTTGAGGGTTGGGGGATGAATTTTATAATCTCAGGGATCTTTTTGAAAAAAAGAGAAGGAAAATTGGATGATGGGATTAATAGATTGGTATTTGTGAGTTATTGTTTATTGATAATTACATTGACATAGACTCTTGTATATGGATACAAAGTTAAATTATATTGACTAATGTATGCACGCATGTTTCTACCTCTGTTTAAATCATTTTTGATGTATTTATACATATATATATATCGATATATATTTACCATATTACAGTGCACATTTCTACCTCTAATTAAGATACTTACATAATGTTTATGTATTGATATATACCATATTTACCATATTGCAATGTATAGTTGTAAATTATTTACATTTGGGGGGTCATTGTCCTCATTTATTACACAGTTGTTTATTCTCTTAGTCTTTAAGACTTTGAGGTATTAAGAATTGAAGATCAATAGTCATCTATGTTTTTCATATTTATAGTTAGACTGATCAGATTCTTTAAATACATAGAGATTATATTCTGTATAAATAATCTTCAACCTCTTCAAAGAGCTGTAGAAAATGGCATTTAATCTAACCTAGAGTTCTGTAGTAAGGAGACACAAACTCTCCTGGCTACACTGATCTATTCCCAAGAGATTGTTGAGCATCAAAAACACTCCACTTGGAGCTTGTCTTCCTCTTGGCAAAACCGGCCTCTGGGCTAGGAACTGCCCATACCTCTACTACTGACAAAAATACAAAGTGCCCGGAAATGGATAAGCATAACTTAAGTGCCAAGACAGGGTAAGGTGGTTTTGAAAAATTTCTTGCCTTGAAAAAAAATAATCTGATTGGATTAAATTTTTCTACCATTTAATTCAAACAATCATAAATTGGCTCGTCATACATCTGAAATCATATGCATTTTCTAGAAAACTAATACTGCCCTCAGAATTTATAGTCTATGCAGTGGAAATCATTCCTGATTCTTTTTCTGTTTCTCTTTCTCTCTGTTTCTATCTCTCTTTCTCTGTTTTTTAAATGAGTTTTTATTTTATTATTTTTATTTATTTATTTCAAAAAAGAAAACAAACTATCTTTTTATTATGCATACCAATCTAAATTTCTACTCTTTCCCCTACTCCAATTCCCTCCACATACCCCCTACCCCACCCACAGAGGGCAAGGCATATTGCTTTGGGGAAGGTCCAAGGCCCTCCCTACTATTTCTAAGCTGAGCAACGTATCCATCCAAAGAGAATAGGTTCCCAAAAAGCCAGTACAAGCAGTAGAGATAAGTCCTTGTGCAGCTGCCAGTGGCCCCTCAGTCTGCCCCAGCCATGCAACTGTCAATAACATTCAGAAGGACTAGTTTGGACCTATGCTGTTCCTTCCCAGTCCGTCTGGTGTTGGTGAGCTCCTATTAGCTCAGGTAAACTGTTTCAGTGGGTGTATCCATCATTGTCTTGACATCTTTGCTCATATTCTCATTCCTACCACTCTTCAACTGGACTTTGGGAACTCAGTCCAGTGCTCCAATGTGGTTCTCTCCCTCTGGTACTGGATGAATGTTCTATGGTGATATTTAAGATACTCATCAGTCTGACTACAGGGCAAGGCCAGTTTGGGCATACTCTCCTCTATTGCTTAGGGTCTTAGTTGGGGTATCTTTGTGAATTTCTGGAAATTTCTTTAGTGCCATGTTTCTTGTGACCCCAAAATGGCTCCCTCCATCAAGATATATTTCCTTGCTTTTATCTCTGTCCTTCCTCCATCTCAACTATCCTGTTCCCTCAAGTTCTCCTTAACATTTCCCCTCCTCTTTCCCTTCCACCCTTCCTTCTTCCCCTACCCTCATGTTCCCAACTTTGTCAGGTGATCTTGTCTATTTCAACTTTCCAGGTGAATCTATATATTTTTTTCTTAGGGTTTACCTTGTTACTTAGCTTCTCTAGGATCATGGACTATAGGCTCAATATCCTTTGTTCATGGCTAGTATCACTTTTGAGTGAGTACATACCATATTCATCTTTTGGTCTCTGGGTTACCTCACTCAGGATGGTGTTTTCTAGTTCTGTCCATTCGCATGCAAAATTCAAGATGTCATTGCTTTTTACTGCTGAGTAGTACTCTAATGTGTAAATGTGCCACATTTTCTTTATCAGTTCTTTGGTTGAGGGGCATCTAGGTTGTTTTCAGGTTCTGGCTATTACAAATAATGCTGCTATGAACATATTTGAACAAATATCTTTGTAGTATGATTGAGTATCTTTTGGGTATATTTCCAAGAGACAGATTGCTGGAGCCTGAAGTAGGTTGATTCCCAGTTGTCTGAGAAACCACCACACTGATTTCCAAAGTGGTTGTACAAGTTTGCCTTTCCACCAGCAATGGAGGAATGTCTCTCTTTGCTTTGTTATTCAGAGAAACCTGATTCCTAGCTATCATTCCAGTGAGGTGACTTTCTATCCAGTAATAGCACTGGTCTGTTGTTACTGGATTAGAAGAGCTCAACCTTCTAATGCCTCTCCAAGAGATGGCTCAGGACATTCAGCCAAAGATAATTCCAGGAGATTACCTTGATCTTTTAAAAAGATGAACACATCAAGCTTTCAATGTCGCTTATTGTTGTAATTGTTATATACACAGAAGTTATATTTTGAATGAACATTTTTTTGGAATCTGGAGAGATATTTTAGTCATGATCAGTGCTTGTCTTGAAAATCTGACAATCTTCTTTCAAATCTCTAATGCTTACATGAAAAAAACAGGCACAGTGATGCATGCCTGTATCTCCAGCACTGGGTGGCTGAGTGAGACAGGGGAATCCAAAAGCTCACTGACCTGACAGCTCAGCCAAATAGATGAGTACTTAATTCAGCCACAGACCCATAAAAAAGGAAATAAACACCCAACATCTTGCTCTGGTCTCCCCATGTGTGCATGAGCAAGTATATCTGGACATTTAAGTGTATGTACCCACCCCACATACATACAGTAATTTCTACACAACTAACTCTGTAGAAGTTATCTCATATGTGACTTGTTTCTTAAAGTACAGTTATATAAGGCATAATCTAGAACATTCTAATTCAAAGCTGAAGAACTAAATTTAGAAGGTGAGTGAATTACCAAATATCTGTCAGCCTGAGTAACAGAGACAGCCTATATAACATTGGTTCTGATTCAAACTTTATTGGTCTTTCCTCTCTATCTCATTTAAAAATGATACACCAGATTATATTCATTTGTTATGTACAATAAAATTGTACCAAACAATATATTTAACTTATTTGAATTAAATTGAAAAAGAAAGCTCAAGATAGATACCATTTAAATTAAACATAGATTATTGTGTCAGACATCTTACTTAATAGTCTTACCCTTAAGCAATGGAGTCAATCAAGCTTGAAAGAATAATTTTGGTTCATTGAATCTTTTGAACAAAAATTATTTCAAACACATCATTAAGGAAGTAAAATGTGCTGTACAACCTTAAATTGATGTTAGGAAGTTGTATAATTGATTGAGAGTTATAAAGAATCATTTATCAAGAAACAGATATTGCACACTGAACTATAATTGACTCAGGAAAACTATTCTCAATCTTTGTAAATTTCATTTGGAAAATTAAAAAAATTGGCCATCTCACTTCTTTATTTCTTCCCTTTTGAATGCAATTGTTTGGGTAGCAGAGCTAGATTTTGCAGACTAAGTCACCTGTTAAAATAATAACCCAAGTGATAGACCTATAGGTCCAAGGGCTAAGTAGCAACTCAATGTGAATTATCAAGAGATAAATACTGAATTCAAGATCTGGAATTTCTCAATCTTCTCTCCAAAATTATAATAAGTATCTTCTCCCTGCAAGATTTCTCAGTGAGTTGAAATCACCAAGTCTGATAATCTTGACAATCTACAGGTTTTCCTTTGACTTCCACACATGTTCTGTGTCAATAGTGAGCATATTTACATGTATACACACATACATACATATACCATGCACTAGATAATAAAAGTAATATTTATCCCTAATGGAAAAGTTGAACATTTTCCTTCTAATAATGTCCTGCCTGTCATTGAAAACATTAATACTTATGAGTGGTTCTAATCCTTATATTACTGATGTATTATTACACTTTAAGCATTACATTTTTATTAAAAATCAATTATATTTCTAATTGCATAAAGAGTTGAAGAGGTATAGGGAGATGTTGTCATTTTTAGGAATTTAAATATACAAAGGGATCAGTTATAAAAATATAACAGAATGGGACAATATTAACAAGATGCTGAACACTTTTTCCACTGATATGTCAGATCTCAACGACATATGTCTCAATGATCATCTAAACAAGTTTTCCTCAAAGGTCAGTGCATTTGAGAATTGGACATCAGCCTGGGGGACTACTGACAAATGTTAGAAACTTTGAGAACACTGTGGAAAAAAAATCTAGGCATCAGGGATATTGAGATGCCAGCCTTATCCTCTATCTTTCTAATATGTCTTTCTAAATATTCAGTTATACTTCTAATTTGCATTATAGGATATAAATAATAAAAACCAGTAAATATATTTCGATATATTTGGAAAAGATCTTAACCCTTTCTTGTCTGTTCAATCACTATAGGCCAAGACAAAAATAGACATAAAATGAAATGAAATGTTAATAATAGAAACACATATTTTTTCATCTTTAGCTAAGTAGCCATTTTCCAGTTTCTTTGAAAACTTTGAAATCATTTCTCATTACAGATCCAATACTGTATCCTTGAATTACACAGGGTAGACATGCAAAACAGTTTCTAAAATTGCATCAATATTAAACATGTAAAGACTTTCTTCCTCATTGGCTCCTAAAAGGCACACTATGGCAGCTATTTATATAACATTTGTATTGCATTCTGTATTATTGGTTATCTAGAAATGTTGTGCATATAGTTTATGCAAATATTATATTGTTTTACATAAAGAGCTGAGGGCTTTCCAATCTTAGTTTGTCAGGGGACCCAAGCAATTACCTTCCAGAGATGCTAAAAGATGGTTAGCTCACAAGCCTGCAGAAGCCAAATAGCAAGGTGAACACAAAGAAAAACATATATAGATTTT
>JAQHUG010000201.1:1067625-1102480 GCA_028555095.1 Dicrostonyx torquatus
TGGGCTTCCCATAGGGCAGGGTATCCTGCCCCATCTTAAGGAAGCAGGGGAAGGGTGGTGGGGTAGTGGGGGAGCGGGAGGGCCAGGAACAAGGGGAGTAAATGTAAATTTTTCTTTTAACAATAAAAAAAGAACAAAAAAAGATTGTTGTGCTTCATTCTCTATCCTTAAGAACTACAATGAAATAATAATGCCTTTTTACCATAGCTATGAATTAATATAAATATGAGCAGTATGAGTGTCCTTAAATCTAAAGACAATGACATAGCTCTTTGAATAATAAATTCAGTGACATCATGAACCGTCCTATTTTTATGCCAGGGACCATGCCTTGGCAAAGATATCACTTACCAGGGTAGGGGTGTGGGGATTAGAAAAGTTAGTAAAGAAAACAAGATGCAAATGAAAATATTAAAACAGAAATATAGGATAGTATTGGGAGGGAGTTCCAGTGAATACTGAAATTTCCTGCATTTAATTTTTTATATACTCCTTTACCCCAATACCACAGGGGAAAGAAGACAAAAGACTGTTTTAACATGGTACAAAGGATGACTAGAACAGTTATTTGCTTTAATACTTTGAGGCATCAGGTCATTAGCATTCTGTTCTTTGGGCAGTGAACCCCACCCTAGATCAAATATCCTGAAGGCAGCCTCTCCCAAGCTCAAATCTTCTATTTCAAAAGAGGGAGCAGAAATATGCTTGAATATCCTGATCATTGGTCATGGGGGAGTGGATCTACTCATATGGGGCATCTTAATGTCAAAAAGACCAAGTAACCGCATTCTAGGTCCATGTGTAGCCACATTTGTTTGAGAGACCAAGTCATTAGGATTCTATTGATTAGGAAGTGAGCCACTCCCAAGGTCAAACGTCCTATTTCAAAAGAAGGAACTGAAATACGGTTGAATTTCCTGACCTATTGTAAGGGGAGAGTGGATCTACTAGGTATAGGCCATCTTAATGTCAAAAGCACTAAGTAACCACATCTTAGGTCAGGGTGCATAGCCACACTTGTTGTCAATTACTTTGAACAAATTAAAACTCTGAACTTTAGACAAGGTGGAAATAGGCTCACATTTTGGGCCTCCACACTATTTTTAGTGAGAAATGTTCCTTGACAAACTTCATACACTTACACATATGACTGTGGAAATCTCATATATTAGACAATGAATGACATTATTTATTTATTTATTTTTGGTTTTGGGAGACAGGGTTTCTCTATAGCCTTGGAGCCTGCCCTGGAACTAGCTCTTATAGACCAGGCTGGCCTTGAACTCATAGAGATCTGCCTGCCTCTGCCTCCTGAGTGCTGGGATTAAAGGCAAGCACCACCACTTCCCGGCCTTATTAGTTTACAGAATATAACAGTAAAGATGTAAGTTTTTCTGGTTTCCAGGAAAGAAATTGAAAAAAAATATTCTAAAAGTAGCAGGCATACAGGTACTCTCTTTATAAATGAATATTACCAATGATTTATGAACAAAGCATTTTTTCTAACATATCAAAATAAATATTCTGCCCAATAAGCAAGATTGAGATCACTGAATAAACATGAATTATGAATATGGGTTGTAAAATATTCTTTTACACTGTACAAAAATACATGACTATGATTGTTTTAATAAATAAAAAGCTTACTGGCCAATAGTTGAACAGGGTAAGGTTAGGCAGAAGAACCAGACTAAAGACATTGGGAAGAAGAAGAGTCTGGATTCAGAGGAGTTGCCAGCAAGACAAGGAGAGAAAACAGGAGGTGCAAGATGAAAGAGAGTTACTGTCATGTGTCAGAAGGTAGATTTTTAAAAAAGTAAATTAAGTTATAAGAGCTAGTTACTAATAAGTCTGAGCTATCAGCTGAACATTTAAAATTAAGTTTTTGTGTGGTTATTTGGGAACAGCTACCGAGACACAGAGAAACTCTGCTTACAATAAGTACAGAACTGCTAACTGTAATTCTAAGTCTACTGTGGGATTTATTTCATGTATTTCATGTTAGTAAGACTGTGGTCTTTATATGGCCAGGTTAGCATAATAAATACATTACAACTTATTAAAAATACTAAATCTAGCTTTATACTATTAATTGACCATTATTTTCATTCAAAGGTGTTCAAATGATAGAGAGAACAATTCCTTAAAGAAGGAATGATGTACTTTGGCTTGTAGTTTCAGGGATCAGTCCGTAGTCATTAGGTCCCATAACCTTGAGTATCATGATCATGGTATCAGCATGTTACACAGGAAGCTCTTTATTTTATAGTGGTATGGAAGCATAGAGTGAGGAATGGATCCTGGATCAGGTATAACCTTCCTTCAGAAACACATCTTCAGTGATTTATTTAGTCCAACCTGGCTCTCCTACCTAAAGTTTTCAGAATCTCCAAAGCCATTACCACGAACTAGGAACAAAAGTATTCAAAACATACACCTGTGGGGAACTGCCCATCACAAATGCCTCTTTTATTTAGCAATTCTCTCACTAAGACTCACTGGAGTTTTAGATTGGTTTGTATAGTTTTCAGCTGTAATTTCAGAGAAAGAAAGAGCCGGGCGGTGGTGGCGCACGCCTTTAATCCCAGGACTCGGGAGGCAGAGGCAGGTGGATCTTTGTGAGTTCGAGACCAGCCTGGTCTACAAGAGCTAGTTCCAGTGCAGGCTCCAAAGCCACAGAGAAACCCTGTCTCGAAAAACCAAAAAAAAAAAAAAAAAAGAAAGAAAGAGACACACAGAGAAAGACAGATAGATAAATGAGCAGAAAGAGGACTAAGAAGAAGAAAAATGAAGAGGAAGAAGAAGAAGAAGGAGGAGAAGGAAGAGAAGGAGGAGATATAGAAAATAGAAAAATAAAAAAGATTCAGGGACCCTTGGTATCTTTTAAAGTTTCCTTCATTTTTACCCCACATTCTTGAGCTCTTTCTTCTTTTTTTATTTAAAATAATACTCCTTAAAGTGAACTATATCATCCCCAGCCTTTAGAGATTCATTACTTGAATGACCAGTGACAATCTGTTTGTTTTTAGTGAAAGCATTATAACTGCTTTTAAGTTACATCTATAAAGAGTTAGGTCAAAGTTTTGGATGTAAAAGATTTTTGTTTACCAAATATTTAACTAATTTGAGTTAATGTAAAATCTTGTTAGAAGGTCTTACCTAATAATACAGTTTCCCAGTCACTAAGGATGGCAGCAAAAGGGTAAAATTTGTAGTGCTCTTTGAAGAGCCCATTTCTTAGAACTTATAAGATAAATTGTACCTAAACGTTCATTAGGCAGAGTTAAAAGAGCAACACTCTTCTCAGTTGAAAGCATTCCACCATAATTACTCTATGTTTGTTTGTGGTGTAATCATGGGAAGTTCACCTAAGGGTAGAGTGGTAAGTGTAGGAAATTCTGGCTTATTGCGACACTCAGGGACTATATTTGGCCTTCCAATAAAGGATTGTTCAGTCCAAAAGCTTTAGCACGCAGCATCTGGCATTCAGGATAACATCATGTTTTTCTAAAAACCCAAGTCAAACTTCTGGCAGAGTAGCATCCCAGAGTCTGTGCAGTACTTACTTGTGCCAGTGATTTTTCTGTTACTGTTGCTTAGGAAAAGTTACATTGTTATCATACCAATGGCATTTAGTTAATACCTGTTAATAGCCTACATATTCTTACAGATTTGAAAATCTGAAATCTTTTAGGATACAGATAAGTGTAAGCATAAATCATAATTAACAGTCCACTTGGATTGTCATGGAACTAATAACTTCATGGGTGCTTCAGAGCTAATCTACCATCACATATTCAATGTCCTAGAAATCTCTTCTCAGCCACTTGATATAATTTGAAATTACAAAAGTGAAGAAAGTATATAAACTTCTTTTTTATTGAGTGTAAATTAACTTCTACCAGAAAAGTAAGCTTTCCTGTGCTTTTGTTATTACTGATCATATTGGGAAACTCTGAGAAAGTATTAAAATAACTAGTCAATAATAGATGACTGTTGGATGGTCTCACTTTTAGTTTCTTTTGGGTAATACAATTTTCCAATTTTTCATAGTGAATACATTTGCACAGATCTTTAATTTAGGTTTAATTGTAGCATCACAAACTCCGGATCAAAATGGACATGGGTTTAAAATCTTGTCCTTAATGTTAACCACTGAGGGCAGCAAGTTCCTTATTCAAACACTGGATTAATACTGAGGAATTATCTCTTACTCATCATTCTGAAAACACAAAAACATGGAAAAGAAGGGTATTTTTTTTTAGTTGGCAGAAAAAGTTTGACCTAACTTGACCTACAAACTTGACTCAAGTTCTTATTTTTATAAACCACTAAATATAAAGAAAATACATTCTGTGTTCCAGAATTTATTCTAGCAGTTATTAATCTTAAAACAAGAATCAATTTATAACCAGGTATTCCCAAGTGACAGAGGAGCAGCAACTGCTGCTGACCCCTGAGGTAATGCTAGTTTTGTCACACCAAGCCCTTAAGAGGTGGAGTCTGTACAATTCTTTCACTGTTTGTGTTATAGAGCATCCACCTAAAGAAGAAAATATCTCATAGCCTTCATGAATTCTATACAGATGCTCATATCATTGAGGAACATTACTGCCTAGCTCAGGATGATACTTATATGTTAAGCTCTGAGGATATCTGAGTTCTGAGATCCTTCAGAACTTTCTTAGTTTTATGAGTCTTCAGTTTCAACTATGAAGATCAGTACTGCCACTTGTAATGGATCCTAGTAAACAGCACTAAACATAAAGTGAGTATCCAACAAAACACAATTTGCCCTCTTCCTTCCCAGAGAGATGTCATTCGCAAAGCTATAGTAATGCTACATGAAATATTTCCCTTCCCATCCTTTTAGTAAAAGTGGGATGATGCCATTAATATAATTTTTGTTTAGGTCTGTACAATATAATAAACAAAATACAGCTATTCATTTTAGAACAGTTTTACCACATTGCTGCACATATAAAAATATTGAATTGTCTTTGTCTTACTCTTCTAAGGCATCCAACAGATTTGCGGTACATTGTTATGGAATAGTAGTGGGTCTCAGAAAATCTAGACCTTCCTCTACAAAAGAAAAAAGGAAAAACAAAAACAAACAAATACAATTGAATAAATAAACTATAAATACCAGAATTTAAATAGTATAACAATGGACTAATTATTGCAAAGGAAAATCTACATATTCCAAGCATGTGACTGTGAAAACAGAAAAAGAGACTAAAGTTCATATATTCAAGTTGTACGTAGAAGGACACTGAGAATACTGAGTGACTACCCTTAAAGACTTATCACCCACTAACTCAGGGTGAAGATAGGACCAACTCTTCAATTTGTCTTTTGAGATGAACTATTTTACTAGTATATCTGGCTTTTCTTTTATAGGTGTGAAGTTTCAAATGCCACTCCCTAATTCCAAATCTACTGTTTGAAGACACATGTGAAGCAATAATAGAAGGTTGCACTGCTTTGTTTACCAATGAAACTACTGCTTCTTGTCGATGGACTTAAGGAATCAGCTTACAATATACAAGGAGAACTTAAGGAGGTCTAGGATGATTCACAGAGCTGGAAACTCAGTCTCTTCTCTCCTGGATCCCAGATGAATGGAGAAGATTGCAGGTTAGTTCTGACACAAACTGTCCAGAAGTGGCACACACTCCAGAGTTGAAGAGTTGCATCTTGTGAGAGTAAGCCTGTTCCCGGTAACAGGAACACATACAGAGCCTCTAGCTGGTCTGAATGCCTCATTGTAAATGAGAAGTTCCAAAGGTAGGTTTGATAATTTGCTAGAATGGCTCACAGGAATCAGAAAGATGTATTTTCTTCTTATTGCGTTATAATAAAAAAAAACAAAAATGAGCTGTTTAAAATGGGTCACAAGATGTTTTTTGTAAATGTCTGTATTTCAAGGTCTACTCATGAGTGCTACTTAATGTTTTGGATGTTCATCATTGAGAAGCCTACCTAGAGTCACCTCAATAGAACAAATGCGCCACTCTTCCAGGAAATTCTGAGAGAACTAGGAGCTGTGTGCCATGGACTGGGAAAAGGTCAACATGTATGCTTATTATTATTATATTATTATGTCCTACAGTTTTTTGGTTTATTACTCTCACAATATTTTTTCTTAGTTCCTTCATTTGTTTCCCAGGCAGGGGTTGGAGGAAGAGAATATGAGGAGAGACAACTGGAATTTTGGAGAACTGGGTGATTTGAAAACTCAGTGTAGTGGAAATTCCCTGGAATCTATGACCCTAGCAAAGACTCCTAATAATGGGAAATACCAAGCACAAACCAGCCATCTTCTGTAATCAGGCGAGACTTCCAGTGAAGGAGCTGTGACACCAAACCAACCACAAAGCCTTTGGACTAGTCTATCCTATCTGCAAAATGTGTCGGGTCAGTGGTGGTGAAGAATTTATGGGAGTGGCCAACCAATGACTGGAAGAACTTGGAGACCACACCACAAGAAGGCACTCACTTCTGACACTGCCTGTATATCCAGGAACTAGAGGTGGGAGAACCCAGAGACCTAAAGTGTCAATGGAATTATTCCTTACGATATTTTGCTATGCTCATAGATTGTTACCTAGCTCAACTATCATTAGAGAGACTTCATCCCGCAGCTGATGGGAGCAAATACAGAAACCCACAGATAAATATTGGACAAAACTCAGAAAATATCAAAGAAAGGGGAGGAAGGATTGTAGAAGCCAGAGGGACTGAGGAACACTACTGAATACATCCTATAGAATTAACTAATCAGGGTTTGTAAAGTCTCACAACGAATGAAACAGCAATCACAGAGCCTGCATGGGTCCTTTGCATGTATGTAATGGCTGTGCAGCTGGCTGTTCTTGTGGGACTCCAAACAGTGGGAGTGGAGGGGTGTCTCTGATTCTTTTTCCTGCTCTTGGTACCTTTTTCCCCTCACTGGATTGCCCCATCCAGCCTTGATATAGGGGTTTGTGCCTAGTTTTACTGTAACTTGTTTATTATATGATACATTAGGTTGATATCCCTGGGAGGCCTGTTTTCTGAAGGAAAATAGAGAAGGAATGGATCTGGGGGTGAGGGGAAAGAGAGCTGGGAGTAGTGGGGGGATAGGAAACTGTGATCGGAATGTAATGTATGAGATAAGGATAAATAAACTAAAAAAAAAAAGAGGAAAATAAAATAAAGTGGAGATACAGACACAAAATTCCCAGAGTGGTGTGAATACTGATAGCCTGTGTAAACAGCTCCTAATAGGGATTGGCTTCTTTCTAGCTTTAATGCTGTAGTTATGGTAACTTGACAGTCAACAATATCTGTATTTAGTATCAGCAGGGAGGAGGCTAGTGTGCACTGGGGAACACCTGCCGTAGGAGCACAAGCCCGTCTATACTGCCCTTGTCTAAATTGCTTAAACAGCATTGTTTTTTGTTTTCTTTTGTGCCTTCTGGTGTGCTCTTCTTTGAACTTGAATTTTCTGTGTGTGACTTTTGTTTTGATACAAGTTGTCCTCTCTTCTACTGTTGATGTCTATAAGAGACTTCTTTCATTTGTATTCCAAGATTTCCATTTGTGATCTGATCTTTTATTTGATTCATCTGCTATTATTTTCCTGATGCAGTGCAGGTAAACTGTCACTCAAAAGGGCAGCTGTTTTTATTTTATTTACTTTTTAAAATTTTTTATTAATTTTGCAAACCAATCACAGATCCCCCTCCCTCCACTACTCCCCCTTCCTTCACCTTCCTCCTTCATCTCCTCCCTCCCACCCTTATCTTCTCCCAATAATTCACTTGGCATCACAGTCTAGTCTATTGTTGCCTTATTTTGCTGTAAGAGTCCTTTGAAATTCATCAGTATTGGTGCATTAGCTACTTTTGGTGAGCTGTGACCAAGTCCCTGACATAAAGTAGTAAAGGAAGGGTTTTCTTTGGTTTCCAGTTGCAGAGGATTTGTCCTATGAACGTTTGTCAGCATGAGCTTGGGATCATCAGGAGGCAGGCAAGGTTCTTCCCATCAAAAGGCAGGGAAGTTTAGAAAGAGAGAGGGGACCAGAACAAACGTGCACAAAGTGACCTACTTTCACCAATCATGCTCTAGTTATTCACTTTCCCAGAACCTCCCAATCTTACCACCAGCTGGAAAGCAAATACTTAACACCTGCGTCTGGGAAAATAGAGAAATATTTCCTTTTCAAATTGTATCTATGAGCAAAAACAAAACTCACCTGAGTAAACCAATGAGCATTCTATATTCCATATTCAGTGGAATTTCTACAGTGATTGCTTAGATAGTCTAACATATAATGCTAAAGTGTGCATGCACACATGAATCTGTACGCAGATAGCTGTAAAGCAGCATAGGTAATCATTGAGTAATGGCAGATTTTTCTTTCAAAGAAAATTCCTTTCTAATTATAAGCATTTTGCTTTATATCTTAGAAATGCTATCAACAGTATTTTATTTATCTTTGTATCTGTAATGGCCAAGGTACTCATAAAATCACTCCATGATTCTCCACTCTCACAACACTGTAAATTTTGCCCTAATGAGAACAAGACATTCCTAGTCCCTTATGACTCACATGCCTATGTAGGTTAGTCAGATAAATGTACTTTTGATAAGAAGCCTTATGGATATTAAGCCAAAGTAACGTATTTTACGTAAAAATAGTTAACCGAAAAAAATCCAAGAAGGTTTCTTTAAAACAAAAGTATTTGAATAAAATATAACATAATAATGGAGCTGCAGTAGAAATTTAACAGTTAAAAGACATCATACTTAAATATATTTTTTGAAGAAAGAAAGGAAAACATTTTTTCCAGGTCAAGTACCGTTAGGGCCTTTGACCTTCGTGCTATCATAGCTTCCTCCTTACTTCCTCTGAGAATCCTAACCCAGAGAAGCTTTTCATATCCTGTTGGGCATTATCACTAGAGAGAAATGACTTAGCTGTGGGTGTGATTTGAATGGGAACATATGCCTCATAAAAGTGCAAGTCAACAGTTCAAGCAATACTTGAGCACTGATCATACATTTGGTATGCTTTAAACTAAAAAATAAGAATTACCAAGATAATCTTGTGAAACTCCTATGTCAGTGTTTCTTAAGTGTACTTTGTTACAATGTAGAGAAGCATCTCAATAATAAAATCATTGTAATTATTTAACATACATCTACTATCAAGCTGTTCTGTGTGTCTTTCACTGAGGAAGAAACTGTGATTTCATCTCTTCATATGACTGAAAATTATACTAAATAGAGTACTAGACAAAAATGTTTCATCTGGATTAGTTTCATTGCCTCAAGGTGTGGATGGAGATACTTAGACTGTGATTTAATGTGGTGTTTGGAAAATGAAAAGACAAGAAAAGAGCAAAGAAAGGGAATGGGAAAAAAAGTTAGGTAAGAAGGGTAAGTGGGGAGAGGAAAGAAGGGAAAGGTCAGAGGAGACAAGAGGAGAAGAAGGGGAGATCCAGTTCACTATGATTTTGGGGGTTTAAAGAGACATGTTATTCCAGCTGAGTATGCAACCCTCAGTAACACCCATAAAATTCTATTTAAAATTCATAGTGATGCTGCTAGCCAGCTTTGGGACTGTCCACTGCAAACTCTCTTTTGAGTATATGATTTGTTTTGCTAAGCAAACATTTGCTTCAATAGTCTACTGCATACCTGTGTTCTTTCTTTAAAAAGACAAAGGAGAAAGGGGCCCTTACCTACTACAAAGTGGTACAATATATTTGTCAAACCTTGTGACAGTAATACATATAGATACTATGAACCATCACTCCCTTTCTTAGTACATATTATAGAAAACTTTGAAAACAAAGAAAACTTTGCGGTACCAAAACTTTCCTGTCAAGGTTTATAACTATTTTATTGTAACAACCAAAGATAAATAAGATCAGTGATGAGTGGTTATAGAATTTGGGGATAGAACATCAAGCAGTTGAAAGTGGGATTTTCAATGCAGGAATTGGATTGAAATGGCATATTCATCATAGATCTGGGAGGTGGATAAGTTATAAAGTGAGTTTTGATAACTAGTATCGGTGTGATAATCAGGTTTTAGCTCTGATAATGTTTTTGAAGAGTGAACTTTTTATTTCTATGGCCCAGAAAAACTCTATGAGATATAATTCAAATAATCAAATTTCTGGATTTTTAAGTAAACAGTAGAACCACAGTTTTATGGATGATTTCCTGCAATGCGTAGTAATTTTATGTTGACTCACCAGTATTTATTCCTGACGCTAAACAGAATGAGTATTGTCAGTCCAACTTTTCATAATCCAGTTAACCTGTTGTAAGAACCAAATTGGAGACATACCTTGCTTTATATTAAAAGACTTTTAGACCCAGTATGGGGATCTGTATATACATCTGCTTTCTCTAGTTTCTGCCACTTCATTCCTTTTCCGACAAGAGAATCATGTGGTCGTTGCTTCATAGAATAACCATATTCCTGTCCCTCAACTCTCCTTTCATCCCATATTCCATCGGGTCACTTAGTGACTGGGTATTGCCTAGTGATTACTTATAGAAACCCAAGGGTCGGATTATGCTAGTATGAGTTCTATGTGGCACTAAGCAAAGTTTCCAGTTAATCAGTCCTTGAATTTCAGTGTAAGAACTATGATAATCATACCTTCATCATAAGGCTACTATGGTTCTTACAGTACAGAACACTCCCCACTTCCTGCTATAATTCAGATATACCTTATATCCCAAAGATTCACATGCTAGAAGCTTGCTTTCTAGTATGCCAACGCTGAGTTGGAAAGACCCAAAGAATAAACTACTGAAGGTAATTATGCCATGAGGCTCCACTCTCATGGCACTGATGTCTTTCGAGAGTGGATCAGGTCTGCTAGGAACTTTAGTTCCTGAAAGAACAGGTTGGTTCCTGCTCAGCAAGTAAATTGGCCTCTCTTCAGTCTTCTACTTTCTGGTTCACCATGTGCCTCTCTCCCTGTTGCATGTGTTCATATGGCAATGGCATCTATCACACTGTGACACAGTTTGGGCTGCCCTGTCTTGAATTTTCAGCCTCCAAGGTTGTGAAATAGTAACTTGTATGACAATTCCGTCACCTTGTCTTTGCTCTGGCAACATATACTACACTCAGAGACCCTTCGTCTTATCTTTGGGTTCAGTTACCCATATTCAGACATGATCTTAAAATATTAAATGGCAAGCTCAAGTAGTGTGATGATATGTCATATTTTCCTGTCTTGTCTATATCTGTGACATAAATCATCACTTTATGCCAAATATCCCTTTGGCAAAACAGTAGCCCAGGTCACCCAAAAATACCCATGGTCCATATTTGTCTGTTCAGTAATTAATCATTTTGCAGTATCTCTATTTTCCAATTGAATTTAGAGGTTCTGCAACTACTGTGTGCCAATATTGTTTTCACCAGTCTCACATTATGTCATAGAACCTGTGCCATATACCATATTTCACCTCATCACCCAGATATTACATCACATCACAACATCACAATGAGAAAGGTGAGTACAGCAGAGACTTGCAGTTTCTATTGTATATTGCTATAATCGTTTATGTTTCCTTATTTTTGGCTAATATTTTCCTGTGCATCATTTTTAGATAAAATCTAAATGTAAGTAGGTATATGTAGAAATGGAAAAAGAATATTCAAGAATTTAGTACTCAGACGTTGCAGGCACACACAGGACATCTTGGAACGTATCTCCTTGTAAATGAGAAGAATCGCTTGTTGTCAGTTGGCACAGGTCAATAAGAGTTGAGCTTTGTATTCAGTGTCAATTATTTCTATAGAATCTATTTTAGATAATTACTGCAATGATTAATGAACAGAAAGATTAATAAAGCACAACACCAAGGACAACAGGAAATATTTGCTACTACTATTGTAGCTTAGTAACATGTTCTAATTCTGTTTTATTCACATTGTTCCACATAGACATCAGTGAAGAAGAGTTGGACTTTTAAATCACAAGCAGTACTGCTTTGATTTTAAATTAATTAGGCTAAAACACATGAGTGTATCTTGTACCCACTGCATCTCCAAAATGCTTCCATACTATGGAAGATTCATAATCAGATGAATAGGAAGGGAAGTCCTACATTTTGAGATGTTACAGATGAAAGAGCAATCTTTCAGTCTTATGAATTTTCTGTGAAAACAAATGGATGGAATACTAAAATCAAACTAGGTAGCAAAATTAACCAACTAAGACTAATAAAGCATATGATTGTAGTGAAAGATGCTGTTTCTCTTTTTCTTGCCTGCTTTGTCTCATTTTTTTCTCATTCAAATCTACTTAAAAATCAGAGAAGTGGTATTAGCCTGTCCTTAACCCTAATATGTGCTTCCATAAATTATTCAAAATACTTCTTCTTTTTCTAAACTTTAGGAGGACACTTTTAAATGCATGAATCTTTGGTCATTTTGTACTTCTCTCTCTCTCTCTCTCTCTGTATATATATATATATATACATATATATACATATATACATAGTCATTGGAGTGTCCTATCCTGCTCCAAAGTCAGTATCTTGTGGCACTCACTGTAGAGTTTACTATGCCAAGCAGTGCTGAGCACACAGTCATCATCAGTAAGCACTTACCAGTGTACATAGTATTATAAGTCATACACAATGGATCAACAGCTGCTGAGAGACATACTAAAACTCCAAAGAGTCATTAGTGCTGTGTAAGTGAAAGATTCATTTCACACTATTCCAGACATTCTTGAACATTTTCCTTGGGTCATTGAGCATATTTAATGTATTCATTTAAAAGCATTGCAAGGGCACTCCTTTTCAAGGTCTTAGTGATAGATTTTAATAAAGAGTATAATAGAGAAGTCTATAGGTCTGAGCCTCCAGCAGGAGATAATAGAATGTAGTTGAATACATTAAAGCATCATCGTCTCTGAGCCTCAAACCTCTTGACTTAAATGATGTTACAGCATTTGATTCTACTTGAGCTCAGTTAGAATTCTTCATGCGAAAGTGGCTGAGGTTGGTATTATTAAATGACAGTTTCATTTCCTAACCTGATCTCTTCCTGAATTTAAAGACATAAAAATCCAAGAGATTTTTTTTAAAGAGAGGGTTTCTTATGAAGTATGGAATGCTGCTTTCAGTGACTGATTGGGTAGAGGGCAGAGGGAGGTGGGCAAATACTCCTGGGGCACTAGCAGAGTCCAGAGATTTCCTTCTCTCAAACTTTTAATATTTTCATTATAACAGCAGTATTTGAGATCCTGTATGATATTTGAGTGAGATAATGAATCTTTCTATATAACCCCTAATGTTTCTTGTCAACATAATTATTTTAATATAGCAACTTTAACTAAATGAATAAAATAATATTTGTTTATAAGAGTCAACATAAAAATGGTAGGCTTGGCATAAAGTGATGTGTTTTAAAATATGGCTTTATTTGATATCAAAAATTATAACATCTTCCTGTATTTTTTCAATATATTTTCCATCTAACTTTTGTTTTTAAAGTTATAAAACTTGAAACAAGTCTGATCTAGAGTAGTACTAGAACATCACAGTGGGAAGCAAGTGCTTTGCCATTGAGCTGCAGTGCCAACTCTATAGAATTTTTAACCCAAGAATTGACATGGGAGCTAAAAGGCGGGATAACTGTTAGAGTTTCATAGTTTGACACAGGAGTTTTGGAAGCCATGCTTTGAATCTGAAATGCTGCCCCCAGGCTCCTGTGCTTGACAATTGTTTGGCAGCTGGAAGTACAGTTTGGTAAGGTTTGGGTACCTTTTGAGCCTGGCCCTGAGGATTATATACACACACATCCTACTTCTGTTCACTTCTCGGCCTCCAATTTGCTGCTGTGTTGTGGCCATCTGCCACATGATCTTGCCACCATGCCTTCTCTATCGTGATACACAGAAACCAACTATAATCAATAATCCAAAATATACCTTTCCTCCTTTAAGGAGCTTTATATTTCTGGTGTCTTGTTATAACATTGAGAAAAGTAATTAATATATTGATCAAAAAGTAAGTACCTAAAAAAGTCAGGATAATGAGGGCAAAATGTACTAGGGCTTAAACTTCAAGCTTTAAGACATGCCTTCAGAATCAAAATTGATTAGATATGAAGCAGGCATACTGGCACACATCTGTAATCCCAGGGTTACAAAGGACAATAGAGTACAAGTTCTAGACTTGGGCTATGTAGAGAGGGTTTATTTCAAGAAAGAGAGGAAGAAGAAGAGAGAGAGAGGGAGAGAGAGAAGAACAAGCAAACAGCTCAGTAGATGTGAGATACAGGCTCTCTCTCACTATCAAGTGGGATTCACTGAGGAATCACAAATAGTTCTAACACACACAGTTCTGAAAATGGATTCACTACAACGAAGAAGTTGTCAGGTCATTTCTGATAAATCTCAAAGGTTTTAAGAAACTAATGTCTGTTATGAACAATACAGTTTGGTTATCATAGGAAGTTAGTGGAGCGCTGTCTCGGGAAACATACGAACTGAACTTTGTTTTCATTTTCCATCTTCCTGTGGTTTCTCTCAGGAGCTTAGAGAAAGATGCTAACGCCCTGAGATTGTGAAACCAGTACTTATTCTCCAATTTAGTAAACAAACCAATTCAGTTTCCTTAATTGAGGTGTCAGTTTGTGGCGTCAAGATAAATGACAGTTTCTGAGTTTCACGAAGCAGGTTGATATACAAAATATTCACAACAACCCAAGTCCAGAGTTAGCTTTCAAGGATGATTACATCCACTCCGCCACTCTCTTATCTCTGCTTAGTGGAGTGGAAACTGATTGTTTCTTTGGCATGCCTTCTCTGAGATTTTACAAAGTTAATGAACATACGAT
Source organism: Dicrostonyx torquatus (assembly GCA_028555095.1). Lineage (NCBI taxonomy): Eukaryota > Metazoa > Chordata > Mammalia > Rodentia > Cricetidae > Dicrostonyx > Dicrostonyx torquatus. Next base: position 1,082,501 of record JAQHUG010000201.1, read on the forward strand.
GATGTGAAGGCGAGTTTTCAGCCCTAGAAGCTCGACTTTTAAATAAAATCATTTAAAAGACAATTTTATTAGCTAAAAGAGAAAGACTTTTCTCAGGGAGATCTGATTTCTTTTAATCTTCCTTGTGTAGTCTCCATTCATGAGTTTTCCTAGAATTACTTACATTTGTTGAAGTTTGTGTTCTAACACTCTTTCCCTTTGTCTCCATCTAAATAATTGGATTTTGAACTATGAGAAATCCATGGTAAGTAAACTGATTCTTTTCTTGTACAGTTTCCAACCATAGACTAAGAAAGAATTACCAAAGGTTACAACTAGAGAAGTAGCACATTTTAGGTAATATTGTGTTATTCACAATAAATTCCTAATACAAATCATATTAGTTTTTTTTTCCTAACAGACTGAACCTGGTAGATGCATCACAATATCTGATCAACTCTCTGCCCTCAGAACTCCAGCCAGTCTTAAGCCCTAGTCCTCAGCTCCAGAATTCTTTCTGTGATTGCTTTCTTCCCTCTCTCTACTTGAAAACTTCCAGTCACACTCTTTCTGTAACTTCTTTTCTATATTAATGCAAGAAAATGTGATTTCATCAGAAAATTAGCCCCCCTCTTTTAAATATGAAATGGTCTCTAGTTCAACAGAAGAAAGACATTTCAACCTATCAACAAACATGCACAGCATGTGTTGGCGATTCCACAACAACAGATTGTAGAATGGAGATTCCCCTCCCATTCTACCCACTTGGAATTTTTTACTAGTTTGTTCATGCTGTTTTTATGGAGCTGATTGATTTGGCAAATTGTTTTATAGTCCAGGCAGTACTCCATTTTCATATTCCAATTCAACTGGCCAACCCATTAACGGATTGTTTTGATGAATCTGTTCATTTAGCAAGGAAAAAACATCTGCTGATAGACAATTTTATTTTCTGTGTGTTGTGGGGGTGGCATGTACGCATGTGTTTGAGATAGAGTCTCCCTATATAGTGTTGGCTGCTCTGGAGCACACTCTGTAGATCAGGTTGGCCTGGAACAAGAGATCTGCTTGCCTCTGCCTCCTGAGTGTAGGACTTAAAGTCATACACCACCACTTTAGACGTTGGCATTTTCATTCTTAAGTCTTATGTCGGTATCATACTTCAAAGATAATGAAATGGTTTCATTAGCAAAAATAAGCATCCCAGTAGCTTTTGTGCAATGTCTTTAGATATGCAACATTTGCGTATAGTGCTTTCATTTATTAGTTTTTGTTGATAGACAGCTGAGCATATAAAAATGCTTCATAAGAACTTACTAGGGTGCTAGAAATATCGTTTTTCTTGCTGTTGTTACCGACCACAGGGTTTCGATTGAAGGAACCACATTTGTTTAGATTGCATACCATGTCTTCAGTCTCTTATATAGCAATATTTCAACTCATGGAATGACAGCAAGTTATTCAGAAGTTATTTGACAGGTGTTGATATTGAATGTGTTTACAGAAGCTACTTTGTTTTTACTGTATTTTACAAACCTTTAAAACTTTGTGTTTTATAAATATGTAAACCTAGGATTAAGTGTAAAGTAAATTATCTAGAAACACATACTTACTCCAAACTCCACAGTCTATGTAGTCACCACTGAACATTGCCTCTCTCTGTAATTTTTAAGTTTGACTCAGTGCTTGTGGAAACACTGCAAAATTAAGGCAATTGTATTGAAATCTAAATCTAGAAGACACGTAAGATTTCATGTTTTACTAGTACTTTGATTTTTCCTTTTCACTTGTGGGAATGGAAAAAGCCGTCTTTTTATCTCTCTCAATTAGTGTCTATTTGCCTCCGACTCAGCTGAGTTGTGTTGTGGTCTGCCCTTGTACATCTTACTTTGGAGGAATGTCTTTAAAATTATCTTTTGTGTATTATACCCATTGACACCTTTATCCCTTTAACATCACCTGGAGCACAGACTTAGATATAAATTGTGTATTCAGTACTTTCACTGAGATATTTATAATATCCCAAAATGTTGTTACTCCTTCAACTCCCAACAATTCTTCCTTTATTGCTATTTCTACTTATGCTTTCAATAATGTATTAATCTGAAGTACACATAAATCTGAAAGCCATCTGACAATACTTTTCTTATATTCTAAATTTAATCTACAAGAAAATGCTAGTGGCTCTACAGTGACTGTATCTTAAATATGGACAGGTGACATGGGCTTTGTTGCCCCACTATCAAAAGTTTTCATTGACCCTGACTGGAGTGTGGTTGACATATCAAGTGCCACACTCTTAAATAATGATCTACCAGATTCCACACTCTTAAATAAAACTGACTCTCCTTCCCTCAGAAGACATCAGCAGTCAATAGCTCCTCCTTTAGTGGTGGGAGTTTGTGAGAACTCCCCATCCGTGACAGAATGTTGACTGGATTGATTTTATGCAGACAACAATAACTTCTGTGAGCTCATAATGGTGGAGCAACCAGACTGAGAGAATTCTGGGAAGAGGAAACGCAGGATCAGTCACCAACCAGATGCAGAGGAAGTAAGACGAGAATGCCCCACTGAGTAAGGTACCAAGACACGTGGCTAAACATAGATAAGAATTATAGGTTAATTTAAGTTGTAAGAACAAATTAATAACAAGCCTGAGTTGATAGGCCAACCAGTTTATAATTAATATAAGCCTCTGTGTGTTTTATTGGAACTGAATAGCTGTGGGACCAGGCAGGAGAGAAACTTCCACTTATAAGCTCATGATTACAGTGGTCCTGCTATCTCCAGAAGACTCAGTTCTGCTCTGATACTCTCCAACCTCAGGGAGATTTTTCACAGTCTTTCCGTATCTTCTGGGGTGGTTCCATGGCTTTGTATGGAAAGCGATGTAAATGTTCCATTTGTGGTTGAGGACTCCATCAACATTTATTTTTTGCACTTGGACCAATTGTTACTTTCTTCATTAACTGATTCTCACAAATATTCTCTGATGAAGTCAGACCTATACAGAAATCAATATGGGTAAGAAGAAACATATTTAGAGAACAATTTGTAATTACATCTATTTAGAAATATTAGTAGGTTCACTCCTTGATCCCTTGAGTCATGTGGGCTCTTGTACAGATTTATAGCATTTGATATGAGTTAATCTTTAGTCAGAAAGTCATTAGTTATTGCTCATAAAATTTTCCAATTATTGCATCCATAGGCATATCTCGCCATGCTGATCATTGTTGTAGTTCACAGGATTCACAGCTGGGTATGACTATGGATGATTTTCATCCACAGCATCTTCTGGTACTGTGACAGAGCCATCAGAGAGGAAGCTTTCTTTTTAGAAGCAACTAATTTTTTTCATGTCCTCTGGACAAAGCATGTGGTGTCTTCAGCAATCTGATCTTACTCTCGAGTTCTAAGAGCTAACGAGAGCAAAGGGAATACATTTAATTGTCTCAAGGGTCGCTGGGACAAGCTTGACTCACAACTCCAACTGAGAGATACTCCATAGCTGACACTGGGCTTTTATATTTGATAACACATGGCTTTTGGAACAAGCACTATTAATGATAAATTTCACAACTAAGAGTAACAGAAAAATTCAAAACAAGTAATTCAAATGAATAAATCTAAAATATTCAGAAAATATAATGTGAAAAGTTTGTTTCACCACAGTTGCCAAAACTCAGCTCCTCTCCAACGGGCAGAACTGTAAACTCCTGGCAGTGTGTGTTGATGAGAAGAACACAAATCATCATCATCTCCTTGACCTGAGCCTTGTTAACCCTAGGAAATCTCTGTGAATAAGTCCACAAATCCATTAAATTGCAATGCAGTATTTATGTGCAAGGGCATTTTTTCAAGAATCTCTGTGTAGTTGTTCTCAGATTCTCAGAGACTGCCAGACATTCCTCAGTTTCCGGAGCCACTTTAAAGTGTAGAATGAAAGCAAGTTCTGAGTTTGTCCCAAGTAGGCCCACTGCTATCTCTAAAAACCCAAATTTGTATGCACAAAATATCGAGGATAGGGGAACAAATGGAATACTAATTAAATTTTTACACAAATTCAACAAACGTTTTGAGAGAAACAGTGTTGAGGTGGTGGTAGCGCAAAGAAATAAAATTTCACAAGAAGCTGGCTCTGTTTTCTTTGTTACCATTTCGTCTCTCGTTTTTCTTTATGTAATGAACTTTTCAGTTGTTTAAATTGAACATAAAGTGATATACTTCAGTGTGTGAATCTATTTTTAAATGTTGTTAGCTATCCAAAAGTTCTCAAATTCTGGGAAATTTTGTTTGTCACAATGTACTTATTATAGTGGCAATTTGGGAAAAAACAATGAGTTCTGATCTTTGCAGTTAAAGACACAAACTGAATATTTGAAGCTAAGATTCCACACAAGAGAAAATATGTTGCTATTGTCTTTGGAGGCCTTGGCGACTTCATTCAATATACCTTTTCCAGAAATTTACTGTAAATTTTATAATTTCATTTTAATTGCAGGTGAATATTAAAACACGTGTGTGTGCATCATTTATCTCATTTTCAATATTTATTAATACATTGATGGACATCCTCATTTGTAGTGGCATTTAATTTGTATTTTAATAAGAAAAGCTTGCATGGAAGATCAGAAAAGTAAAATAGTCACACTGGGCAGTCTCACAGGCCAGGCAGCAATGACACACACCTTTAATTCCAGTAGCCACAATATCTTGCCATAGAAACCCCAGATGTGCCTCCTTAATCCCAGAACTACAGAAGATTATAAAACAGGAGGAGACAGCTCTCAGTTTCAGTCCCATTCTGGGTTTCCTAGAGGGAGGATCACCATTTTCAGACAGAGGTGGAGGTAAGAGCCAGTGGCTGGCTGCTTTGCTTTTCTGAGCTTCAGAATATCTCCAATATATGTCTCTGAGTTTTTATTAATTGTGCTACACAGAATTGTTTCCAATTCTGAACTAATACAATAAAACAGCAATGTATATAGTTGAGCAAGTTCAAGTTTCTCTGTAGTAGAATATAGAGTCATCTGGGTATGTGCCCAGAATGGTATGTTTGGTAATATGAAAGTTCTATTTCTAGATTTTTGAAGAGCTTTTATACTAGCTTCTATAGCAGATGCAGAAGTTTATAGTCGTCCCTCCCCAACAGAAGACAGGAAACTGGAAAAAAACTAATTAGGAGGATTGTCAGTAGAGAAGAAAATTATTAGACCTAGGGTAATATGAGAGTTGAGAGGAGGAATACTGGAGTGGAAATGTTAAAGCATGGATGGGAAAGAAATGAATTTTGAGAGGAAGATTAGTAAAAACAAAAGGTATGTCAAAAATCCATATGAAAGTTGAAAAAATTAGAAGAGAAATCTTCTGCTCAGTTGGACAATACAGTTTCTGGAAGAAATGAATTATTAAAATCCCAGTTCTGGGTATGAGATTACATAAGGAGGCCGTAGTGCCCCTCCTGAAACAATACAGGATTCCCACCAGAACTAGATGATTAAATAGTATTGCTGAAGACACTGCATATCTTGGTTGCAAGATATTGGTAGAGGGTTGAAGAGGAGGGGAAAGGCAGGGAGGGGAGCAGAGAAAAATGTAGAGCTCAATAAAAATTAATAAAAAAAGATTTTAAAAAGATATAGGGATAAGGATAAAGTTGAGCCAGAAGCTTCTCGCTAACTGTCTTTCATGGTGTTGGAAGATGACATGAAGACAGCTGGAAAGGTGCATCAGAGGTCTTATGTAGCTTTTAATTTTATAAGCTACCCTAAGTCATGATGTCTTATGTTGCAGTAGTGGCACATCTGTTATACAACAGGGCAATTTACATTCCATGGTAGAAATGAAGGCTCACTTAGTAGAAAAGAATTCATTCTTGGTGTTGTAAAGCAGCTCAAATATTCGTGGTTGTGGAGCTTATATGTCCCCAAGAGAAGTTTATAGCTGTTATTTAGCTAAATTTGATAAGGTTTAAGACTATATATGTTTAAACCTAGTAATATGCTACTCTTAGCATTAAAGACCCAATTATTTAAATAAGTAACAGTGAAAGCAGAGACAGACAGCTGCTCAAGATACTGTAATTGAGGGAGAGTTAGGTGCTCAGTGTTACAGAGGACATTACATGAACTCTACGGTTGAGCAAATACCATGGAAAAAAGTAGAAGACAGGAAGAAGGGCTATGACATGCTGTCTTCTTGGCAATACACATCCATTGCAATCACATCCATTACAACTGTTTTTCTGTGCCAGGGGAGCACATTACTGGATCTACTAACAGCCAGTCATGAATGGAGTGGGAAGGGATTGATGGGCCCATCTCTCCCCACTGAATGGCTATGTATGGGTACTGTAGAAGGGGCAAATCATTAAATTTTGATGTGATCCATTTGCGATCCCACGAGACTCCATTGGTATTGATGGTAGCTCAGGGATCCCTAGTTAAACTCAGTGCACCAGAAATAAACTAAATAGGCATGAGTATGGAAAAGTGACCCATAGGGAAGATGTGGGAGATATTAGTGATGGAAGGGAGATAAAAATGAAGGATGGGAATAATCAGAATGCCCCACAAACATGAATAAAAATGCTAAAGAACAAATTTTAAAAGAACTAATTGCGTCTTTAAAAGAGCAAAAAGTAAATAGGATGAATATCAACACTGTGTGTCTTGGCACAATGGCAACACCCAATGGGAAAGCCACGGCTGCTCTGCGCATTGTTCTCACAGGAATATTCTGTTAGCATAGACATGCATATCCCATGTTTTCAGAGTTGCAAAAAATTGCAAGCATTTAGAAATTTTCAAGTATTTGTTCTTTGGAAAGCCAAGTTTACTTCATACCTTTTTGCCTCTTTAGAAGCTATGTTTAACCTTATATACATTTGAAAGAATATTACCAGCTTCATATATCTCTTCTCTTTGACTGGAGCTATGAAACTAATTTGCCACAGCATCATGAGCACAGCAGCTCCTGAACTTTCTGCTTGTTATGTCTCTCAGCAGCAGCCAAACTCTTAAGCAGGTATGATCTAGATGCTGTGCGGTCACTGGCTTGCATTCTCTGTGTGTGTACATTTTGAGACAACTTAGCCTTGAAACCCTATGTAACTAAGACCAACCTTAACTCCTGATGCTCAGGCTAAGATTGAAGGCAAGACTTACCAAAAATGGTGATTCTTGTTATTTGTTATTAATAAATTCATTATTTTATCACTTATCTTTTCAAATGATAAACTTTTGTGGAACTTCAGAGGTTCTCTGAACTCTTTATAGCTGATTTATATAAGAAGGACTAAAGCTGAACGTTGCTTCGGTGTAGTTTAGTGCCTAGTGTGCAGGAATTCCTAAGTTTAATCAGCAGTATTGACATAAAAAATAGAAAAGTAATGTATTTTTATAATGTAAGGTTTTCTAAACTCAAGCTCTATAAACCTACTTATAGAAATTTTGTTTCCTATCTTTCATAAATATTAGTATTCTGGAAGGAAACAACAACATTTAGAGAACACAAAGCAATGTATTTAATGCACAAGCATTATTAAAATTGAAAGAGCATCTTAACTTTTATTACTTATTACAGTATGAGTAACACATTTTAGGGTAGCCTCAGAATAAACAGTGTAAACTAATACAATTTGTTTTATAATATGAATATCAGTTTAACTTAGAAAATATATAACCATAGAAAACACAGTTCAGCCTCCTGGCTAGTGCTTGAAATCTATTTGTCAATGAGCCTTTGAAGAATTTTTTTTTCTGAATGTTCTCTAAGGGATTTTCATTAAAAGCATAAACGTTTAAACAGATGGAATATTTTCACTCTTGGTTTAATATACTATATTTCTTATATTTTATTGCCATGATTTATTTTACCTTTTTAGTAGCAGCTGAAGAGTTAATTAATATATGTACTTGCTTGTGCCAAAAGAAACAAAAATGCCTTGACTCTCTTCACCAAGCTTCATATCTAGAACTATGCCCACACCAGACATTAAGCAGACCAAAGGAAAAAGGGCAACAATGATAAGCAGCTGAAATAGTCATTGAAAGGAATTATCTTATGTTTCTGTTCTACTGGAGAAACAGCCCCAGTAACAGCACATGCTTGACACTATTCTCTTTACACCAGCGCCAAAGGCCCTTCAACTGGCATCTTCAGAAAGTACCTTACAAAGGCATGTAAGCGGCTTAAGCAATAAAGAACTTTAGGAAATGTGTTTCAGTAGTGGGGCGGTGGGAATGGAGCCAAATTACAGTCTTAGAAAAAAGAGAAAAGTTGGAAAAAATTAATCCTAGACAATAGCTTTAGGAACCACAAAGTCAAAACAATACTAGATTACTCAACCAGGGGCTAAATGTACTCCAGTGTCTCTGATAGTAAGATATGGCCTAGAATTCAATTATTATGTTCTTGGTTTACCCTAAAAATTAACAATATTTAATGTTTTGATTTAACAGAGAGGAAATGCTAACACAAATGATTCATACTTTGAGAATCAACTCACTCTTTCTTCTCTTTCTCCTTCCTTATTTCTCTCCTTTTTCTCTCTCTTCCTCTCTCTCTGTCTCTTTCTTCTTCCTTCCTTCCTTCCTTCCTTCCTTCCTTCCTTCCTTCCTTCCTTTCTTTCTTTCTTTCTTTCTTTCTTCCCCATTTCCCAAATGCATTCCTCCATTTTCATTCAGAAAACATCAGGCCTCCCAGGAATATCAGTAAAACAGGGCATAACAAGATACAATAAGAATGGGAATAATCCCCTCAAAGTAAGGCAGGACAGACAACCCAAAATGTGGGAAAAGGTCTCAAGAAGAGGCAAAAGAGAAGAAACACCCCCATTCCCACTGATAGATATCTCACAAAAATACCAAGTTAACAACCACAGCATATATGCAGAGGACCAACCACAGACCCGTGTAGGCTCTGTTATTGCTGCTTCAGTCTCTGTGAGCCCATGAGCACTGCTTAGTTGATTCTGTGAGTCATCCTCTTCTGGTGTCCTGGATGCCTCTGGTTCCTACAATCTTTCGTCATTCCCTTCATTAGGGGTTCTCCAAATTCCAAGGTAAATGTCCCAGTGGAGATCTCCAATTTGGGCTCTCTCTCTGCCTGATATTTCATTGTGGGTCTGTCCATTGCTTCCATCAGTTGCTGTCAAAGGCCTCTCTGATGACGGAGAATTAATTTACTCTTAACGGAAATATTAGCTTTAGAGAAGGATAGGATGCAACTTTAAACTTCCTTTAAATGTTATTTAAACGTTCTCTTCATTGTTTCATATTCCTAAATATATCAATATAACATGCTTAGTTCATATCCATGTATGTATGTGACTTCAGGGCTGACCATTTGGTCTGGATAACCAATTAGTGGACTCTTCCTTTGTGAAGATGCATTTCCTGTTCTCAGCATTCCTGGATGACTATAGTTCATTTCTAGGTTTGGAGTGCCACAAAATTTTTCTTTTCCATCCTGGCATGCCTATTTCTGTCATCCTTGTTCAGGTCTTCATTAGGCAGCCATGCTGTTGCTACTTCATGATTGTAGTTTTCATGGCATTTCTAGGAAATGAAATATCACAGCAAACAATTTCTCTGAGTATTGCAGTTTTTCTTCCTATTCTTTCAGTGATTCTTGAGCCTTAGGCGCAGAAGTTATGCTCTAGATGAATCAATTGGGGCTAGGAGACACCTGATCACTTGTTCACATGTTGTCCAATTATAATAGTTTTTTATTACAGACTTAGCACAATATAGACTCACTTTGGGATGGAGGATCAATGAGGGATTTCCTACATTAGTTTGATCTGTGAGTGTGTTTTTGAGAGATTTACTGAATTAAGGCCTACCTTGAATGTAGGATCATTTTGTGGGCTGGACTCTGGACTGCAAAAACAAACAAAAAACCAAACAAATAAATGAGAACGTGATCTGGCTGCTAATGTCGACATATTACTTTCATTGCTCTTTGTTGGGGACAGTGAACAGTGAATGCAACTTGATTAGTTGATTAGAATCCCTGATTCCTTCACTTCTTCACAATGATGAGTTGCAACATGGGTTTATGGATAAATCTTTGTCCTTTAAGCTGCTTTTGTCAGAGTATTTTATCAAAGCAACAGGAAATGAAACTCAGACAACACCATTTAGAATTTCACACAGATGTTTACCCCTTACAAATACAATGTGAGCCACATATCTAACTCCAAGTTTTATGAAAAGTACATTAAATGAAGCTAACTGTTTTTAGCTGTATCTAGTGTTTAGGTATATCTAGTTTAATATTTGAATCCAACTACTATACCACTTGCTATTGCTGATTGACATTTCAATACACAAAATTTAGAGCTGGAAATATATGTGTAAACTCAAATTAGTCCAATTTTCTAATAATCTAATCAAGTATATGTTTCAAAATGAAAAGTAAATCAAAATCAAATAAAATTTTAAATTCAGTCTTTCAATTACAAAAACTACATTTTAAGTACACAGTGGCTGCAGGTGGATTATGTGCTCTGTTGTAGACAGTACCATTCTGTATTCAGCCATAAGTCTAAAAAAACAGTAAACTCTGGCTGGTGAAGTGTCAGTAGGTGGAGATAGTTCTGCCAAACCTTAAGACATGAATTTGATTCCCAGGACCCACATGGTGAAATGAGAAATCTGACACTTACACTTCTATAGACACGCCACAACCCATATACAAACACACATAAGTACACATACCAAACAATTTTACAATATAAAAAACTGGTTAGCAATTTGAATAATATAATTATATAAAATCTATAAATAACCTATTTTATACACAGGACTCAGCGGGTGATCAGTAAGTATAGTCAAGTAATTTATTTTCTTCCTTCCTTCCTTTCTTTCCTTCTTTATATCTATTTATATTTTTATTTTTTATTTCTACTTGATTATTTGTGGCATATGTGAGGGTGATTTAATTTCAATATTAACTTTTAAAAATTCTTCTCTCATACAATATATCCTTTTTATTTTTAATTTCTACTTGATTATTTGTGGCATATGTAAAAGCAATTTAATTTTAATATTAACTTTTAAAAATTCTTTTCTCATATAATATATCCTGCCTACTGTTCCCCTCCCTCCACTCCTTCCAGCCCACCCCACCCATCTCTCCCAGATTCAGTCTTCCTTCGTTTTCCTTCAGAAAAGAACACGTTTCCCAGTAATATCAACCTTAGGCACATTAACACAGTAACATTAGGCACAAACACTCATATCAGGGCTGGACAAGTCAACCTAGTAGGAGATAAAGGATCCCAAGAGCAGGCAAAAGAGTCAGAGACACCCCTACACCCACTGTTAGGGCCTACACAAACACCCCAACAACAACAGCATTTATGCAGAGAACATAGAGCAGAGGCATTCAGACCACAGGCTTGCTTCTTCAATTTCTGTGAGGCCTTATGAGCCTTGCTTAGTTTATGAGCTGTGTTCTCCTGGTGTCTTCTATCCATCTGATTCCTACAATCCTCCTCCACCTCTTTTACAGGATTCCCCAAGCTCAACCTAATGTTTGATTTTGGGTCTCCATATGTGCTTCCGTCAGCTGCTGAAGGAATCCTCTCTAATGTTGATTGGGCTAGGCAGCCATCTGCAAATACAGCAGCATATTGTTAGGAATCATTTCATTGATAATTTCTTTTCTTTTTTTGTCCAGTCAGTTTTTATTTTACCCTGGGTATCTAAGAAATCCAAGTTAGTTTCATGTGTAATAAATATACCTATTGTTCCATGAGAAATAATGACTAAAATGTTAATATATGGTATAAATATTAGGAAAAGCAAAGATGATATGTTGAACAATTATTTAGAAGATTTGAAGCCTCCTCATATTTCTTTATTAAGAAAGCAAGAAAGAATAAATTTTAAATATAAATAAGATAGTATAGTATATGACTAATGATTAGTCCTATAAAAGGGTAAAAGATTATGTTCTTCCTTTAGAATACCATTAGAGATAATTAAAATATCATATTTGAAATTTAAAATATGGTGAGTTTCATAACACTGTTTGTTGGTTTTTATGTGCAAATAAGTTTACACACATATGGCATTAAACTTTCAAGGTGAAGATTTGGTTTAAATTTTAAAATATATTTCACAGAAGCTCCAAGAAGCTTGTTTACAAGCCTGTTCTTGTAACATTACCTTGTTATTCTCAGCTTTAGTGTAGAATTAAGCTCATTTATAGAAATTCTTCTATGACAAAAGTTTTATCTTTTCTTCACTCCCAAACACTGAAAGAGTTTATAATAATTCTCTAAAATGATGCATGACATTTGCAGTATCAAGTTTCCATCATTCTGGAACTAAAAGAAATTTTTTTCGAGTTTGTAAAATCACCATAAGTATGCATAGATTTCTCGATGAATTCATACTGTATAAATTTCAAAACAAATATTTTCCAAGAACGCCTATGTTTAAGTAGTGTCCCATTGCCTTAGGTCTGTGGGACCTGAACTGTATCAGGAGTTTGCTACACGAGAGGAAACCAGGCACAAAGAAAGTCAAAGACTTACCTTGGGCAGCTTTGAATAATGGAGCTTGAGCCAAAATCCAAGCTGAGAAGCCAGGATTTAGTCCACAATTCCTCAGGGCCAACTTGAGAAGTATTTTTAGTGTTTTCTACTCAATTCATGTTATTTCGAGCCAACAAATATGATTTAAGCATGGCAATAAAATAATGTACTATACAGAGAGAGAAGAGGGCTTGCAGAGAGACTTCTGGAGAAAAACCCAAATCTCTTAACTTGCCCTCACTGCCTGAGTTTTGTTCCAGGAAACATCCACTTGCTTTTCTTTCCCTAAGAATGCTCACCATGCCCTAACAGCATCACCATTTCTGTATTATGTATTTGTTCTGAAGTTTGTTGGACAGCAGGCTAGCAATGATTTTATAAGCCTCAGTTCTTAAGAGCAGGATACCTGCTCAAGACCCAGGTTTTTTGTCTCACAGAGTTCATTTTTGACTGTTAGTAATAAGCTGTCTTCCATCAGGTTGACATGCTCTGTGGCGAAACAAACTCTAAATTGGCCCTCACTCTGCATTTTGCAGAAAGCATTTTCGATGCCATAACTCACATTATCATCTCATTCTGGCTTGACATGGCTCCTTCTCCAACTCTGTCCTTCCTCTCTGGGCCACATTACTAGTATGAACCAAGAGAGGCAGCTGATGATCCAGATTGGCTGCTTGTGACATGTGTAGATGATCTTGGGTGTGATGATGGAAGTGTCCTCAGTTGTGTGCAAGTGGAGAGGGTTTTGTGTGTCAACGTAAGAATCTATGTGATGGTAGGTTCAAATGTCGATCACCTTGAATTTTTGAGTAATGATATGTATGGTCGGTATGTGAGCCCTTCATATGATTTTGACTGGAATGTTAAAAATTGTGGGATGCAAGCCCTTTGAGCAGAAGAACATTTATATTCTAACTCAACTAGTCTCCTAAGTTGAAGCAAACAGCTTTCACAGTGTTGTGTTTCTTTGTGCAGTCTGGGGATTCTGGTAATATTCAGATTCGGAGTCTCTTCACTTTGATGTAGTACATATTCTAAAACATATAAGCGTGTCTCTTCTCTGAATGTGAACAATTATCAGATCTTTTTCTCTAGTGGGTATAAGGCATTTCCCCCCACTGTGTAACATTTAAAATTATTTAATAATTTTACAAGTGTGGGTGTTTTGCCTGCATGTGTGTCTGTGCACCACATGTGTGCATAGTGCTTCTAGAAGCCAGAAGAATCCAGAAGAGGCAATCAGATCCCCTGGAAGTGCAGTTCCACACAATTATGAGCTGCCATGTGAGTGCTGGAAATTGAACCCAGGTCCTCTAGAAGAGCAGTCAGTGCTCCTAACCACTCAGCCATCTCTCCAGCCCACTATGAAGCATGCAGTCAACATTATACACAGAAAAAGTTAAAGCTTATTTCTATTAGAATTGATTATTAGTACATTAAAACAGAACTGACTGATGGATTCCAGGAGAGAGAGAATCATTACTTTCAGGTGTGTATCCACTGGTGACCTCACCAGGTTCCAATAGATTGTTTCAATTCAGGGTTCACACAGATGGTCATGGTTAAAATAAATGGGACACAAGATAAAACCGAAAGTCATGAATCTTAAAAGGGACTAGTAGGAATGGGAAAGGGTGGGGAGGATGATTCAATCAAAACACATCCTACACATGTGTAGAATTGCCAACGAGGAAAACCAAATCAGTACTTAAAAATGAAATCTTACAAACAAATTTACTAAAGTTGTTTATATCTTGAACTTGTGTATATCTTGTTTATACAAACTTGTAAATATCTTCACCAGTGATTGCACAGCCGGATCACAAGGCATATGCTAACTTTCATAACCATTTTGACAAATACCTCAGAAAACAACTAAGAAAGAAGAGGATTACTTGGGCTTTAACCCATGGTCAACTGGGTCCCATGTTTTGGCAAAACATTCCAGTGTTGAAGATAGAGGTGACTTGCCTCATGGTGGCCAGGAAGCAAGGGGAAGGAAAATCACTGCTAATATGGCCTTTGTGTCTCTTTCCCTTTAATCCCTCCAGGTCTCCAGCCTGCTGGATCCAGCCAGACACTTCCAGGCTATTTCTTACCCCTTTAGTTAATCATTTCTGGGAACATCCCCACTGACACAAGCCATTAGTTTTACTAAAGTCCTATGTGTTTTGTCCATCCATCCAATGGAAATAAAGATTAACCCTCACAGTTCAGCATACCAGTCAGTCATGTGAATGGGTGGAAGACAGAGCCACAGTGTCATCAGTGGGAAAATTAGGAATGGTGGAGAGAAGCTGCCCACGACAATTAGGAAAGTCCCAGACCGTTCTTAAGCACTCTGAGTATGGTTACTTTGAACAGCCCTTCCAACTTCATTTTCTCCCTAAGCAGAGTATAGCAGATGCTGGGGTGAAAGGTCCAAGAAAAACAAAGGAGAGGAAACTTTCCTAGTGAGATGGGAAATCCTGTGAAATGATTCAAATAGGAAGAATGAGATTTAAGGGAACTAACAGACCAAATGAGGAGAAGGCAAGGAACCCGAAGAAGACAGAAGTTAAAGTTGCTTAGTTAATGACTGGGATACTGTGAGGAAAGGAAATCTTTAAGAGATTATGGTGGATGAAGACATGTGTGTGCTGTGTGCCGTGTGTGTTTGTGTATGTGCATGTGGGTCGTGTGTTGTGTGTGTTTGTATGTGAGCATGTGGGGGCAGGTGTTCTTGTGTGCAGTGTGTGCTTCTATGCATGCATGGGGGTGCGTGGTGTGTGTGTGTGTCTGTGCTTGTGGGAGCTGTGTTTCTCTCTGTGTGTGCTTGTGTGTGAGGTGTGTGTGTGTGTGTGTGTATGTGCATGTGTGTGGGGTAAGGTGTATCTGTGTTGTATTTGTGCCTGTGTGTTGGTGTGGAGTATGTGGGGGGGAGTGTGTGTGTGTGTGTGGAGTGGAGTGGGGTGTGACTGTATGTTGGGGCAGCTTGTGTGTGAGGATGGGCTGTGTGTATATGCGCATTTGCAATGGATGGGTGGAGTGAGGTATGAGGGGGTTCTGGGGCATGTGTGGGTGTATGAGGGTTTGTGTGGTGTTTTGTGTGTGTGTATGTGTGTGTGTGTATATTGCCTGAGACAGATGGAGGAAAGGAGTGTGGGAAAGGAGAAAGGGAAAAAGAGGGGTATGGGGAGAGGAGAGAAAATTGTTTTGTGCTCTCGTTTTCTGTTTGTTGCAGTGTATGAGGTAAGAGTCAGGATGCTGGTAAAATTTTAATGTATATTTCTGTGTGCCCAGAAGAAACTTTAAAATGCAAGCACAAATTTCAAGGAAATGCTTCTTTTTTATCTCACACAGCCATGTTAAATGTTAGCAAGAAAATGTGTTATTAGATATTTCCCTATAGTTTCATTGAAAACATTTTAATAAACTTGCTTTCTGTCATCTTGGAATTTATAAGAGAATACAATTTGTATTTCAAGGAAGAGCTCTACCTTGAAATAAGATGGCCCTAGAGGACTACATCATTAGTCTGTGTCAGACACTGAGCTGTTAAGTCATATTTGAAACATGATGTTTAGAGTGTAGACTTATGCGACAATTCATTTTGATTTGTGGAAAAACTTGCTCAGCACTACATCTGGAATTTAAACTGGAAATTTTCATTTAATTGGGGATTAACTGAAGGCTCTCATTCTTCAGTTTTGTTCTTCCTTCCAACATATCACATGTTTGAAATATGGCACAGGAAATTGGTCTTGTTTCTCGACTATACAAATGAAAGAACAGTCATGATAGTAAGAATTTGGCAATGTAAATTTAATACAATGTCAACTAAAATTACAGAATTAAAAATTAAAATCTGGCAGGCTGATTGTATTATTTATATTATATATATTTATTATATTATATCATATATAAGTTATAATATAATATATATTAGAAAATGACTAAGAAAAGCTGGACCAGGGCTGAAGGGCAAAGTCTGAGGACATTCTCTCAAATAAGCAGAGTAATATAAATTTAAGTATTTGGGATATGTTGTTTTGGCAGAAGGACTATCAAACAGAAGTTAAGAGCAGGAAACTCAAAGAACCAAGGAACACAATTCTGAACTCTTGCTTGGTAATAAAGGCAATTTTACAGAGAAACAGCTTTTAAAATAATGTTTGGTGAACTCAATGCCCATGTAAAAAATAGAAAATCTTGACCTTTTGTTACAAAAGCAGTTATGAAAGAGGGATAGTAAACTGAAAGACTTTTGGATGACATAGGACATTATATTTAATAGCACAGAGAATGATTATTTAGGACATCAAAAACACTCCCTATAAAGGAAACTGTTAAGTCATTCTTTATTAAATGTACTGTTGCAATAAGATAGTGAAATAGAAGGCAGGAACAGAAAAAAATACCTGTCTGGGATATATAAAACAGTTGTTAGCTCAGTGTGGTGATGCACACCTTTAAGCCAAGCACTGGAGAGACAGAGCCAGGAGGATCCCTATTAGTTCCAGGCCAGCCTGGTTTACATAGTGAGTACCAAGACAGTCAAATCTATGCAGAGAGACCCTGTCTCAAAAACAAACAAACAAACAAAAACACAAAAAAGAAAGAAAAAAAAGAAATCTTTACAAATGTCAGGAAAAGTTGCCAGTATGAAAATAGGTACTCAGAGTTTCTAAGCAGCCAGAAACATGAAAAAGTGCTTGCTAGTGATGAAGGGTAAAGTAAAAGAGGGGAGGAGTCTCAGCTTGTAGAAACTAACACCTGAAATATTATGAAATATTTTAAACCTTAGAGCTTTCATTTTTTTTGGCTTTGAAAATTTTGTACATATGTAGAATTTATTTTGTCATATGTACATTTCTCCTAAATCTTTATGGACTACCACATGCGAATGTTTCCAGAATGATGCTATTGAAAAGAAGTAAAACACTTTAGAAATTGGGCATAATGGGTTCTTTTAATTAATTCTGGAGGGTACCTTTGAAGGAGATGGTTGAACCTTAATCCTTTTTGGCTCCTCCCTTTTGTTTACTAGTAGGTGGTGAATGATTTGCTCCATATCTAATGAAATCATGAAGCATTGTTTTGATAGAGTTCCCAAAACTGAATGGCCAGTGTGGGCAGGAACTGAACCCCGAATATTATGAGCTCATTTATTTTGATGAGTTGTATCTCAGGTATTGGTGTAAGAGACTAAGAGAAGCTCTGTCTGTTGATTTCCCTGGAACTCATGAGAAAAAAATACTTTGCCAAAGCACTAATCAAGGCTGGATAGATCCTTTATTGCAAACAGCCCAAAAGCTGAAGAAGGAACTGTCCAGCAGAATTTACTTCCACTCTTGCTTTAGTTCTTTAATCTTTCTTTTGTTCTTCCTTTCTTTCCTTCTATCTCTTTCTCCCCCCCCTCTCATTTTGAGATTACTTCAAAAATAGTATACAAAGAACTACAGGATACTAAGAAATGCTGAGAGTGGAGAAATTGTCTTCCCCCCAGAAAAAACACAACAGATAGTTATCCAGTGCCAAATGGTCAGCCCTGAAAACATCCACTCTTGTTTTTAAACTTTGTTGTGAGGCATGATGTTAGCACTTTCTGTACTCAAAATGCTTTCCCTGCTTCTGAAATGTGTATATATATATATATACATATATACATACAGAGAATGATTATATATAATGATTATATATAATGATTTTATATATATATATATATATATATATATATATATATATATATATATATATATAGAGAGAGAGAGAGAGAGAGAGAGAACTTTCACCGAAAGTTTCTAAAGAGGAAAGTACGCATAGTTCTGGCTACTGCATTTTAATCTTTAGCTTTGTCTGGCCTGAAGCCAACACAAATTCTCCAGTTACTACTTTTAATAATGATGCTGGTGCACTGTGATTGCTGCCAAAATAAATGTAAACAAAGTTCAGCACTTTTTGTTTGGGGTAATAAGGCAATAATTTATTGCTGTTTTTCCTGCAACATTCTAATGTGTAAGCTGAAACAGTTGTTTTCTCAGTTGTTTGATTTCATTTATTAAAGGATAAAGTGATAGAAATATTCTCACAAAGTTTTTGGTTAAACTAAGGACCATAGTAAAGAGAAAGTCAGTATACCCCTGACTTATGGTTTCTCAGTCTAAGCTTTTTACCATTTTTGTGATGTTGGATTTTCTTAAAATAAGCTCAAATGCTGGGAGAATGGAATGCCTCTAATAATGACTTCTAGAAAACTTTAACCCTCAGGGTCACAAGATATATGATTTCATATCCAAGGGATGTACATGATGAAAGATGGATAATGAAAACAAATTATTTTATTTAGTTCAATTCCTTGGAGTAAAAACCTTTCGCGTTCTGTTTCTAAGAGAGAAAAGAAATTGATTCGATATGTGAAAGGGGTTAATTTTACTGTAATTATCGCAAGTTCTTCTTTTGGGTAAAAGGACCCTTCTTCTGATTAATAATAATGGAGTAGGAGCCAGCTTGTCCCTCAGTTAATCTTCTACATATAAAACAGATCAAAACATCTTCCCCGTGAACTTTGAGTTACATGCTCAGAAAATGAAGTTAAATAGTTCAATGGAAATTACTTTTCAGGTAACAAAAACTTCAGCTCTGTTACTGGTCTTTAAAATCCTGTTTTTTCTGAGGTGTTACTTCAGCCACATTGCAACTGGATTTTCCTATCTAAATTAACTCTTACTATGCCAAGGAAAATATATAACTGCTACAGTATATGCTTTGTACTTGTTTCATTTTTAAAGTGTATTTTCATTTTAAAAATCTGCATTATAAAATGCATGCAATTTTACAGAAGGACTCTTAAAGTTATTTGATTTTATATTCCCACTGACCCCGTTCACACAATACACAACTTCATAATGAAATTTCATTAACAATCTATATGTGCTGGAGGCCATTCAGGCAGCATAAGCTCCAGTGTAAGCCTCGTAGATCCTTCTCACACCCAGATCTTGAGGTATCTGGAACTGTCCTCACTTTCCTTAGGTCTGCAGAACAGTCACATTCATATGTTGCAGAGAAAATACTTGTCAGCATTGAGTTCTGGGCAGCAGAAAGACAAATAAGATTACACAGTTCTTCATCAAATCCTGAAGCATATTGTTGTTCTGTTTTAGTTTAACTCATTTAAAAGAAGAGTTCTGACTTACTGCATTCAACGTGAAACAGACTTGCTTTTCCACTTGAATATCAATTATAAATTTATGACAGATAATGAATTTGTAAGAAAACTAGGCTTGACATTCGCAGTGCATTTGAGATCCTGTGGAAATGACCATCCAAGCCTCATTTCTCTCATTTTCTTACTCATTCAAATAAAGTTTCTTGAAGGTACACTAAAATATTTTATATATAACTTTTAATTATTTAATAGTACTTTTATATATTTAATCTTTTATTTTAATTTTTCTTTTTTT
>JAQHUG010000201.1:1105930-1117120 GCA_028555095.1 Dicrostonyx torquatus
AATCTTTTAATATTCTAAAGATTGGTTGACAAAGAGAAACTGATTAATAGGATTTATTTAACTTAAATTCCTTTGACTATGAGTCTGAATTATAAATTGAAGATCCAATTATCATTAATAATAAAAAGACATTGACTATATAAGTACCAACATAAAATTGTGAACTTTCAGAATGTTGTTCCTGAAATATCAAACAAATAATTTTACTCCTTAGTGAAACCATGAAATTAGAGCCAAGACTTTGTCTAAATACAGCCTAAGGAAAAAGCACATATTATATTTATTGTCTTTAAAATGACTTTAAAAACTTATACTGAATTTCCAGTTTTCCCTTCTGTCTTCTGTGATGTAACTTCTGAAATAGGTTGAAATAAAAGGTTATCTAAAATTATCCCGTACTATATTGATTTATAAAGAAATGGGCTATGTATTGTTAAAGTTAAAACCTGTTGGTATGTAATTATTTTAACTATACCATTTTTTTAGTTGTACTTGGACACTTACCATTTCCATTTAGGCTCTCCTTCTAAAAATTGCATTTCTAAGTGATTTCCTTCAGAAATATGGTGACCTTGTCTATAATAGCCAAAATCCAATAGTAATATTGGGAAATAATACCTACTACCAATGAGCCCTTTGCTGGTATATTATTTCATAAAGTTTTAATTTCCCTATATTAGGTTCTTTTAACTGCTCATATAGGAATCTGTGCTTCAGGGTGAAAGAATAATATTGAATATGTCTAATCCATAGCTATAAGGCCCATAATTAATTAAAGAGCCAAATGCTTTGGGAGGTATATAAATTATTTATGACATATGTGCCAACTAATCAAGATTAGATATGAAAGCTGATTACAAGGCAGTTTTTCAGCTGTATGTCCCTTTCCAAGCATGATGGACATTTTTCCCTCTCCATGGACTTTTGTGTATTGTATATTATGTGCATCAATATGCAAGTGTTATGTGCACTTTGCTGTTATAATATATGATATATATTTGCAGTCTAAGTAAAATTATCATGCATACATATGCACAATACTTGAATTAAGTGAGTTAGCTACACTCAACTCACCCTTCTTTGATATTAACAAGTGTTTCTCTCCTAATCTTTCTCATTAGTGACTCACGTTCCTCCACCTCTAAATGTCTGTTTTTCCCTTGTCACAGTCTCAGTTCTGGTGGTAGGACAGAGCAAGAATGGAAACCCAGTGATGAGGAATACCATTACCATAAAAACCCTGTTACTTTTCTGACATCTGTATTGTGGTCTTGGTTTTTCAATAGGCTTTGTTCTATAGTCTATTTGAGAGTATGTGTGTTCATGAACCTGTTTTCTATCATGTATGTTTTTGCCAACACTTTAAATGCCACCACTTATAAAAGGAGAGGGAAAAAGAAAGAAAGAAAGGCTGGTGACAACCTACCAAATCCAGCAACACTTAAAATGGGGAAAATTAAAAAGTTAAGTAAAAGGGAGAATTAGGTAGGTAATAAACATGGAGTTGAAGATAATTTGATTAAAATCACTAACGCCTCTTTATGAGAAGCGACTATCAGTTGGCTTCAAGCTTTCAACAGTCACAGGACTGAAGACATCTATAGTTCAAGCTTAGAATTTTTACCACATAGCAGGTAAGGCTGAAAAATAAAAACAGAAGATGAAGAATAAACAGACTGGAGAAAAAAGAACTGAGGATTTTCTTTTTCTTTTAATAGTTTGTTTTAACTTTATTATATGTGCACTGGTGTGAAGGTGTCAGATCCCCGGGAATTGGAGTACAGACAATTTTGAGTTGCCTTGTGGGTGCTGGAAATTGAACTTGGGTCCTATGGAAAAGCAGTCACCACTCTTATCCACTGAGCCATTTCTCAGTCCCTGAGGATTTTTTTGATGCTTCACCTTTCACTCCTCTAACAGCAGAGAGGGTGCTAGTGAAAGACATTTTAGTTCCTATGCTCACTGTATACCCATCTTTGTGCTTAACCTAAACTCTATCAACAAATTATTACAGCTAAATCACAGACAGATCTTATTATAAAAATTTGGGGAATATATTAACACTTGTCTTCTCGGGCATCAGTTCTTTCCTCAATCTTGTGTTTGGTCCTTCTATTCCGATTTCTGCTACTACTGAGGGTGTCACTGATTATGTTAGCCTTTCCTGCTTCAAGCCAAAATAAGATTCCAGTCTTCAACCTGGACAGACATTCAGCTGGCAATGACTGGAATGGGAAAGTGCCAGAATAACTGACGGTTCTACTGTCATGCTGAAACTACATCATTCTCTTGGTTGACTTAGCTGTAGTTTGGATGATGTTTTTGTGTCCCCTAAGGCTTCCTGCTTTGGGAGTTAATCACTACTTTGAACGGTTTAAACAATGGGAAATGAATCTAATTGTTATTCAGAACTAGCACATTCTGGAAATGATTAGGACTAATGACACTGGTTTAGGGCATTTTGATGAATGCTTGTTTCTTTAAAAAGGAAAGCAAAGATGACCAGAAGAGAGACAAATAAGCATACAGGCCTTGTGGCTTGTCATATGATCATCTACCTCATCTAGACACTCTAGTAGTAAGAAGGTTAACAATAGATGAGGGCTATCAGTCTGGGATCTCTGAGATTACCTTTTTATTAAAATGTAGAGTCAGTGTGGACAACAGATTATATATTTACATAGTCAAAATGATGGCATCTCTTTTGACTGAATTTACAGTGATTTTTTTATCATTCAAATAGTTTACTTTTTAATTAAATATATTTCTTAGTTGTATTGACTAGTTTTATGTCAGCTTGACACAAGTTAGAGTCATCAGAGAGGAGTAAGCCACCATTGTGTAAATATTTCCATACGGCAGGGCTGTAGGAAAGCTTTAAGGGCATTTTTTAAACTATTGATTAGGGAGGGCTCAGGTCTCTGAGCAGGTGGTCCTGGGTGCTATAAGAAAGCAGCAGCCTCTGCATCAGCTCCTGCTTTCCGGTTCCTGCCCTGCTTGTGTTCTTGTCCTGACTTCCTTTGATGATGAATTGTAATATGGAAGCTTCCTTTGAATAAACCCTTTCCTCCCCAAAATGATGGCATCTCATCATAGCAATAGTAACTTTAACTAAAACATTAGCATACATCATTTTACATAATAATGGTATTCATTTTGACATTTGCTTACATACATATAAACACATACACATATGTATTGATATTGATATTACATTTTTTGTCCCCCTACTTTTTCTGCTCATCCTTGTCCACGTCACAATTATTTTTACCTCTATGGTTGTGTGTTTGTGTATGTGCTTATCTTAAAAATTTCAATATAGGTATCCCAAGCAGCATCAATACCACGATGAGTAGGCAAACACCATCTCATAGAGATAGTTCAATGATAGTTCAGTTTGACTCATTACCTGCACATTTTCTAGCAAGAAAAAAGAAAGAGTGTGCAAATTTTAGGAAAGTATAGACAAAGTAAAATATAATAATCATTCTTTGGGGGAAGAGCAATGTTTTTGAGTCAGGCTTTTGCTGTGTGCCCAGGTTGTTGGTTCTATCTCTGTGTTCCATGTGTTAGGGTTCTAGTCATTCCTCAAACTTGCCAGTTCACTTCCAGTGTACCACTTCCAAGGAGATTAACTGTGACCAAAGCATAGAATTTTCAGCTTTGTTTTAACAAGGAGAAACTTGTAAGGGGAAGAAAAGAAGTACTTGCTGTGGGAAGATTGCTGTGATGTTACATATTGTCATAGTGATTTGGAACCTGGGGGCATGCACAAATACTGGCAAGCACAGGGATAACAACTCACTTATAGTGTGATTAAGAGAAAATACTAGGTACCAAGAGCATCATGATCAAATCATTCCAAAGCATTAGTACTCAGCGTAATATATAAATGATTGCAATAAATAAGAAACAGTACAATGAGCAGAATCATTTAATGGAATTGATTTTTGATATTAACTTTTTTGTTTGGTTTCTAACTGTTGTATTCATTTTCCTTTCCTTCTCTTCTCAGTGTGTTTTGTTAAACTCCTGCTCTTCTTACACCTTTATTGGAATAACCCTGCTCCTGCAATGTGATTGATGTTAGGAAAAGAAACGCAAGACAAAACATAATCTCTCTAGGAAATTCCTGAACTCTGACCTTTGAGGGTCATAGAGATCAGCAGTTTGTTGCTTTGGAAAGTGACCTCGGCTGTTCTCATTTCCAAACAAACTTTCAGATGTTATTTGTGTGTTAGCTCTAAAGACTGCAGTGCTAACCCATAGAGCTGAATGTTACCACATTTTATCACCCTTTAATTTTTGATGAATGAAACCCACATGGAAGGGAGTATATACATTATGTGAGAATGACACAAGGATGCTGTGAGAATTTTCCTTACAATTTGCTCACTAACTGTATGGAAATGCAATGTCTAATATTTTCTTCAGTTAGCTTTTCTGGAAATGAAATTTGCAGAAAATTCTTTAGAGCTTGTAGTTGAGAGGGTGTGTTAGGTTACCTTAAAATTTTTAGAACAATTTCTTTGTAATTAATAATTCATATAGAGACAGTGTTAGAAGATACATTACAAACTATTTAAATTCATAGGAGAAAGGCAATTAAAGAATTTTACATTTGTCTTTATGAAGTTTAGTGATTTAATCAAAATCAAAATGAAGTGATTTCTTCATCCTTTGCAGATTATAGGAAAATCTACAGAGAATTCTACATGCAGGTTAATAAAAACATGTTTATTTCCATCTGTAGTGCGAAACAAATTCACACTAAGGAGCAGGCTGCTTTCTACACTGTTTTTTTTTTTTTTTTCCTAAAGGCCCAGATTTAAAGATCCCAGTTTGGTCCCAATTGGAAAAGCACATCTGCCCATATAAATTAGACTGACAGCTTCCTGTAGACTAAGAGCAAGTTTCCAACCTAAAGATGGCATCAAGTCATGTTCCAAGTTAATGTTAGTCGTTAGGATGCGTTATTAAATGTACTGTAATCTGTTTCAAGTAGATTATTTTCTTCTTTGTGCATTGCAGATTCTAACAACAATGAATTTCACCCAACCCTCATTAAACCAATGAGTTATTGTGTTATTTGGGATGCAAGTTCTCAAAATTGACACTTACCTTAATTTTGTGTGCTCACATAAAATGACTACAAATTAATATTCAGTTTGGCATGTGGTTGTACATAAATACTTGAATGTACTAGTAAAATTTGTATGCATTTTGCAAAAATATGTGCCTCTACGCATGTGCTACACGTATACATGTACACATACACTGAGCTGGATTAAAGTTGAAATCCAGGCAACAGAAACATCTAGCTTTCCCGCAGAAGCAGTTGCCAGATGCTGCTGCCTCGCTCTCTTCTTATTGCTACTCCTTTATCACCAGTGAAGCACTGAGGAAACAAAACTGCTCAACTGTCAGTAGAGTTCACAGTTCACAATTACAAAGTCCTGCTTTGTTGGGGCTTTAATCAGTTACTCCCTGGGGTCTATGCAAACCATGTTGGTGAGAAAGGGCATTTAAACGTAGGCACTTGACTCACCACAGTCTAACTTAAGTTAGAACTATTTTAAGAGATAAATTCTATTAAAGCACCCCTCATTTAAGAAAAATCAAATAAACATCATGCCACTGTGCAAATAAGCATTAAAAGCACACTCTGAATTCGTGTGTTTTAAAGCAGTAACCTGGTTCCATCATTGTGTTCACATCTTGTTTGGTTGTCTCCAAACTGAAAAGTTACAGTGTTTTTCATTTGTGTTCTGGCCCCCTTAGGCAGCAAGAAGCATTCTCTAAATATTGTAATTTCATTTTTTTTTCTTTGAAGATTTCATAGAGGTTTGGAAATGGTTTTCTTACAGAAAGACGTTAACATTTTTTTTTTCTTATTGCCAAAATACCTTACTCTTTACCCTTTTGACTTTTAGGAATTACAGCTTTTGAGGAGACAGTTTTAAGTATTTGGTCTAAGAAACTTAGGATTTATGTTATTGTTGTTTGTGTGTTTTTTTCAAAGTACCCTAAAAAATAACTTTAGGAGGAAGGTGTTTTCAATGATATTGCTGACACAATAATGTATCTCTTACAGTTATGAGAGGTCATGCAAATGATTTATAACTACTACTAATAAATGGCTTTATTGATTTAAAGTATTTACTATAGTGATGGCAGACTTTTTGAAGGAATTCTAGAGCTTTTCAGTTGGAAGAGCGATGGGTGTCATTGGGACAGGGTCTGCTGGGAATTATACAATACACTGACACTAGTTTAATAAAGACACCGATAAGCAAGGATCAGTCACAGCATAAGATCAATGGTTGGGGAAATTACAAATTTTTTTTCAGATGTCATTTTGAATCTGCCTCTGCTTTCAAATAAATTTATATATATATATATATATATATATATATAAAATTTTGACATGCAAGAAAGAAAGAAGAGATGTAGAAAATGAGCACAAAGAGTCCACAACTTTTTCACAAAATTTCTCTTTAAGTAGAAGTACAGTGAGATTCTTTGAAGGCTACAAATGATCAACAGTGAATAAATTGTTTGTATTGATTGTCTTGGAGAAGTACAAATAAAAAAGGATATTGGAAATTTTTATAAAAATTTAAAGGCATAAATTATTTCATACAATAATTAATTTTATTTATCTATTGATAAATTTCTACTTATCTAATGAATTTCATAATTTCCTACATTTGTTTGACATTAATTTAAAATGTTTGTTATGGTTACATTTTTTTCTCTCTCTTTCCTTCAAGTGGGAAGAATTGTGTTGTTTGTGGTTTGAGATGCATTAGTTCATCTTGAAAGGGAGGGAACTGCAGAATTGAACAGCTCCCAGTATGGTGGCTAGAAGCAGAGTAAAGGAAACACAGGAAGTGACTTGGACAGATAAATCCTCTAAGACATTCCAAGGAGATTTGAATGAGAACAGCATCCATAGGCTCTTATGTTTGATCATCTGATGCCCTATTAGTAGAAATGCTTGAGAAGGGTAAGTAGGTGGAGCCTTGTTAAATGAGGTGTGTACTTATTGGAGGAGGAGTGCCACTGGTGTGGGCTTAGAGATTTCAAAAGCCCATGCCAGGCCAGGTACAATCTCTGTCTCTGTCTCTGTCTCTGTCTTTGTCTCTCTCTCTCATTGACAGAGGTTTCTGTCCCACCCAGTCCCATAGCTGTACAGTCCCAAACAAACACATAGAAGTCTACATTAATTATAAACTGGTTGGCCTATTTAGCTCTTATATCTAATATTAACTCATAATTCTTGTCTGTGTTAGCCACATGGCTTGGTCCTTTTTATGAGCGAGGCATTCTCTTCTTGTGTTCTGTGTGTTTGGTGATGACTGCAGACTGAGCCTTTCTTCTTCCCAGAATTCTCCTGTTCTGGTTGCCCCATCTATACTTTCTGTCCAATCAGCACTTTATTAAACAAGTACAAGTGACAAATATTTACAGGATAAAAGACCATTGTCCCACAGCACTCTGTCTCCTTTGTATGTCCACATCCATCTCTCCTCTCTCTGCCCCTCTTTCTATCCTCCATTCTCCTCTCTTTGTCCTTTGCCTGTCTCTGTCAGTCGCTGTTTCTCTCTTCCTACTGGCTTGCTGCATTCAGATCAGATGTAAAGCTAAAGCTGGCAGCTCCAGTGCCATGCCTGTCTACTTATCACCATGATGATCATGTACTAACCCTCTGAATCTCTAACCATGCCCCTATTAAAATACTTTCTTTTATAAGAGTTGTCTTAATCATGTTGATTCTTCACAGCAGTACAATAATAACTCCACCAATGCCATCCTTTAGTGATTCTATTCATGAATTAATCCACTTAGTTAGGTCTATATCTGGATGTGCCCTCATAGACAAAACAACATAGAAACTTGCTTTGTTAATCTCCTAAGCATCTCATAGTCCAACAAATTGGACAATACTAATTAATTATCACAGATTGGATGTTATCCTATGTCTCTTATTTATGTGATGGTAAG
Organism: Dicrostonyx torquatus; assembly: GCA_028555095.1. Classification (NCBI taxonomy): domain Eukaryota; kingdom Metazoa; phylum Chordata; class Mammalia; order Rodentia; family Cricetidae; genus Dicrostonyx; species Dicrostonyx torquatus. The sequence goes on from JAQHUG010000201.1 coordinate 1,113,938, forward strand.
CAATTTTCTAGGTTAATTCTATTGTTCACTGCTGAAATATGTACTAGTCTATCAAGAAGATTTTAAAATAATTCAAATTGAAATATATTTGCTTCATTTACCTTTTTTCTTTCCCTCCAACCCTTCTCATGTGCCCTTCCTTTTGCTTTATTTCAAATTCATGACCTCTGATCTCCCTTTAGTTGTTGTTACATAAATATGTAACAAACTCATTATTTGCTATATTATATGTATTATATATATTCTAAATATATGAATATAATCTTCTCTTCTTATATAATGTTACATGTGACATATACAGGGCTGACCACCTGGTTTTAGATAATCAGTTTGGGGGGGGGGCTCTTCCCTGTAGAAGAATGTTCTCTACATCTCTCAGCATTCCTTAGGTGCCTGTAGTTCTTTGTCTAGGACTGAGCTCTCATGAGATTTCCCCCTATAAACTTACCTTGTCTATTGGTTTTGTTTCTGTTCAGGTCTTCTTAAGCAGCCATGTTGTTGAGACTTTATGAATATAGCTTTTCTGTCAGTTCTAGGCCATGGAATCTCACTGAAGACAAATGTTTCCCATAATTCTGTGGTTGTCACAATCTTTCCACACCTTGTTTTTCAGTATTATTTGATCTTTTGGTGCAAAAGTTATAATACACTTGGATCAGTAGGTTCTTCCTTTCTGCCTCAGACTCATCTGACTCCCTTTCCAAGTTCCTGCTTGATAGCTCAGGTGCCATTAAACTTCTGAAGAAGTCCAGGTTGGCCTGGAAATCTGATTTTCTTTCCTCAAATCTGGGATGACAGGCATGCATCACTCTGAGACCCAGCAACACGCTTCTTGATAAGTACTAGAAATCATTTTAGTATTTTCTTGAAAATGTTTTGAGTAATAATTAGAATTATTAAAATTTCTTTAAAACAAATCAAGAAGCAACCTTTCTTTTTATTTCAATAGAGATAAATTATTCCAACTTGCTTTTTGTAACCTCAACAGTAAGAAGTCTGAGCTAGAAGAGGCAATAGTTTTAGGTAAGCCTGGGTTACACAGAGTTTCTCTCAAAGGAAAATAAAAACCACAACTGTAACAACAACAAAGCAGTATACAGAAACAACAAAGAGAAATAAATCTTAAATGCTTATACTAAACATGGATGATAGTGGGGGTGATTATGACCTTTTTGGTTATTCTTCTTAATCTATTCAGAGGAGGAATTTGGGAATATAATTAAGATATAATATATCAAGAAGTTTATGTCAACATTTTTTGATTAAAAGTAAATCTCACAGAAGAGTTTAAAATCCCTTCTATTTTGTATCTTTCTTTCATCTCCCTGTAGTGAGATGCCAATAGCCACTTAAAAGATAATAAAACTTTTCATTTGCTTTGTTTTATGATAGAGACATAAAATCTCATATTAACAGTACCAATATTTCCTATGATCATATTAGAAGTAGATTTTTCATTTATTTGTTTATTGATTGATTGATTGATTGGCCTTTTGAGACAGAGTATCAACCTGTATTCCAAAGTGGCCTGAAATATATTTCTTTATTCTTTCTACATTAAGGTTATAGTGTGAGCTGCCAATTGCAGTATAAATTTATTATTATTATGTGTTCATTGTACATAGTGATATGTTTCATAACTCCATTTTCTTTGAGCAAAACATGTTCTTTGACTATATCCACCCCATCATTCTCCCATGTTCTTATTTTCTCTTGGAGCACCAGCCTTCTTTTTCTAAAATAACCCCAACTCTACCCTTTTAGGAACTTTCATTATATGCATTTTTATTCTGAGTATGTATTAGCTGAGTCCTCTGTTTCTGTGATACAACTCCATGATCCAAAGTGACTTGGAGAGGTAAGGGTTTATCCTGCCTTACAACTTTCAGGTAAGAGTCCATCACTGAGGAGAGACAAAGGCTGTTGAAGAGACCATGAAGTGTTGCCAATTGGCTTGCTTACTCACGACTATCTCAGCCTATTTTCTTATAGAACCCAGCACTACCTGTCCAGGGGTGGCACAATGAACTCAGCCCTCAAACACGCCAATCAAGAAAATGACTTACAGACTTACACAAAGTTCAGTTTTGCAGAGTCAGTTTCTTATTAAATATTCCTTCCTCTCAGATAACCCCAGCTTGTGTCAAGTTGATGGAAAAACTGACCAGGACAGGTTGTAAGTTCCTGAGCATGCATATGCATTGGCACATGTGTGAAGATTAAGGCTAATTTGCTGTAGTCAGTTCATTGTTCCCATCATGTGGGTCATGAGAAAAAGTAAAGTTATCAGGATTGATGGAAAGTATCTTAACCCACTCATCCATTTTACCAGCTTCTTTCCTCTTTTATGTCATATATCATGTATACATACAGATATAAATATACACATATAGATATACACATCCACAAAATCCATGTTCCAGATCTGAGAGTAAACATAGACAATTTATCTTTCTGAGTCTCATTTATGTATCTTATATGATAATCATAATATCTTTCTATTTTAAGCAAATACAATTTATTCTTATTTATGGGTTAAAACTCTACCATATATTTTAACAATTTATTATTTATCTTATTATTTATTGCTTATTGATAAACAATAGGATAATCCTATAATTCCACTATTGTGTAGTAAACATGGATGTATAGCAAAATCTCTAGTATTCTTTGATTCCTTCTGGTATATTCTCAGGGTGTTGTAATTGGTTGCTATAGATCAATTGCATTAAAATAAAACCTGAAACATTCAAATTGCTAAAGGAAAACATAGGAAAAACAATTTAAGATACAGGAATAGAAAAGGACTTTTTGAACACAATTCAAGAATATAAAGTGTTAGAAACTTGACTCACATTGTGAGTTACAGAAATACTCCTTCTTTTTATAATTAAAATTAATAATTTCTATGTGTGGGTCATAAGATAGTTCTACTTTAGATTACAGTAGGTGAACTAGTTATACTTCAACAGCCTGGGATGATGAATAAGAGTTTCTTTTTATTCTTATCCTTCTGGAATATGATGCTGCTTGTTTTCCTGATATTACCCACTCTGTCAAGGTGTTGGGATGGTGATTTCTTCATAACTGTGAATGTTTGAGATTTCTTTTCATGTGTTTATCTGTCATTTGTACTTCATCTTTTTGAAACTTGTCATTGCCCCTTTATTGATTGGATACTTG
>JAQHUG010000201.1:1130803-1149075 GCA_028555095.1 Dicrostonyx torquatus
TGGCACAGGGACCTATCTCTTCTGCATATATTGGCCTTTTGGGAACCTATTCTATATGGATGCACACCTTCTTAGGCCGAGATGGAGGGGGGAGGGCCTTGGGCTTTCCACAGGGCAGAGTATCCTGCCCCATATCGGGGGGGAGTGGGAGGGCCCGGGACAAGGGGAGTAAATGTAACTTTTTCTTTTAACAATAATAAAAAGATTTTAGAGACCACATTCCATAGAGTGAGCCTTATATGTTTCCTAACCAACTTTGAGTCTCTCTTCTGAAAATTTAATTCTTTTCTTTTAAAATTATCTCATATATACCCATGACTATTTGTTCAAAATAAGAAAATAATTGTATTCTCTTAGAGTTTAGAAGCTGTTATTTTTCTGGTAATAGAATGACTATTTCTGGCCAACAAATCTACAATACATAGTATAACATACAGGGTACTTGTAAAGAAATCTATATGATAGAGAAATAAAATCTTCCTCAAAAGTAATGATATAATAGAAATATTTTCTAAAGTTCAAAAGCTATGAACATTTTTAGGATCAGTTTCCAAAGGCAGACTGTAGAACTGCAATGTTCTGAGTTTTACATTGATGTGGTTAGGTAAAACATAAAAACTTTATGAACAGTCATATAATACTGTATCACATTCCTTAATTTGACAGAAGAAAAATAGAAAAAGCATACTTAATCTATAATTCTAATGTTCTATTGTGTTTAGTATCACCTAACTCTTTACTAAAATAATACACTATAATGAAATGAGTTTCTCTTTCAATTACTTATTTTAAATTTTCTAGAAGATTTATTTAGGTCTACTGTTTATCAGATTTATGATTATCACTTTATGATTTGCTTTTCAGTGTCTATTTATTTACAATTTCTCTGAGCATTCCTCCTTAGAACCTTTGAAATCATTGTCCTGTTTCAAATCAATGGACTCTAATCCATAATCTCATTCATTGACAGAGTTGGGTTCTAGATTATCTAGGGTTCATTTCTGTGTGTCCAGTTGACCATGTATGTGACAGTTTTCAATTTATTTAACCTATCTGCAACTTAATTTTATTTTTACAATTTGGACTAAGTATAGAGCCTATGTAAGAGGTTGTTTTAAGCACTAGTACAGGTCTGATAGATAAGTAGGGGACCTTAAGGGGTTTGTGGTGCATAATCTCTATGGAAAAAAATAGTATGGTTTCCATTCCCTGAGTCTAAATTACTGGGATTGCCTCTTTGTGGCAGTTCTGAATTTGTCTTCTTTTAGCAAATCTCTTTATTGAAGATGTAACATTTGTCTAGAATTAATAAGCTTTAGTAGTAAAAAGGTTTAAAATTGCCATTTCTACAATCTTGCTAAGTATGGAGTTCATTCGGTTGGTTACATTAGTAATTATTTGTGAGATCATATTTAAATGTCTACACTGGGTTAGAATATGTGTCTCCCTTCTAATAGCTTTCATATACCTGAGATACCATTTATTAAAGGTAAACCTTTCTATAATTGTGTGAGCATGTCTTCATATTCAAAGTAAGCAAGTATTTTACAAATATGAGATTTGTTTAGCCATTCCATGGTGGTGCATGCCATTAATCCCAGAACTCGGGAGGTAGAGGCAGGCAGATCTCTGTGTGTTTGAGATCAGTCTGGTCTACAGAGTGAGTTCCAGGACAGGCTCCAAAGCTACACAGAAACCCTGTCTCGAAAAATCAAATAAAAAAAGAAAGAAAGGAAGGAAGGAAGGAAGGAAGGAAAAAGAAAAGAGGAGGGAAGGAAGGAAGGAAGAAAAGAAGAAAGAAAAAGACTGATTTAAAATATATGTTCTCCATAAGAAAAAATAAAATCACAAGCAGATCATAAAATACATCTCTCAAAACATTTTCTCACTCTTAGTCTGTATTTTATTTTAAAAGAAAAACCAACCTTGTCAAATTCATCTTAGATAAAATGAAATTAAATTAAAGTCAAAATACTTGTAATAAAATAATTTAAAATAGACTGTGTAGTATTTATCTTATGTTTAAAATTTTTCAATTATATGTTCTATAAAATTCAAAGAGTTGTATCTGATCCCATTTTATTTCTGTCTCTCTCGTCCATAACAAGAACTAATGGAATTGTAGTCATCAGATATAGCCAAGGCCTACTCTGACTTTAAGGGCCATAGCACACATGGAGTCATGTTAGAAATACTTATTGTCAAGATTACAGCTGTATGAAAACATTAAATTTACTAACTAAAAACCAATACATAAATTAAATGCCAATTAATCTCAAAAAGTAAGTTCTTTGCATGTCCTAGCTCTAAACAGCTTACATCAGTTTTAATTTTTTCATGTTATATTCAAAAGAGATTGTGAATTTAGGAGCATCAAGATAACATATCCAAATCATATTAACTAGAGCCAATGCCCTCAGACTTGGGTGCTGGGCAGAACTAAGGTCCTTAGCAAAAATACCCTTGAGTGCAAAGCCATCTGTCTTAAAATGTTAGGATTTCTGTTGCTATGAAGAAACAACATGACTACTGCAGCTCTTACAAAAGAAAACATTTAATTCTAGTTGCTAGCATAGTGTCAGAGTTTCAACTCATTTTCATTATGGTACGATGTGGTGGTATGCAGGAAGACATGGTGCTGGAGACAGAGCTGAGAGCCCTACATCTTTCATTCAACAGGAAGTGGTCTGAGACAATGGGTGTGACTTGAGCACATGAGACCTCAAAGCCCACTCCACTGTGACAAGCTTCCTTCAGCAAGTTCATGCTTGCTCCTACAAAGGCACACCTAATGGTGTCAGTCCCTATGAGCTTATGGGGTCAACTACATTCAAAATACCACACTATCCCTTTAGTCCCATCCCTGGATTAGTTCTTAGGAGTCACATTTAATTGATAATAAACACAATACCAGAGGCATCTAGTGAATTTGTCAATTTAACACGTTACAGTGCATTTAATATGAAGCATGAGTGTTCAGTGAATGTGACACCTATTCTCAATTTATACATAGAATTCAGTCAAGGTCTTTAATAATGACACTGACTGGCATCCAAAAGTTTTCGGGCCTTGCTTTTCCCATCCCTCCCTGTCTACATCTAGAAGCTTATAAGAAATTCCCCGGTTGTTTCCAGTGTATACAAACTTTTCAGAGTTCTCAAGACTCAATTAGCATGAGAAATCTTACTCATTGCTCATTCTAACCACTTATTTATAGTAAAAGGAATTTGTCAGTCTCCTTTCCTTGTTACCTCAAGCTACTCTTGAATCATAGTGGGAACTTTGGTGCTATCCCCATGAAACCACAAGTGAATCAGTAATATTGTCAGAATCCCCAGTGACAAATGTGGGTCTGAGCAAAACCCGAGTGAAGAACAATCAAGTGTTCTTTTGATTAGTTAGGGAGGGAGGAAATTAGTTAGTTAGTGAGTGAGGGAGGAAAAGATTACTGGTAGAATTCGGTTGATCCAATTTAGTTAAGTAAAGGTTATGAAGTGATTCCGATACATATAGTATGGTATGCCCCAAGGCAGTTGGATATTTCCAATGATTTCTGGACACGTGGCTAGTTGGCATCACCAACAATCAGTGGTCAAGATCCTAATGAGGAGAGACCAGCGAGGCAGTGTGAAGAATGAGAAGCAAAGCCAGCTAGATGCACTGCTTCTGCTCAAACCCAGTGCTGTGTTATTTAATCCTCCTCTTTCTTTTTACTGCATCTACTTTGTGCAGATTTCTCAATGGTTAACTTAATCCTTGATGTACATGAATAAAATTTAAAAAAATTTAAAAATATAAAGTCACAGTGGACTATATTTTAATATTTTGAGGGGGGTAAATTTTTAAAACTCTGCCTATCTACATCATGATTATGACGCTAAGTAAAAAAAATTCAAGGTTGGATCCGTGGAGTAAATAATTTAACAATTCCCCACGTGATTCCAATGAAGTTTAGGAAGCATGTTGTAAGTTCATTGAATAAATAAAAGTTAGCAATATATAGATTTTAAGTTTTGAATGTATTCAACATATTGTTTCAGAATGGATTCAACATATATTGGGCTGGGTATTATGACTAACATAATAACTGACAAATTAATTAAAATTCTAAATCAAATGCAAAAATAATCTTTAAGTAGTTTATAAGTAAGTTACATGAGTAATTTTCTCAAAAAAGTATATGTTTAATGAGGAATAAAAACATAATGAATTTTTTCTGTTTATTCCTTTAATCATTAAGAGGGCAGAAATAAATAATCTACAGTCCAGCACTGAGATTTTCTATATCTGACTTTGAGTACTCTAAACTTTTTTTGTATCAATTAGGTCTCTCTTAAAAAGCAGTAAAATAATAATAGATTTTAGTATTTTTAAATAGGGCATTTTTGAAAAAGAACTGTCAATAGTTTAGGGTCTTATTATGAAAGTATTTATCTTCAGGCATAAGATTGTGTACTTCTGTCGAACAGTCACGAAAACTCTAAAATGTATTTTGAAAGATATTCAAAATATCTTCTGATATCTATTTCTGAGATAAAAAAATCACAGTTTGAAAGAAGCACACAGACGTGATTTATTTCTGACCTCTTACAATAGGTTTGACATTTATTGATTCTTCTCTTACTAGCAGGAAATTCCCCCCAAGTTTCAATTTATGAACCAGTTACAAAATATTTAGTTAAGCTGGCATCAAAACAGCATTTGTTCAGTTTTTGTGACTCATCCTCCAGGCTCTGAAATTCTTCAAATCCAGAGATCATCTTCTTTACAAGGAAAACTGAGTGTTCAACAGAAGATCCACAAAAATGCTTTTAGCTAAACTAATATGATGTTTCATATAAAAATGAATTTAAAATGTCTATCATGGAAAATATTTATCTGCTACAAAACTTTCACAAAACAAAACTGTAATTAAAAACTCATAGAAATAAAGATTTAACTTAAAGGGGGTTCAACTGACTATTTCTAATGTTTAAATTGACTTTAATTTGGAAGAATACATTCTCTATTGATTATGAAATAAATGTGCTATTAATATTTTTCTCAATTAAGAATTTTATGGAACTGAAGACATTAGGTAAACAAAGATTTTCTCAAAGTGTTAGAAACCTTTTAAGAAAGATTTTAAAGATATTTTCAAAAGCTTGCTTCCCAAATTACTACTGAATATTTAAACTATATCCATCATCCTTTGAGATTTTAGAGCTAATATTCATTGTCTAAGAGTAAAGGAATTCTATGCAAGAGATTAAATTGGGTAGATAGTCATTTACAAGCTTTTTCCAGAAACAAATATATCAATCAAAGCAATTTAGGGGAGGAGCGTTTTGGCTTAAAATCCCAGGCTATGATTCATCGCTGCAAGGACATCAAGACATAACCTACAGACACATAGCAGCATCCTGTTATATTTAAGAACAGTGAGATAATAAATATTTACATACTTATTCATTCATTTGTGCTTAACTTTATTTGTGCACTTTTCTGTAGTTCTGAACTCCATTGAATAGAGAATGGCACAACTCACATTTGGCTGGATCTTCCCACATCAATTTTATTGAGACAATTCCTCACGGACATACCCACAAGGCAAATCAATGGAAGATAATTCCTCATTGAGACTAACTTTCCTGTTGACTCTAGCTATCGTCAAGATGACAAAGCTAAGCATCATAATAGAGCCTGATACACAAATCCATCACTTTACAACCATAACCTTCCATCCATGTTCGTAAAATTTTAAGTTTACCTCATAATATAAATATGTTTCAACTTTAAATGTTTCTCTCGAAGTCCACGGTCAGGCATGGGAGATGACTCAGTGGGGAAGATTGCTTTTTAATCTGGCAGAGGACCCACGTTCAGTTCCAGGCATCCATATGGATGTTTACAGCCACCAACAGTTCCAGTTGCAGGGAATTCAATGCCTTATTTTGACCTTCTTAGGAAGCAGACAAGCACATAGTGCATATAAATATATGAAGACAAAACATGCACTCACATAAAATAAGAAAAAAAGATTTTTTTTGTCCAATATCTCTTAGCTGTGGCAGCCTTACAAAAATCAAACAATTCTTATACTTCTAATATTTGACAACATGGAGTGACATTCTTATTTCAAACAGAAGAAAGACTTTACAACGAATAATTAGCACAAAACCAAACCAAAATCAAAATCCATGAGAGTAAACATTGAATCCTGTTTCTCAATGCTGAATGTTAGAGGCTCTTGTAGACTCAGAAGGGATTGGCAAGTCCCTTCTCAAGCTCTGGCAATATACAGCATGCTCAGCTTCTTTTTTGGGCTAATGTTGATGCTACTCCACACCTGGAGCTCACTTTGGCAGATTGGTTATGTTCCAAGTACCTCCCATATTCTCTACAGTCTTTACAGAAACTGAAGCTCCATGATCATAGCTTCACAAAATGGTTTTTGTGGACTTACTGTAGAAATTTCACTTCTATCACATAGTGCATTCACTCAGACAGTCTCCACTCTCCCCACAAGCATCCATCTTTGATGTGCTCAAAATCAATAGCATATGGACATATGCTAAACCCTTTTGCCACTTTGAGATGTAACACAGCTTTCCTGGGCCACAGTTGTACCAACTTTTGTGTTTTGACTGTGAGGAAATACTTTCCAAGGTAGTTGCTCTTGGGGATCACAGAACCTCTTCATCTTAGGATCCCCACTGCAGGAAGTAGCAGTGGAATGGTGTTATCATTTTGTTTCACTACTGCATCTTCAACATGAGACTTGAACACTCTCCTATCCTGAAATCTCTCCAGTCAGGGACACCAGATCATCCTTTAACCACTGGACATCACTCTAGTTCTCAGTACACAGAATAAAGCCAGATTCTTTACAAAATATTGCACGAATGACCCCCTATCCTACTTCCTAATAATGTCACCACTCTGCTCTAAATTCTGAGTATTAGGCCTCCACAGACCATGTTTTTCTCAGCATTCCTAGCCTCCAAACTTCCACAAGAGCAGTCAATGTCTTCAGCACTCAGTGGCATTTCCAGCTTAAAGTACCAAGCTTTTCCACATTTCTTTTACAAATAACCAAAGGCATGAATGCCACATTGCCAGGTTTATCACAATAGCCCCTTTCTTCAGTGCTAATTTCTGTCCTGGTTTCCTATCAGTTGCTGGGGTAAAGTAGGGGCAAAAAAGCAATGTAAGGGAATGAGGGTTCTTTGATTTATAATTTCAGGCTGCAGGCCCCCATTGCAGGGAAATCAAGGCAGGAAATTGAAGTTGCTATTCACATTAATTTTAGACCTGAGAGACAATAATTTCCTACACAGGCTCAATCACTTGTGTCCAGATTGTTTCTCCACTCATTCACGGTTCAGTAACCCCTACCTAGAGAATGGTACCACATCACAAAGTTGACTCTTTTCACACCAATTAATTTAGACAATTCCCCATAGATACGCCCATTAAGTCACCTCTGTGTCAATAACCCTTTATTGAGAATCAAAACTAACCTTCACTAGGGTCAGCCTGATTTGTATAGCCACAATTCCATCTCTTTGCTGGTGGTTGCTTCTTGAACCTAGGACTGAACCAGGTTGCACATAGTGTTATTCAGATGTAAAAATTGTTGATTTTTTTCCTAAAAATTGTCTAGAAGAAAATAAAAGCTAAGAATTAAATGAATGTAGCCGGGCAGTGGTGGCCCACGCCTTTAATCCCAGCACTCGGGAGGCAGAGACAGGCGGATCTTTGTGAGTTCGAGACCAGCCTATTCTACAAGAGCTAGTTCCAGTGCAGACTCCAAAGCCACAGAGAAACCCTGTCTCGAAAAACCAAAAAAAAAAAAGAATTAAATGAATGAGTAAAATACACTTTCACAAAATGTGAATACAGAATTTTCTAAACAATATTTATTACTTAATCATAATGATCTCCATTTTAATAACAATTTCAAGGTCACTTTCCTGTGGGAAAAATGTATATGAAAATAAAGTTTAGAAGTTTCGTACCTCTCATCTACCAGTCTGTGGATGTTGCAAACATACAGAGGGGAGAGCTCAGAAAATCTTTGAAAATGGAGTTGGAGGCAGTTTAAATCAAGATTGATCATTTCTAATCAGAAAACACTTCAGCTAAATCTCTCCAGTGTTTGAATTCATTCATGTTGCACTCTTTTTCTGTTATTTGTGTTTGAAAGCTTAATTTTAAAATGTCACCATGTTTGTACAGCTTGACTGTGTCAAATATGAGTCAAAGTACCTTTCCTGAGAAATTGCAGGTTACTTTTTACATCAGCTATTATTATAGAGAATACACATCAAAAGTGGCCTATTTTCACTAAATATAGTGTTTCTTTATACTTAAGATGCAGTAATTTCATTAATGCCTTTTTATTGAACCATATCAATTTTTTCAAAAATGTGTGTCATTTTATTTATAATTTTAATTTGGTTAAACTGTAGCAACTATTTTTCTACCATACAAATACGTTCAACTTCATTTGTTATCAAGTATTTGCAAAATAGATCTCCTTTTAAAGAAGTAGCTGCAATTTGCTGATTCCTTTAAACTTGCAATGTAATTTAGAAATAAGTAATACAGAAAACAGTTTTGGTAATATTAAATTTTTTCCCTCAAGGTACTTTTGGAACAAAATGAAGAAAGCAAGAGCAAGAGAAAATGAGAACAAAGATAAGAAGGTGGAAAAAGCAGTGGAGTGGATGACCTGGGAGAAGTGATGAAAATGGGGTGCATATTATCAAAATACATTGTATGAGGCTCTCAATTAATTAATGGAAACATTAAAATATTAAAGACCAAATGCAAAATATTTTATACTAACATCAGTAACACTAATCTTATATCCAATTTTTAAAGTTTTATAAGATGATTTTTTTTCAGGTTTTGAAATACAGAAAATTTAGATGACTATGTGCAATCCTTATACAAAACTACAAACTAGAGTTAATTATTAAACTCAACATATTTACAAGATGTGCATATGTTTAAGCTCTGTGAGAATTAAAGTCTTATATATGTATGCATAAAACTAGTTTTCATGTCTTAAACAATCTGCATTTTCATAAGTAACATTAAAATATGGACTTAAAGTTGTCACTATCAGAATAGATTTTTATTGGTAGAAAAGTTATTGTTTCAATCAAGAAACTTGTTTTCATTGACATTTTGAAGAGATTTGATTTTTTTCATAGTTGTGAAGTAGGTACAGTTACTTCTCAAAAGCCCCATACATGTAATGATAAGCTAGGTGTTTTTTCATTCGTAACAATGTAATAAGCTGGTATTTTAAATCTTGCTGTTATATAGTTTCTTGATATTCCTTTATAATTTTGGAATTTAGAAAGTTTTTTATTCTCTTAAAAGGTGGTTTGCTTTTTTGTAATAACATTTTCATCTTTAAATATAATAGTCCATGTCTATGGCTATGATACTCATCAAAATTTTTGACAAATATCAAATAATGTAAGTGAAAATAAAAGATTTTCACGTTTAAAAGCATTATCTTCATGTTTTCAGCAATTATGGTTAACAAAGCTATCTGTATTTTCTTCTTTTTTATTTGTTTCATCTAGATCTGGTACACGAGGGAACAACCTTATTCAAAAAGGGAGATTCTTAATACTACAGTGTGTAGAGATTGCTGTGATTTCCTAGATTTCATTTATTTTAAAGAAATCTTTGGCAGACATTTAAATGATTACTTTCCTTAAATAATTTTAAGGATAATCATTATATAATGATACTTACTTTCTTTACTCAATTGATAACTAAAGGATTGAGTGGAATTGTACAGTGATATTCGAAGAATCAGCAACACAGAGCAACTAAAATATAAAATTAATGTCTAAGTTTCAATGAAAAAATATTTAAAAACATAACATGTCTTGGAAATCCCCAGTGACTTAGCTTAGGCTACTAAGGCAATGTTCCATAGACAGTGTTTCTTAAGAACAACTGAAAGATGTCTCCCATAGTTCAGAAAATCTGAGATTATATTGAGAGCCAAGTTGAGTTCTGCTGATACCTCCTCTGACCTAAAAACTGCTGACTTCTCATTAAGTTCTCCAAATAAAATTGAGCAGATAGATTACTTGCATAGCATCAGCGAAAACCCGTATCCTATCTTCAGCATTACATGAAGCAGGCATAGTGGAACGTGCCAGTCGTAGCAACACTAAAGAAGTAGAAGAAGGAGAATCAGAGGTTCAAAGTCATCCTCAACTTCATAGTGAATGAGACACAGCCTCTTATAATCACTTGTCTCTCAGACTTCTTTTCACTAATTTTACTAAAAAAGGCTCTGTGTTCAATGATAGCTGTGTCTTTACATATAATTTATGGATTTTTAAAAGAACATTAGACCACATTATTCCATTGAGATATTATAGATATGAAATTCATATGTAATTATTTAGGAGCTGGTAGGCATAATTTACTGGACATAAAATAATCATTGAAAATGTTGGAAAAGCCACTAATGTCTAAAAGAAGGATCTATGTATGTAAAAATACAAAACTACTTATATGCTAGACCCCTGAGAATTTAAGTGGTTAATCAGAATTCATCAGATGCACAATAATCACCCACATCATTCATTCTTGTGATCCATAAATAATGAAGCAGTTCTCTAATCGGAAATATTTTTTAAATTTTTTATTGGAACAACTTATGTTAGGCAAACGTTTTTCACCCATCAGTCTACTTGCTTTATTTTCATAAACCTTCTTAGCCATGAGAACTCTCTGGAACTTAAAGTGCATGATGCTCAGACATATCTACGTCATAGAAATTCAGTCTATGGAACTGGCTTTGATGGTTTCAGACTAATCTTTGGCTGACTGGTTCAGAAAAAGGCATTACAAACCCCCAAGTAGAGCCATCAGGCACAGTGAGCATACACTCCCTGCCCAGCTCTGGCAGGAAGACAGCGTCCATCCTAAATTCAGGCTTACATTTGTTACTTTGTGCTTCTCATGAAGTTAACTTTCAGCATTTTTGAAACATTGATTACCATATCTTAATCATTTTAACAACATAATAGCACACCTTCATCTGGGCATACCTTTGTCTACTTCCTTCAATCTGCATGCCACATTCAGCACCTATAGAACTCTTTCCAGCCCCTGTACAAATTTCTTCCATCTCAGAGCCAGATCCAGGGCATCAATTCCCTCAAGCTTGTTTCTATAAAACATTTGCTTCTCTTCCGCACTTGTAATAGCTTGAATAAGCCAGGATAATGTCACCACTATGAATGCTATACGCTTAGTCAAATCACAGAGTTCCTATTGTCCTATACTGTATTATATGTGCATATATTGTTATGTACTGTAATACACTGACAGGCTCGAAGAGTGAACCAATATCATTCTGTTTTATTTATTTATTTATAGTGTGTGTGTGTATGTGTGTGTGTGTGTGTGTGTGTGTGTGTGTGTGTGTTTAGCCTTGGCTGTCCTGTACTCTCTGCATAGACCAGGATGACCTTGAAACCAGAGATCTGCCCTACTTCCTCCCTAGTGCTGGAATTATAGGATGTATCCCATCCCATCCAGTCTGTGCCCCCCTCTCATTTTTTGGGGGCTCATTCTATATATACTATCTTGTGATTTAGAACCTTTTTACTTGTATGATTCCAGGTTAGTTGATTCTGTGCATTTTATTGGAAGGTTGTTACCTTCGTACTGCAACTTGGTATTCCTTGCTTTATTGATACTTATGGAAGACTGATGTGGGAGTGTTCTCCTGTTTTTTGTATTACTCTTATTGGTTGAATAAAGAGCTGCCTGGCTTATAAGATAGGTCAGCCCTTAGGTGGGCGGAGTAGACAGAACGGAAGTTCTGGGAGGAGAAGAAAGGAAGTGAGTCAGTCGCCATGAGGCCCCCGCCGCAGAAGGAAGTACCGTAGATCCATCCAGTAAGTCACCCACCTCGTGGTGACATACAGACTTTTATAATGGGTTAGTTTAGATGTGAGAGCTAGCCAAGAAAAGGCTGGAGTTAATGAGCCAGGCAGAGTTTAAATGAATACTGTCCTCATGTGGTTATTTCGGGTGCAAGCAACCAGCTGCTGAGCAGGCCAGCAGCTGGGGGCTGGGAGTTGGGTACCGGGAACACAACCCGCACCTCTCCCCCCATTTACAACAGAAGACCTGTCCTCTCATAAACAGAAATGGAGAAAAGGATTAAGGGGATTAGGAAAAGGGACTGGGAGGAGACGATGGAGGGAAAATTGCAGCCAGGATGTAATACATATACATCCCATAAAATATTTAAATCAGGGCTAAAACTCTTGATCTCTCATAGTTCACTTTTTTCTTCCACTTTCCATTTTGTCAATATTATAAGTACATTTAATTTAATTTTTTATAAAAAACAAAATGTTCACAGAATATGTTCTGATCATGGCTACCCCTCCTTCAACTCCTCCCAGATTCTTTCCACTGCCCCAGCTTCACACCTCTTCTCTTCTCTTCTCTTCTCTTTCCCACTCTCCCTCTCTGTTTTCTTTCCTCCTTCCCTCTTCTTCGTTCAATAAACTCCACACTCAAATTCTGTCTGCATGATGTATTTGTCTCCTGCCCACTGTCCTCACCCTCCATGGGACACATCAGGGTCCCTCTCAGGCAGTTTTACAATACTTTCTCTCTTTAGAAAACAAAAATTAAGATATCAAATAAAGCAGAACTAAAATCAAACCAAAAAAGGGAAAACACCAGAAACTCTGTTTGTGTATGTCTCAAACAATCCATAAAAACACAGAACAGGAAACACCAATATACAAGCCTAAGTAAGATAAAAAAAAAAATGCTGGCTTTATACCTGGTACTCCCAGTGACTATACTGGTCCTTGATTCAAGTAGATGATTTTCCCTTCCCTGTTTCCTTCATTGCAATCTCTTCTATCTCACTCCAGCCTACTAGAAGTCTGCTTGTAGGTGCCTCTTCTCTGAGACTACTTTTACCCCTGGGGACTCTGCTGAACCTTGGTTTAGATGCAGCTTTCTCTCCATCCTGTGGAGTGTCTCAACCTTCCTTCTAGCCTATCCTCATTTCTTTGTGCTATCCCCCTACCTGTCTCCCCCACTTTCCCTTCCCCTCCCGTACCTCTCCTATTGGTAGATGTCTTTCCCTTTTTCCATTTTCCTTTATGTTTGTGTTATGCTGGAGAATGAGCAGGGGACCACAGCTTGTAAATAGTAGGTAGTATTCTATTACTCAGCTGCACCTCCAGTCTTGAATTTATTAGAAGAAAAGTGTTTGTATTTCACTGACAATTATGCAATAGAGTTAATTATGACATTAAAACCACATAAAACACTTGACTGTTTAGAGTAGTTTTAATATATGACACACAGCATTTATGTGTCACGCATGTACTATCGCTGGGGATAATTTGTCATGGTCAATGTGAATGGATTATTTTCAGATTTTGTAATGTTTACAGCAATTCGTCATCACTGATGTCTTTGTACAATCTTTGGCTTGGGTTTTACTCCACACGTTTGTAATTCAGTTTGTATGATAAAGTAGTGTAGACCAGAGCTGATGACACTGTTATTCTGTGCTTCTTCACTCTAACCTTTGCATTGCTCTCTTTATCACCACCATCTCTCCATACAGCTCCAGGCTCCAATTCAATCCATTCCCCCTGCTGTTCTAAGAAAGGCTGCTCTGTCTCCTGTGCAAATGCAAAACACTTAAAATACCAACATTCACATTCTTGCAGCTTTTCCAAAAATATCCCTAGAAAATTGCAAATAATCCAAAAGATTTTGAAGAATATATGTGGAATGATAAACACACTTCCTTATAAACATCTTTTTTATTTTGTTTATAAGAGAACAGTGATTGCCCGTGTCTGACAGAACTGCTTGGACAAAGCAGCTTTTTATTATTTGTCATCCCCATTTTAAGTGAGTTATCTAAATATTTAGAAAGCCACTGTTGGAATTCACTTGTTAATTCTACAAGATATTAAAAATTTAAATGTAAACAAATGAAGAAAAGTTATTATGGAGTTAAAACAGGGTAGATTTAGTAGAAATTTCAAAGACTGTCAAAAGAACAGTAAGTAAACAAGAAGAAAATTTTGTATATAATTTGAGATTAAATTTGAAGTGAATGATGTTTACTTATCTCTCTCTGTGTGTTTGTGTATGTGTGTATGTGAATGTGTGTGTATGTATGTAACATGTAGAGGTCAGAGGACAATTCCAAGAGTCAGTTCCCTCCTCATGATATAGTAGAGAATGGAATCCACTACAGGTGGAGACATGCTGTTGTCTCCTCCACCAAGGATCAAACCAGTTGGGCAAATCAATGACCTGAATAAAGGGCCAATTTCCAGGAAGGTAAGTGCTCCTTAAACTATGTAAATGAGATAGGAGGACTAAATTACTCTCTCCATGAGATAATGGACCTTTCCTTTCCAGAATTCCTGCCTTCTGTGAAGTCACAACAAGATGTCATGATGCTCTATGAGATCTATCCACTGCTTTTTCTAGTCTATTTTGGGTGCTGACTGAAGCATAAGTATACTTTTTCTAGTGTTCTGAAGTCCTTGGCCTCTTTTAGCCACATAACTGCAGGTTCAACATGGCCAAACTTCATGCCTAACTCAGATGGGATGACTGTCTTTCCGTCTCTTAAGCTCCACCTTTGAATCTATAATACGCTAATCTCTAAAACTCAGCCTCTCTGTGCTGAGTTTCACAAGATAAGATCTCCAATGTTACTGGTTTGGGGTAGCTTTTGTGGCCATCAAGTTTTCCAGGATCCTGGATGCCCAAGTAGAGAGAGAGAGAGAGACTGTCATTCTCAAAGATACTCCAATGCTGTGGGATAACTCTTTTGTATGCTGTGAATATGTTTCATTCTCATTGGTTAATAAATAAGGTGCTTTGGCCTATAGCAAAGTAGGTTACAACCAGGTGGGAAATCCAAGAAGAGTTACACAGAGAAGAGGGGAGGAGTCAGGGCAGATGCCAGTAAGTTGCAGGAGCAATAAGATGTACTAGAAAACAGGTAAAACCAAGAAGTCACAAGGCAACACACAGATTAATAGAAATGGGTTAATTTAACTTGTAAAACCTAGTAGTAATAATCTCAAGCAATAGGCCAAACAGCTTGTAACTAAAACTAAGCCTCTGCGTGATTATTTTAATAACAACAGGACCAGGCAGGACAGAAAAACCTCTGTTTACATTCTAACATTCCCATATTATCTCCCTCAGGTGTGTCCCTGGGATCAATTTGAGGTGTCTTACTTTGGGACAAGTGCCTTTAGCTGCTGAATAATTTTGCCAGCCCAGCTTACTTATTTCTCTGAAGAACACAATAGATTTGTTGTAGTCAGTTTATATGTCTACTTAATTTACTTTATTGATAGTGCTCTTTCGTTTATACAATAGTAAATAGTCAGGGTGCCCACAATGTGTTAAATTGGGGACTCAGAAATTTGACAAAGGAAGAATGCCTTCTCTGAACATTATTTGGCAAAAAGATATTATGGTTTTGAGTGTTTATTGGGTCTTCTAATTTAACTAATTAACAATTACACACTGAAACAGTGTTTGATATCAAAATTGCCTCATTTTAAATCCTGCTTTTTTTCTACTCGTTATTCCATTCTGAGGCTAGAACAGACAAAAGAAAAATATTTACTTGAACATTCTTTTCAGACATAGTCTAATATCTATAAGATTTGACTGTGGTATTAATATAGCTCCTTTCCCTTAACAATCCCTAAAGAATTTCTTTAAAGTTTTATCATAATGAAAAACAAATAAATTTCATTCTAAAGGTAAAAGTTTT
This sequence comes from Dicrostonyx torquatus, assembly GCA_028555095.1. Classification (NCBI taxonomy): domain Eukaryota; kingdom Metazoa; phylum Chordata; class Mammalia; order Rodentia; family Cricetidae; genus Dicrostonyx; species Dicrostonyx torquatus. The sequence continues at coordinate 1,146,633 of JAQHUG010000201.1, forward strand.
AGGAGTGGGTTCAGTGGGTAAATCAACTTCTCTGGCAAATATGGGACTTGAGTTTGAATCCCTAGCACTCACAGAGAACAAAATGGCCAAACCTAGGAATACTCATAGCTATGGCATTGGGGGACTGTGGGGATTGCAGGTCTTGAGAGCTCAAAATATCAAATCTGAAATAAGAGGTTTGACTCATGCTTTTTTCTAAATGACCATATCGTTTGGAGTCCTCTAAAGAGGACACCATAGATTTGGAGTCCGCTAAGAATTTAAAGGAAAGTGAATGTCACTGATAATTTTATGGGTAAGGTAAGTTGTTTTATTCCTAGCATATATCCAAAGTAATCTAGGCAGATATGTGAAAAATGTCTTCTGGGGACAAAAGAATAATTCTAATTTGCTTAACGGAGAGTTATTATAAATTTGTCTTATAACTTATAGTGACAAATAATTATTGACATAAAGAAACTACATATTCTTGAAGACCCTCCTCAAAATGCTGATTTCTATATCGTATTGATAAACTCCGGGGAAGTTTTTCTGGAAGGGCAGGGCTGGAATGGGTTCCGAGCCCTGCTGCACTGGGTCTGGAATGGAGGAATGAGATCAGAGTAGAGAATCCGAACAGATGAGAGTTGACTAACAAAAACATAATCCTAGTGACTCCATTTGCAGGTGCTTAACAAATGTGGTTTCCATATTGAGACAGACTAACACATTTCCCCATACTTACTATTCTGTTTTAAATAGCTTGGAGGGTATGAATGAGAAATGTCCCCCTATAGTCTCCAGCATTTGAACACACTATAGCCAGTTGACGGCATGGTTTGGGGAGGTTTAGGTGTTAATACTTTGCAGGAAGAAGTATGTCATTGGGTGGAGACTTTAAGACAAGGGTATTATACCATTTCCACTTTGTTTTCTCTCTCTATTGCTTACATTTGAAGGTGAGAGCTCCGAGCTTCCTGCTCCTGCAGGAATCCCTACCTCTTGATACAATGCCTTTCTTCCCATTGTGATGAAATTTTGTACTTCGAGATACATAAGCTAAAATAAACTCTTTTTGTAGAGAATTTCAGGCTGTAATATGATGCAAAAATTGTCAAAGCGCTGACAGTGACAGACTTTGTGTTCGACCTTGAACAAACACGGGGAAAGGGAGGCAGAAGACTAAAAGCTGGAGGATGGAAAGTAATGCTGTTAGATCCTGTTTTCTGGGGATGGCACAGCTACCACAACCATGATGTCACTCACACCAGCTATGTTTACCTGCCCAAGATCAAGTCAGCCCAAATCCTTGTATAGATGTGGCAGATCATCTCCAGGCATCATCCCATACTGCACTGTGCTAGGAGAACATAAAGGGAGTTGGAGGATAAAATGGATGTAGGTATTGTCACATTTCATTGTATACATATATAAAATTCTCAAAAATAAAGAAAAATGTAAAGTCTCTTCCTGAGCACCTCTCTTTCTCTCTGTAGTATATGTATATGTCTTGATGTATTAGATGTCCCAGTATTCGGCAAAATACTCAAGGAACAGAAAGAAAACATAATTTTGAGAGCATGACAGTTTGTATGTGTCATCAACTAATGTAAACATTATACTGTATATTGAGAGAACTAGTATGTCTGGAGGAAAAGCACATGCTGAATGCATTTTTTCTGGCATCACAGTGCATAGAGAAAGCATGAAATGTCTTAAGGCAGCTCCATTGCCTAGCTGATGAGCTATCTTCTACCCAGGGGCTTTTCTTGCTTCAGTGACTGTTAGATATCCAAAAGGGAACCTGTGGATATAAAGGTTACCTGTAGAAGTAAAATGAAGGTGAAAAAGAGAACCAAAGCAATCCAGAAAGACAAGACTTGCAAAAATCAAAATCCATATTTAAATAAATGAAAGAATAAAATTCCCACTGGGGAAAAGTAGATTATGCCCAAATAAAGCAAAATCAATAGGAAGGTTCTAACAAACTGAGAGCTTAATGAGGGACTGGAGAGATGGATGACTCAGCAGTAAATAGCACTGGCTGCTCTTCTAGGAAACCCGGTTTCAATTCCCAGCACCCACACAGTAGTTTATGCCTGTCTGTAACTTCAGTTCCAGGGATCCTGACATGTTCACACAGACAGACATGCAGGCAAAACTCCAATGAACAAAAAAAAAAATGGGTAGATGTGGATAGTGTTAAGAATTTTCCTAATGTGAGCTCTCTGCTGATGCAAAAATCCCAATCAAGCCAAATCACAAGTCAAATTAAAAAATATCCAGGTTTAATGGGATTCCTGTGCTCTCAGGGGTAACAGGAAGCTGAGGTGTTATTTTGACTAACATTTAGGCTCTCTTAGGAAAAAGGGATGATGACTCAAGTCTGGCTACTTTCTAGGGGCATGGGACAATGTGCGAAAGGGAACAGCTGGGTGTTGGTGGGTCCAAGCTCACCAAGAGA
>JAQHUG010000201.1:1196118-1207982 GCA_028555095.1 Dicrostonyx torquatus
ATTGACCTTAAATTTATATCAACAAAGCAAATTTTATACCAATGTAAATTAATATATCTATATCAGTTTCTTGGAGACAATAAAAGCTCTTTCTACAAAAATTATTTCAGAAAAAAACAACTATTTAAACTTTGAATGGCATATATTTTAATATTTTAGGAAATCATCTCTCCTTTTTTTCTTTTTTTCCTTTTGGTTTGCTTGTTTAATAGTCTATATTGTTTGTGGATCTCCTAGACTCCCTTGACCAATACCTTGAAGTATGCTGTAGAGCTGAAAATCAACTCTCAAAAAGTTATCTTCCTATGAGGTAATATTAAAATATCCAACTCCAGATGTTTCTTTTGTATAAATAAGAAATTATTTCATAATCATAACTGAATTTTGTTAAGGAATTAACACTTCTCACTTGATGTGTACAACTTAGATGTCAATGCTTTCCATCTGTCAAGATAATCTCAATACATTAGTATTCAAAATATGTTAACCTTATAGAGTCTGAGAAGGAGAACTAGGAGAGAGGACAGTGAAAAAAAATCCATGCTAGCTAACTTTTGAAATTTAATTTATAAGTAATGTTATGAAAAAATGCATTGATATGTGCTCATAGAGATCAATGTGTTAGAGTTACAAAGGCCTTGCATATGTGTTTGGTTTATTCAGTTTTTTCCACATACAATGAGTAGAGTCTAGAAGGATGAAGTCATAGCTCAACTTACGGTGGCAGAAAGTCATTCATACCTTGCAGTCTCCTTGCTACTTGAAGTAAAGAGCAAGAGACAGAAGCACCCACATTCCAAACTTGTTAGAAATCAGAAGCTTTGCTCCTCCTCCAAGCTCTCCAGAACCAGATCTACAATTTAAGAAGATCTCATGACGGTTCTAGGAATATTGCGATCTGAAAATGGCTTGTCTCACATTGCTTTTTCATTGTTTTCCACACCTGTCTTGGTGTCTAAGGATACAATATTCCCCAAGGCAAGAATGTGTTCCTTGCTTGTTTGTGAAATTCCTAGGAGGAAGTTACAACTGGAATAGAGTACCATCTTTTATTTCTTTGTTACACAGTTTTGATATATAATATAAAACTTAATAAAAAGTGAAATAAAAACATTTATATTTATTGGTTAGTTTGATTGCAAAGTTATTTTTAAACCTATTAACTAGAATGATGTTTAAATACTATATGCTAAACTATTTGAAATAAATGGATGTAGCAATAGCCTTAATTGTGTGAATTCTAGAGAATTCTGATAAATTATAATAGGTTAAAAAGCTATCTTGAGAAAGTCATCTCAAATATCTTTCAGAAAAAGGTAAGAACTAAATTGTCCTTCATGAACTTGAAATAAGGTCTCATTAAATACATTTTCAACTGATAAAATTATAAAGAATTTTTTGTGAGTATGTGAGCATAAAACATGAAAATGTAATCAAATTTTATAGGAAAATAGTTCAATGATTGGAATTTCAACATTTCTTGATTCCTTGCTCATGTACCACTTTTCTTTTTAACAATCAAAGGCTTTTCTTTGAAAATAATCTTTTATTTTTGATATTATAATATAATTATAGCATTTACCCTTCCCATTTACCCTTCCCTTTCCTCCCTCCAAGCTCTCCCATACACATGCTCATTCTCCACTCTCCCCCTAATTCATGATGTCCAAAGTTGGCTCCAAACTAGGTTAACAGGTTCTAATGCCATTCCTTGCCTCTTATCAGGTTCTGGATCATATATTTAAGTTTTGGACAGATTTAGATTGGAGAGCTAAAAGAAATCCATAATTGTTTTCATGACTCTGAAAAATCTATCTCACTTTTAAAGCAATTAATGAAAGATAAATTTATTCTGTCTTTGGGAAGATGAGAAAGCTAAGGTTGGAGAAGACTATCTCTCAAGAAAATTTTGATCTTTTCTTAAATACTTTGCTCATCAAGTAACTAACAAGGAATGTGAGTGATGGAAAACATTTTAAAATCAAATGCCCCCGCTTTGACGACGGGAATGAAGAACCCTGCCACAGTTTTGGTACTGCTCGTAATAAGAGATATAGGGAAAGAAGCAGCACAGGCCCTCTTAGCTGGAAATGTCAGAAGGAAACTTTGTTACTTTAATTTACCCTGAGTCCATAAGCTTCTCCAAACTGTCAAATTCAATACAACAGCCCACATTTTAAACCAGGCAAGCAGAAGGCCTTTAAAATCAGCACAGTTTATGGGGAATTTCCTAGTGAAGACAGAATTTTAAAGATGCACCACTCAAGCATGACTGTGGTTAGTCTACTTTAAAAACCTTCCAGAATTTCCGAAGAAAGGAAATTGGTGCTATCCGAATATTATCTTTCATAGAGCTAGCTTTACTAAAAACAGCAAGAAGTTTTATTCAGCCCATTTTCTAAGAAATTTTGGCAAATTCTACAGGGATGTGCATGTGTATTAGTAATAGTGCTGGGCTGAGATGTTATTCTTTTCCTGTTATGTTTATTGGTACTAAAATTCATTATGAACCCCAAGTAACTTATTTTTATGCTGCAAAATTGTGACTATTCAAGTTTAGTAGATACTTGAGTGCATCTGTCAAGTGAAAATTGAGGAAAGAGTAAAAATATGCTATAATGTGCTGTTAGCATTTTATCTCTACTAGTGATGGGGTGCAAAATAGTTTGAACTGTTTTTTGTTTGTTTGCTTTTTGGGGGAGGAGGTTCTGTTTCACAAAGCACTTCTTTGGAGATACTCCATCATAAAACATCTTTGATGTGGGAAAATTACTTCTTGTTTAAAGGGTCCTTGGTGCAGAAGGGCCTAAACTACGGTGTGTCTTTCTGGGCAGGGAAGAATCAGATCTGTACATAAGGAAGGACAACAAACAAGTGGAAATAAAGCCCCTGGAGTTGTTGTGACATGGAATCAGCCTTTCCATTGGTCAATTTGGTAAGCATGTGAGTGTCTCTGCTTTGCCAAATTATGACTAAGAATTAAACAGGAACTTTTCTAAGGCTAAATCCTACGCAGACCAAAGGGGCCTTCAGAAGATGATGTGGTGTATTTCTAATTAGTTTAAAGTAACTATTAATTAAGATTTTGTTTTCATGACATTCTCTCTTTTTTTATTTTTAAAAACTAGAAATATTTTTATTGCTTTACAAATAATACCATTCAAAATTTCCACCTCTTCCCTCCACCCATTTCCCTTCCCGCCTCCCCACTCACCCTTCCTGTTCCCCCTCCAATCCTAAGAGAGGACAGGATACCCTACCCTGTGGGAAGTCCAAGGACCTTCCCACTCCATCCAGGCCTAGGAAGGTGTGCATCCAAACAGACTAGGATCCCAAAAAGCCAATAAATGCAGTAGAATCAAATCCCAGTGCCATTATCATTTGGCTTCTCAGTCAGCCCCCATTGTCAGCCACATTCAGAGAGTCCAGTTTGATCCCATGCTCAATCAGTCCCAGTCCAGCTGGCTTTGGTGAGCTCCCATTAGATGAGGTATACTGTTTCAGTGGATGGACCAACCCCTGGCAGTCCTGACTACCTTATACATCTTCTCCCTTCTTCTGCTCTTCAACTGGACCTTGGGAACTCAGTCGAGTGCTCCGATGTGGGGGTCTCTTTCTCATCTCCACCCATATCCAGATGAAGGTTCATATTCATCTTTTTGGGTCTGGGTTATCTCATTCAGGATAGTGTTTTCTATTTCCATCCATTTGCATGCAAAATTCAAGATTCATTGTTTTTTTATCACTGAGTAGGACTCTAATGTGTATATGTGCCACACTTTATCCATTCTTCCACTGAGGGGCACCTAGGTTATTTCCAGGTTCTGGCTATTACAAATAGTGCTGCTATGAACATAGTTGAACAAGTGCTTTTGTAGTATGATTGGGCATCTTCTTGATCTTCAAGAGTGGTATTGCTGGATCCTGAGGTAGGTTGATTCCCAGTTTCCTGAGAAACTACCACACTGATTTTCAAAGTGGTTGCCCAAGTTTGCATTTCTACCAGCAATGGAGGAGTGTTCCCCTTACTCCACATCCTCTCCAGCATAGGCTATCATTGGTGTTTTTGATTTTAACCATTCTGACAAGTGTAAGATGGTATCTCAAAGTTGTTTTGATTTGCATTTCCCTGATCACTAAGGAAGTTGAACATGACCTTAAGTATCTTTTGGCCATTTGAACTTCTTCTGTTGAGAATTCTCTGTTCAGTTCAGTACCTCATTTTTAATTGGGTTATTTAGAATTTTAATGTCTAGCTTCATGAGTTCTTTATATATTTTGGAGATCAGGCTTTTGTCTAATGTGGGGTTGGTTAAGATCTTCTACCATTTAGTAAGTTGCCTTTTTGTCTTAATGACAGTGTCCTTTGCTTTACAGAAGCTTCTCAGTTTCAGGAGGTCCCATTTACTCGTTGTTGCTATAATTGTCTCTGCTAATGGGGTTATACATAGGAGGTGGTCTCCTGTGCCCATGTATTGCAGGCTACTTCCCACTTTCTCTTCTATCAGGTTCAGTGTGGTCAGATTTATATTGAGGTCTTTAATCCAGTTGGACTTGAGTTTTGTGCATAATAGATATGAATCTATTTTAATTCTCCTACAGGTTGACATCCAGTTATGCCAGGACCATTTGTCAAAGATGCTTTCTTTCTTCCACTGTGTAATTTTTAGCTCCTTTGTCAAAAATCAGGTGTTCTGACTGAGTCTGATGGTAAGGAACTTGCAAATTCAAAAATCTTTAAGGTCTTAAGCAAATATCTGAATGATGATTAAATAATAACAAAATAAAATTATGTGTATGGCAAAAGAAAGCTGCCCCCCTCCAAGTAGTCATGTTATCTGATTTTTTTGTTTGGCCAATACCTTTAATTGGTTAATTGGCTCAAAGTGTTGAGAATTTGAAAAGAAAGCCTGTTTACTTGAAACCATGTTTGTAATTCTCAACTGTTATTTGATTTCTATAAGTCATTTTTTTGACATAAAAGATGATGCAAGGAGAAGCAGAGATTGTCTTGAGAGTGATTCAAAACTATTATTTCAGAATAAATTATAAAGCTCAGGCATTTTAATATCATAAACTTTAAAATGCCCTTCTCTCTGCTCCCATTTGCTGTATGTATATAAAGGGAATTAAATAAGTAACAGGTAGTGGGCATGTCACTCAGGGCTAGATAATTTGCCCTGTGTGTGTAAGACCCATGTTTGATCTCTAGCAGTGCAAAAAAGGAAGAAAGAAAGAAAAGAAGAAAGAAAGAGAGAGAAAGAGAAAGGAAGGAAGGAAGAGAGAGAGAAAGTGAAAGAAATAAAGAAAGAAAACTTTATTTTTGCTTAATCTCTATAATTAGTTTGGATATATTTTCTGATACCCTCCAGACTGTCCTTTTGTTTTTGCTTCCTTTACTGTACAGATTTTCAAGTTGCTGTAAACTTTTTCTGCTCATTCTCTATTGTGTGTTTTTAGTAATGTATAAAATATTCAATTTTCTCTTCATTTCCTTTAGCACTTTTTGAGTTTGGGGTATTATTATTTATTCTATAAAATTTCATACATGTGTATAATGTGTTCCAGTTATATCTTCCTACTCCATTTTCCCTCCGACCCTCACCCCCTTAAACACATCCCTGTTTCAACTTTGTGTCCTTGAGTTTCTTACATGATATGAGGCCAATGCTAAAATCAAGAAAACAAAGAACATAATTAAAAGACAGGACAAGGAACTAAACAGAGGTTTTGTGAAAAAATATGAAATATAAATGGCTAAAGAAATTTTTTATTAGAAATAATTCAACATCCTTCATCTTTGGGGAAATGAATAATATTCTGAGATTTTCTGTTAACCACTCAGAATAGCTAAGATTAAAAAAAAAACAGAAAAATAAAAAAGAATTGATATACACACCAGCATATAAGCAGTGAAAGAAAATCACGTTTACTGCTGATGGCAGTCCAAACTGGTGCAACCACTGTGAGAATTAGTGTGGAGGTTCTCAAGAAGTTAGAAATACCCCTATGCCATGATCCAGCTACCCCACTCTTTGGTATATATCCAAAGGACTCTCTGTACATTCCTCTTCAGATATATTCTCTGTTGTTGGTTAATTTTCACTGTTTGCCCATTGGGAAGACAACTACCCAGTTCCCAAATAATCATACAGAGATTTAGTCTTCCTTACATCATGGCATTAGTTTGGTTTATTTCTAGCCAGTGTTTCTTAAATTATCCTATTTACCCTTTGCCTGTGGGTGTTGTAGAAGTCTTCTAGTTAGCTCTGGGCTGCTCAGTACCCAAATCACACAGAAATCATATTCACAATACTGTTTGGCCAATAACTGAAGCATATTTCTGGCTAACTCACATCTTAAATAACCCATCTTCATTAATCTGTGTATCACCACAAAGCTGTGGCTTACCAGGTAAAGTTCCTGCTTCTGTCTCTAGTGGTGCTACACAGCTTGTCTCTGACTCTGCCTTCTTTCTTCTGCATTCAGTTTAGGTTTTCCCACCTAGCTCTACTCTGCCCTATCATACAGGCCAAGCCTGCTTCTTTATTCATTAACCAATAAAAGCCACACATAGACAGAAGGCCCTCCCACATCATGTGGACTATTCCATTTCTCTAGTCTATATATCTCTTTCTTACCCCACTGCTGGTTGTATAGCTGTGTGGCTGGCCGCTGGTATTTTCTCTTCTTATTTTTTGCTCCTCTCTTCACATTCTTCTCCTTCAATATGTTCTCTCTGGATGACAGCCCCACCTTTCCTCCTGTTGCCTTGCTACTGGCCAACCATCTGTTCACTGGACCAATCATGTGTTTTAGACAGGCAAAATAATACTGCTCCACAGAGTTAAACAAATGCAACACATCTACTGATGTGGGATTCCCTTCCGTATGTTGTAAATACCATTGGTTAATAAAGAGACTGCTTTAAGCCTATAGCAGAGCAGGGCAGAACAAAGTTAGGCAGGGAAAAGCAAACTGAATACTTGCTTGAAGGTGGAGTCACGAAGAGATACCATGTAGCACCACTGGAGACAGACGCTGGAACTTTACGCACATAGCCACAGCCTTGTGGCAATACACAGATTAATAGAGATGGATTAAATAAAGATGTCAGAGTTAGCCAGAAAAACACTTAAGCTATTGGCCAAATAGTATTGCAGATAATATGGTTTCTGGGTGATTATTTTGGGGCTGAGTAGCTGGGAACAAACAAGTGGCCTATGACAACAATCTATAGTTTATGCTATAGAGCATAAACAAATGTAACACATTATAAAATAATATTTTACAACACTCTACATCCATGTTCATTACTGATCTATGCACAATAAAAGCCGAGAGATGGAAATAGCAACTGAATAATATTTATATTATATGAATAATATAAATATGGTGTGTTGCACAATGAAATAATACATCTGTTAAGAAAAATGAAGTTAAGAAATTTGCAGGTAAATGAATAGAATTGGAATCAGTTATTCTGAGTAAGGACACATAGACTCTGAAATACAAACATTGTTTTATCTCATTTTTGGATGTTAGATTTGAATCTTCACATATCTGTGTTTAATTTATAATACTTGCAGAAATCAGAAAATAAATCTTAAGCTATTGATTGGGGCAGGATTCTCAAGGGGGAAGATGTAGGATGCACTAGAATAAAGTGTTAAAAATGAATGATGGATCATGAAGGGTGAAACTGGAATTTTGGAGGGATGGCATATTAGAGGAGGGAATACAGAGAAGATTCAATAAGTACTTCCAAATTTATCCTTTGGAAACCAACTCCTCTAGATGCCTATGTGTATATTATAAAGGTATATATAAAATGTATACATATATCTTCTTAAAAGCTGAAACTGAGGCAGTTAAACCATAATGGGGTAACAAGCCTCTACTGAATAACAAAGACTAATAAATAAAATTGCCATACCAGAAATGAGTTGCTTCTTTTGGAATAATGTCTGAAAGATTCCAAATATTACATGACAATGTTCATGATTACACTCCAGAACTTGTTAGTAAGACTCTTTTGCTGAGGATATCACATATTTGAGTCACAGAACATGGAGAAATACATGGATATTGACCTAGGATCACATAAACTTTTAAAAAACACTTATTGAAGACTGTATCTTTTCCTTATTTCAGGTTCACGGATCAAGAAAGATCAGCTAGACAATACTTCTTGGTGTTCATCTATTGCTCCTCTATTTTGCTCTGTCAGTCTATGCATTTGTTTGTCTACCACGATCATACAGCTTTGATTCCTTCAGCTTCTGATATAATTTAAAATCAAGAGATGGCTTAAGGCTTGAGTAACTTAATGTTTCAGTGGACATGAATACCAGCTGTGATTTTATTACTTTAAAAATACAAATAGGTGTTGCAATTTGGAATTAAAACTGTCACTTTGAATAGCAAATTTATATTAATTGTATTTGGTCTGATAAATTAACCATCAAGCTTTGAAAAACTTTAGCAATCTTTCCAATCCTCTGACATGTATTTATGTTACAATGGTCCTTTTCAAAGAAGAGTGAAGCAGTTTTTTTTTTTAAAAAAATGTAAATGCTAATGAGATGATTATCTCTCAAATAGCTAGGTCAAGTGGAAACAAATTTATAAACCTGACCTTATTTGTTGTACAATACCACCACTGATTAAGAATCATAGTTTGAGACCCTGTAAAAGAAATACCCTGGTAACTCAACTACATTAGCCCTTTCCTCCTCCTTGCTGTAGGAGTGAGAAATCAAAGTGATGGAGGGTCCAACCTGTCCACAACTGTAAAAGATATACTGATAAGCTGTGTAAGCTGAGATTGCATTTAAGTCATCACCTCCTCACATTATGAAAAAGAGAAAAGGGAAGGAGTCACCCTTTACAGCAGAGAAACATCTCCTCCTTCATGTTTTCTGCCAGAGAGAGTAGTTTCATTTTAGATTTATGTCTTATAATCTCCATGTTCTTATGGACGTGGAAGAATAGGCTATCTGTAAGTTCCTAGAGAAACTAAAGATGAGCCAATATTTCTTTCAGTATTGTCAGCAGTTCTCCATGACTAAAATTGTTAGAGAAACTAGGCTTAATCACAAGGTTTCTAAGGGGTCACAAAGTACTTCAGAATTGGCAAACAAAATATGGATGGTGTCAGGGATGCATGTGGTGTTATGGGTGGGAGAGAGATACCCCCATTACCCCTACCAATTACTGTGGACAACAGAGTGAGATGACTCAGATACACAGCTACAGTCATCAGAGTACCAGGTTCTAACCCTTTCTCAGGGTTCTTTTGGACAACCATAGAAACTTTAGCTACCAGTAGTTAGAGGTAACTATAGAAGGATCAGTTCAAGACATTGATGATGAAATGATGTGTTTAATAAATGTTTAATATGGCTCCTGTTTCATACTTCTCACTTTCATTAAGTCTGGAACAAATTTCTGACAATAAATATTAGATAAAATTAATACCGTACTAAAGAACTTGAGTATTTCAAAGGGATAACTATAGAGAACATTTTTATTTTTATAATTGACTATGAAGGTAAGTTCTACAAATGTATTTACTTTTCCATCTAAAAATTTTGGCAATTTGTGAATGAGGGATGTACATTCTTTTATCATTATTATTTTTACTTTTCTCATAGTTGATCTAAATAGCCTAGTGATTAATAATGGAGAAATTTCCAGAATTTTTTGATAGTGCTTATCATATCAAGACATTTGATGCCAGTCTGTTGATCTCATCGACTGCTTATTTGTACATGGAAAGCAAAGTTTAAAGTGGGAGTGGTAGTAAAAGTCAAACTCCCCAACTGATATAAAAAAATCATTTGATGCCAGTGAAATGCCTCAGAGGGTATTGTGTTTAGATGCCAAACCTGACAAGTTGTGTTCCATGCACAGGAGCCACATAGTGGATTGGAACAACTAGCTCCTAAAATGTAGTTCTCTGACATCCACAGCACATGCTTATCCACAAACATGCATGCACAAAGCAAACATACAAACAGCAAGCAAATGAATAAACAAAAAGAAGGTAAGGTTTTGTTGAGATTTTTGAACCTTTTAAATTATGTATTTAAACTTTTCAAATAAAGTTTACACCCACAATTTGGTATAGGAACATTATCTTACAAATTTTGTAAAAATCACGAAGGAAATATATTGGCTGTTTCCTAACAAAAATTGTTTTATAATCTAAGAAACACCAATGATGTACCACCAATCACCCTCAAGGAATTTGAGAGATAGAAGATAGTAAGTATTTGCAGCTAAACAGTTGTTCTGCTACTTGCCACCCATGTTAGCAGAGGGCCCAGGACACTAGACAATGGATGTTCTTGCTTATGATTACATGTCAGAGTAGTTCCCTTGTTCCTAAGTTACATGGAGAACTGGGTATTAGTGCAGATAATGCCACAGATGCAATAGTTTTGCACGACTGAGAACATACACACATCTCAATCTTTATAATGGGCAAAAGCAAACCTGACCTTCATCTGAAAGAAAGATTTATTTCTATTACCCTAAATGGTAAGAAAATATGCTCGTTGTTCCAGATGGAGACACCATAGTTTTCAAAGCTGTTCACTTGCAGACTTCTTTCAGGAGGTAGCCTAGATATAAGGACTAATTATGGTTCTGTTTGTGAGACGTTCAGAAACGAGTGGCAGAGCTGAGGAGATAGCTCAGTTGGTCAGGGTGCAACAGATGTGCTTGTCATCATGCTGCTGAGGAGAAACAGGAGGATCCCTGTGACTTGAAGTCTGGCTACTGTATTGAATCTGAAACTCAAAGTCAGAGAGAAACACTATCTTGAGTTAAAAAAGGGACTGTAATTGAGAAAGAGCTATGGCCTCTACAACCATGCACATGAATGTCCATGTGAGTACCCGTGTGTGTGTATGTGTGCACATTTTTCCAAGCAAATTATCATTTTGAATCAAATCATTAGTGACAACAAAGGAATATATTTTAATAACCATGGCCATAATGAAAATAGAATTGTACATTTCTTATCAATTCATTGTCATCTATGATTAACTACTTAATAGGTAATTCCTTATATCAAAGGGATATATTAGCTTAAGTAGTCAAAATTAGTTGTTATATTTAATCTAATTTTTAATATTGAGGCAACTGCCAGAATCTCTAGATTGTTCATATCATCTGATGATCTCTGATGTCAAGGTACTGATTTAACAGACAGCTAATTATAGAAGGTCAGCATGATTTTTCAGTAGACCTTCCTTTATGGTCATTTGAAGGTCAACAATTTTTAACCATGATAGCAGCTATAAAATCTCTTCATATCAACACACAGGTTAGTGCATAAATGGTTAAAGGGAACTGTATTTAAGGGGCAAGAAACTTCTTCCTGACACGCTAGCACTTCATAATCCTCTAAAGAGGCATAGCTGTCACTATAATGATTTGTATTTATGTATGATTTACTACATACTTACTTTATCCTTCTTCCTTTAATAACTTTCTTACCAAGGAAGCTAAGTTGTTCTATTTATCCTCAGAGACATGGCAGTCCGCACTACCAGGTTGTCCATTCCTGTCTCCCAGTGACATAACTGCAATAATTCAACTGTATCTATTTTCCTGGTTGAATTCCCAATACCATGTATTTTAACTTGCATTGGATATTTTGTATTTTTTATTGATTTTATTGAGCTATACATTTTTTTCCCTCTCCTCTTTTTCTCTCCCCTCATCCCCAACCCTCTCCCATGATTTCTATGCTCCCAATTTACTCAGGAGATCCTGTCTTTTTTTCTACTTTCCATGTAGATTAGATCTATGTATGTCTCTTCTAGGGTCCTCATAGTTGTCTAGATTCTTTG
>JAQHUG010000201.1:1248245-1271218 GCA_028555095.1 Dicrostonyx torquatus
AAGATACTGGTACCTGCCAGTATGGAAAGCTATCTCAAGATACTGGTACCTGCCAGTATGGAAAGCTATCTCAAGATACTGGTACCTGCCAGTATTGAAAGATATCTCAAGAAGAGAAACAGGTTCAACAGAAGTACAATCAGGAACCATAATATGGTTCATAGAGCCACAAAACTGTTGAGAGCACTGGGAGCCCAGGCTATGTGGATAGATTAGGAACCATGACCATATTGCAAACAGTAGTATGATCAAACACAAACACGCATGTTAGATATGTCCTAGGAGTATTAGAATGGATAAAAATGAGAATACCTGTCTAGACTTGTAAAAAACGATTTACTTTTTCCATCAAAGTTTGAAATAATGAAACCTTTGAGATCCTAGGGTTGAAGTTAAAGTTTGAGTATGTAAGACCAAAATTATAAAATATGAACTTTGGGACAAAAGTAGTGATTATAGAAATGAGATACAGAGGCATGTCCAGAGACTGTCAACTCATTTCCTTACTGATTGACGAGGAGAGTTATCATCTTCTGTGTTATTTGAAATAGGACGCAGAGGCTGGAGCGGTGGTGGTGCACGCCTTTAATCCCAGCACTCGGGAGGCAGAGGCAGGCGGATCTCTGTGAGTTCGAGCCCAGCCTGGTCTACAAGAGTTAGTTCCAGGACAGGCTCCAAAGCCACAGAGAAACCCTGTCTCGAAAAACCAAAAACCAAACCAAAAAAAAAGGATGCAGAGGAAAATAAATACTCCTGGACGTTGATGTTGCAGAGTAGAAGGCAAGTTGATGATGTGCAGCAAGGAAACAGCCTTAATATTCTCATTACATATGGGTTCATATTTCATTTGTAAAGTGAGAAACATATTTTTGGCAGATCATTTGATTAACAATACATGCACACTGTCTAATAGTGTCTCATTGGGATGTGGTTGATGTCATTAGTAGCCTGGCAGTGGAATTCCCATGAGAAATTCTCACGATTGCTGGAGGGCTGGGGAATATTAGACACTGGTATGTACATACTTGCTCAAAGTGGCCATCTCCAGGATGTTTGTAGCACTGACTTAATCCAATGATAAGAGAGTTGCCGAAGAGAAGATAGAATCTCATCCCTCTCCAAAGATGTCAACAAAAGAAATAGATATTTAAATGACTGTGAAGTAGGCAAATGTATCCAAATTTTCTCATTTCACTGGCTACTCCCTTGAAGTGTTTGCTCTGAGTTTTACAAAGAAGGAATCTGAAATTTAGGAGCAATAAAGGCTCTGATTATGAGAGAGCAGAGGCAATATTGCTGCAGTATTATTTGCGTTTTATTTCTGCTTTTTGTTCTTCCTTTCCCCATAGTCTATCAAACACTTAAATGGAAAAAGAAACTGAACAAGGTCTCAGTTCTGTAGGATAGCATAATTGAATGCACTGGGGACTTAAAACAAGGCTGTGGCAGAATTCATTGAATAATCAAAAGAGTCACAAGCACTTTTTATATGTCAAACATTTTCAGAACGCCCAGAAAGGCTGAATTTTTTCCCCACAAGGACACTGAATTTTCCTCCACAAAACAAATAAAATAAACTTTTAGAGTTACCTTGTGTTTTCCATATGCATTCACAAGTACTCCAAAGGAAACTATCAGTTAAGAAAATTCACTCCAAGTTACCTTGTCCTGGGGCCTAAGCAGAAGCAGCAAGCGGGTTGCCCACTGCCCTCTTTTGGACACTGTGTGTAAGTGCATTGCTCATAGCAATTGCGTTTGGTTTTCTCATAAAGTAAACTCAGTTTTAGTCCACATTTTTTTTTTATTATTTTGAATATCACGGTTTCACGAGTGGTAACAATGTTAACTTCTATTGATGGTAAGGGTGCCATGATTGTTGATGCATCTTGAAGGATGTAAGTATAAATATTAAATCATTAGAGGCAAATGGGCTGACACATTTGCTCTAATATTGTAATCTATGAAAGAACAAATCATGATTATCGGCATGCTTATGAATCGTTAGGAAATTTGGAAAGGAGGGGAAGGTGGACATGGATGAAGGAACGAAGAGGGCAAAAGCAGCCGAAGGAAGCATTAAGTGTCTTCTTGATAAGTGTGATTCAATTGCTTGAGTGAAGACCTTGAAGCTCCATTTTTTAAACAAATGACCACATATTCTGAAGCCTATCCTCCACAAACCATGTTTTGAAAATCACTAACCCTCAATGCTATCTTCAAACTCCCAACGTTCGTATAACAAACTCATGTGAAAAATTTTCAGTTTTATTTGACCTTTGTGTGCCTCTCCCTAATCCTAAACTGCCTCATTTGGCACCTCCTGTCTCCATCTCCATCTGTGGAACTCCATATGTCTCTTACACAGAATAGGGCCTAGGCTGCTTTCGCACATTAATAAGCAAAAATATATCACAAGCATATTTACCTTACTGTTTCTAAGATATTTTTCAGATGAATTGCGATTTTCAAACATTATCCAAAATAAGCAAACTATCAGTCAGGGCCATTTTATAGGACACATGGGAAAGGAAACAAGTATAAAGGCTTAGACCAACTAACGACAAAACCTCATTTAAACTTGAATGTTTTCACTTCCAATCCAATTCTCACTTTGCTACATACTCTGTCACCAGAAGCTTTTTTTCAAAATTCCTAACCCATGTGTTTTTAACTAAGAAATGTAGGCATGCTGAATTGTGGTGGTGCCCCAGGAACCTTTAGTGAAACTCCAGGGAAAACTCAGGAATGTTTTCTCTGTTCTTCACAGAAAACCACCTGACTCTATTGAGTTTATTGTTTGTGCATCTAGGGACTCACACTTTGACCAAAGCAAATCTGTTGCTCTAATTCCAATCCATCATTGCCCAAGATTTAGCTTGAATGAGGATTCCTCTGGCAGAGTACACTTTAGGCTTCTCCTGGCTAGAAACACATTTCTTTTCAGTTTGATATAGAATCCCTGAGATTACATCTGACGAAAACATCACCCTGATTCTTTTTTCCATGACTTACGTATCAAAAAGTGAAGAATATCCTGGTATTAGTTAATACTAAAATAAATGTTCTGAAGTAGTTTCACAGATAAAGACATGTGTTAGCACTTTGCTCTATACTTTGTCTGTTGAGAATGCTGCTTCCTAATCCTTTCAACTTCCACATCTCAGAAAATGACAACAGCAAGAATGTTCAGGGATATAACTGTGAGAAGTATTGCCCTCTTCTAAGACTCCTGTGGTTCAAGCTCATTCTTAGTCAACAGAAATTAGAAAAATAAGGTGGAGTTTAACAAATAAGTGATATTCTATTGTACTGAAAAAATAAATTAACCAAATAAGTTTGACAGTTTCAAAGAACAGAATGATTCCTTCTAGGGTGATGATTTTCTTTTCCCTTTTTCATTTGTGTAAGGGTAGACATAAAAATATTGTCAAGATTTTGTATCTAAGTCTAAGCAGAAATAGGTCTATACTATAGATCAGTAAATTCTTCAGATCATGACTTTGGCCCTGGGTTTGGGTGGGTACTGTCAGTGGCAAAGCCTATGCTTAGCCTGTTCAATTCTCCCATCAGAGTTGCAACCTTGCTTTTCTACACACTATCTATAAGTAATAAATCACATCTTAGAATCTTTGGAATACAAACCACAGAGTGTCCCCCAAAATTTTATTCCTCAAAGCATGGTGTAATATTCATAACAATTATTTCATATAGGAAAATTGAATAGAACACAAACACAACACACACACACACACATTACACGTGTGACCCCCAACACATATAGCATCCAGAGATGTAACGAATTAGTAAGTATATTTTAAAAGAATATATACTAGCAAAGGAGGTATGTTGTCAAATATATCAGGATTATAATTATAACAAAAGATTTGGAATAAAAAACACTGTTTTCCACTATAACTTTTTATTCAAGAGCCCTTTAAGTACTCAAATTTTAATATATAAAACCTAAATTTTATTTTATGTAATTCCTGTTGGATTTGTTTTTAAAACTAAGATGTTTTCCTCTCTCAGGAGACTCTTTCCACATCATTTGTCAACATCAGCAACATATATTTAGCAAGCCTGTTGCTCT
Source organism: Dicrostonyx torquatus (assembly GCA_028555095.1). Taxonomy (NCBI): domain Eukaryota; kingdom Metazoa; phylum Chordata; class Mammalia; order Rodentia; family Cricetidae; genus Dicrostonyx; species Dicrostonyx torquatus. The sequence goes on from JAQHUG010000201.1 coordinate 1,252,336, forward strand.
CCAATGAAATAACTTTTCAATAATAAAAGACACTTTCTTAGCCTTTTTCTTAAAGAGTAGAAATCAAATCTATACAGTTTTGCTAGGTACCTTCTTGTAGCTTGTGTCGAGCTGAATCCTAAACTAAATGAAAGCAACTTTATTATAGCTGGCAATTTTTGTTGTTGTTGTTTGTTTTTCGTTTGTTTTTGTCTTTTTTAAAATTGGAGCACCCACAGATCTTAATGGAGTATGGATATAAATTAATTCAGTATATTTTCTCTGCATCTTCGCTGTTTTGTTCTTAGCAAACTAATTGATTCACTTTCCTCTTTAGCCTTGTGATCATAAATGGGGCCATTACTTCTTGCTTCAAAGGTATCCCTTTCTCTACAAGGTCATGAGAAATGTGGAAAGTTAGCTTATAGCTAACATGTTACAAGTCTGAATTTTAGAACAGTGAAAATAGACATTTCCATAAAATCACAGGATCCATAATAAGTTGACTTTGGCTCAGAGTTCACATGTAAGCTGACTTCCTGTCCACCACTGAAGAATGGAAACGGGTTGGTCATTAGAAGTTCACATACACTCAAAATGGGTGTTTGATAATCTTGAAAGGTTTGAGTAGTTTCCATCCATCAGTTCATAGCTACACTGCTAAGTATCTCTTGACCCTTTGTTTGGGATGATAGAAGAAAATTGATAACACATGTTTGCATGTTGGGGATCCTTCCTGGGAAGCATATCCTCTCCCACTGACCAATGGATCCTGGAGCCATTAAATAGTTTTATCCCATGAACTAGGTGGAATGTTGTGAATTAATATGCAGGTTATCATGGGTTTTGTACCATCTGTTTGATCCCTCCCCCAGTTATTTGGATCAAGGTTGCTTGTTGGATATGATCAGAATACCAGACTGAACACAATCTTCAGCATTCTGTCACTAACTATGAATGATGTTTATGAGACAAGTCTCAGGTAGGTTGACAATATACATATAAATTGCATGAATGGTGCCCCACCTACTTTTACTGCTTTGTAACCTCTCCTCATATTGATAAAAATTCCCTATGATTTTTATACTAGGTAGCTGAAGAAGAATGTGTAAGTGTGTGTGTGTGTGTGTGTGTGTGTGTGTTATTGTTGTGTTGGTGATAATGGCGACACTGGTGATTATATTTTCTCCCTCCTATGATCTACATAATATGACTTTGGATAGCCGCCCACTTTAGCCTGTTCTAAGACCTGTACATATGGCGAAGAGAGGGAGAGAAAGAGAAACAAGCATGATGCAGAAATAGGGAAACCAGTAAAATTAAGAAATATATTAGGAAAGAATTCTGGACATGAGTGTGTGTTTATAACTTATTTAGTCATTTAAAAGACTGCTTAAGTGTTTAGGGAGTCCACTACTGAAAAAAAGTCATAGGCATAGGCAAGAGTTAAATGTCTTTTAAAAAATAAAAAAATGCTCTTTGTTTCCTAGGTTTCTTGGAGGCTTGGGTTAAATATATTTTAACCTCATATAAAAATGCCCTTCATAAAATGGAACACAAGACCTCAACTATTCAAAGATAGATGCATATATATGCATGTAATAGCAAATAATGAAAAGAGGTCATGAATTTGTATGAGAGAAAGAAGAAATAAATGGTAGGGTTCAGATGGAGGAAAAAGGAAGGGAGAAATGATGAGATTATAAGCTCAAGATAAAAGGTTAAAAAAAGAAAAAATGAAAATTGAAACCTTCCTGATAGCAATACTGAATTATATCTGGTGGATCATCATGGATTTTAGGAGAAAAAATTTGAAGTAAAGATTTAAAAAGAGTAATGAATGTTACTTTTGGTTTTGTTTTTTTTTTGATTGTGGCCACTTGAAATGACCAAGAATGTCAAAATTAGAAAGAAAACACTGGTTTAGAGAATGAATATAACATTGAACCTCTTGGAATACTTATACCATTGATATGTGTATGCTAAATTAATGAATGAAAGATACATAAATGAGAAATATTTATCTTACTACCTATAATCTTTGATTTAGAAGGTTTAAGATTACTCATAGAGAAGAAATCCTACCACAATGGGATGAAGTCAAAGCTGCATCAACATAAAAGTGAAGACTCCTTTCTGGTCATTTTCACGTCCTCTTGCTACTAAACAAGCAGAAACTGTTAACAATGGGAAGTGTCTTACCACTATGCAATGTGGGTGAGAATCCAAGGTATTCTTTGTTCAACCTCATGTTATCCCATGACCATTGGCAAAGTCAACGGAATGTGGTGACAAACAAAATAAAAGCTTGTGATAGAGGAACTTGTGGGGTTGGAAGGAAGATGATGGCAGGCAACCAATGCTGATTAAAATGGCCTGGAACAAATATCATGTCAAAGACAATGTTGTTTGTCTCTGTTCTTAAAAACTTTTACATGGATTAGGTTAGCACACAGTAGAGCATTTCATATTAATAAAATAATTTAGAGAATAGTTAAAAGCCGTGACTCTCCCACTTTAGCCTGTTCTAAGACTTGCACATATGGTGAAAGAGGAGAGAGAGAGAGAGAGAGAGAGAGAGAGAGAGAGAGAGAGAGAGAAAACCAAAAGACGATACAGAGATGAAAAATACAAGTAAAATTAAGAAATATATTTAAAAGGAATTCTGTATGTGGATGTGTATTCATAACTTAGGCATTGAAAAGGTTGCTGAAGTTTTTAGGGCATCTACTGCTGAAAAAACTCCTTGGCATGGTAAAAAAAAATAAGTATGTCTTTTAAAGAATAAAAATAATGATCCTTTGTTTCCAAAGTTTCTTGAAGTCTGGAAGCATAGAGCCAGTTCTGATTCGAATTCACCTAAGGAAGAATGGGGAGAGGAGAAAAAAGCAGGGTGTTAAGGGGAACAGGGGTCGGAAAAATCAAAAGTTTTGCCAAGAAGTCTGGAGAACTGCTTAGTAGTTCAGAGCACTTGTGGCTCTTTCAGATGACATAGGATCAGTTTCCAGGATCCACATGGTAGCTCAAAACTACCCATAGGCATGTACAAGGTGAACATCCATACATGCAACCAAAATACTCATACACCTACAATAAAATAAACAGCTCTATTTTTCTAAGAGTTGTCAAAGGCCAGGAAGAAAACTTAGAAAAGAGAAAAAAATAGGGAAAAGAATTGCACCCTAAATAGAAAGGAGTTCTGGCCTTTCAGAGCTTTGTAAAATTTATCATTGTAAGTTTAGAACTTCTGAAGTGTTGGGGAATACTGATTTAAGATGAGTTACATTTATTTATACCATGGAATATTTGTTTAATTATGCAAATATGTGTGCTGTTCTTTTATGTTGCATTTGTTTAACTCCATAAAGCTGTGCTACTTTACCTGCCTGAAACACCTTATTGGTTTAATAAACAGATAAACAGTCAATAGTTAGGCAGGAGAGGGAAACAGGCAAGACTGACTGGCAGAGAGAATATATAGGAGGAGAAATTAGGCTAGGAAATAATTGGAAAAGGAAGGAATGAGAGGATGATGTAGGAGGGTCCTTCTTTATTTCTGTTGCTTTCATTGGTTAATAAAGAAGCTACCTTGGCCTGTAGAATAGGACACAGCCCTTAGGTGGGTGGAGTAGACAGAACAGAAGGTGGTGGGAGAAAAGGAAGTGTGAGAGATGCCATGATGCCTCTACCTGAGATGGATGCATGTTAGAATCATCTGTTAAGCCACCACCTCGTGGTGACACACAGACTTTATAGAAATGGGCTGAATCAGATGTAAGGGTTAGCCAAGCAAAGGCTAGAGATAATGGGCAAGGCAGTATTTAAATTAATATAATTGCTGTGTGGTTATTTCAGGCAGAAGCTAGCTGGTGGCCAAGAGCTGGGCAAGAAGGAACAAAAGGGCCTGTGTTCCTCTCAGGTGCTGGGAACACAGCCACCCCCTTTTACAACAAGAGGAGAGATAGAAGAGGATGCTGGGGACAGCCACACATCCCCACAGCCAACCATGGAGTAAAAAGGAAAGACAAATATACAGAATAAAGAAAAGTAAAAAGCCCAGAGGTAAAATGTAGTTAAAGAGAAACAGAATAATTTCAGTAAGAAAAGCTGGCTAGAAACAAGCCAAACTAAGTCCTGGCATTAATAAATAAGTCTCTATGTACTGTATTTATTTAGGAGCTGGATGATGAGCCCCCAAAGAGCAAAAAGAAAAAACCAACTACATTGAAGTCCAGTGAATTCTTGGTATTTTCCATTTATTTTTGTTCCTAATAGTGATAGCTACCTGTCCGTATCATTGCATATCAAGGTTCATAGCAGATTATAATTTGTCTTGGATTCAGACTTAGAGACAAAAGTTAATCATATCTTATTGAGTGGACACTTGGCCTGGCTTGGCCAGAACAACATTGAAGCTGATATATAGTCCACTTTGTTTTTGATATTGTGAAGTGTTAAAAGGAACCTTCTCTTTGTGGTCCAGAAGGCAAACTGAATATTCTATCCATCAGTGCTGTCCATTGCATATTCAGCTTTCTTCCTTTCAAGCATGTGGATCCTGTTACACTTCCTGGCCAGCTTGGAATTGCTTTCACCTCTGAAAGATGTTCTGAATTCTGTGGACGAGCCTGGTTACCAGCCTTTACAAACCCATGCTCAAGTTAGCGGCCCCTCTTGTTTTCTGCCATGATTCCCAGCACTGCTCTATAGTGGCCTGTTGGCCTGAGGAAGGACATCATTGAGGGGAATCTCAGCTCACTCAGCCTGAACATATTTTAAAAGAGATTTATCATTGCTCTGTTAAGCCACTATGACTTAAAGTCAATCGTTGTATGACCTAGACCATTCTCTATTTTATGTGCTGAAACAGAATTGTTTTCAGACTTGAAAGAATCTGTTATTTCTCTTCATCATATAATAACATATTTTCAGCGTCTCATTTCTTTTTCATTGAGGCTCTTGAAAGATACAATCTTTTCTTTTTTTAAACACCAATTCCTTTAATAACTTTGCTTTTGTTACTCCTAATATAGTAACTCCTAGTTAAGTTTTTCAACATGGTCACTGGTATCAATCATATGGAATGTTTCTATTTAAGTCTCTTTTTAAAATAATGCAAACTTTTAAAGAAGATAGGAATGAAAAAGATTTGAAAATTCTGTAGAAAATACACATAGTGTATACATGTTTGATCTACTGCTTAAAATTCATCAATATTAAGATAACTTGCAGAAAGAATATCTTATGCCCAAGCTTCTTTAGTTAATCTTAGAATTCATGGAAAATAAGAGCCACCATTCTTGTATCATGTTTTACTCCTGAGGAGTTTGAGGCTTTTCTTTTATTCAAAATAATCATTATTTTTCCTTTTCTTTATTTCTTTCTTTTTACAGTCAATTCATATGATGCAAGCAGATAATTTTCAAATATGTGAACAAACTACAGAAAAGCAAAGAGACATGGACTTGATTTTCCTATTTCTTCAGAGGCAAAGAAATGGAAAACATTGTAACGGAGTGATGACTTCTGCTGTTTCTAAAGGATGAGCCACTGAGGGGGGGCGGGGCTGGTCAACTCTGCATTTCATTACACACTTGTAAAGGATAACAAGAATCACCTGTTCAGCATCCCATCCAGAGGGAAACCAAAAGCTCAGCTGCCCTTAAAACTGACACTGACCAGTCATTTCTGAGGAAACCAGTTGAGCAAACCCAGGTCCTCTATGTAAACAGGGCTGCTCTAACGAATTATTCAATGGGCTTTTCATTTGACCTGTAAAATAAGCATTTTAAAGTTGTTTTGAGACCACTCAGCTCATCTTCCTATGTGGGAAGCAGAGCTTTACAAGATCTATATTAAGTCATTTCTAATATGGCATGTATCTGGAAAGGGTTACTGTCATTACCTTAGAGTACTTCTTTCACTGTATGCCGTAGGGACATAAAAGAAAGTATCAAGACACCATGCATATACAAACATGCAAAATTGCCTACAGATTTAGTTGACTATTTTGAAAATCTGTTATAACCCTATGCTAACTGTGACACAGATTTTAGTTTATAAATTGTATCTAAATGCTTTAGAGCCATAGTAATTCTCTCTGTAATCAAGGGCAAGAGGACATCTAACCTATGGAAACATTTTCAGTTTTACTCCATAGGCTCAGGCCACTTTTCTAGGCATTGCTTTCCATCTTTCTTTGAGAGCTATGTTCTAGGATTAATATAGTCTATCCCTTAAAATAGCATTGGGCTTTATGACTTTATGTATTATATTTCCATAGTATTAATGTAAATACGTTTGTAGCCTGACGATTCATCTTTAATTTTTAGCTTATTCTTATGAGATGGAAAAGGAGTTTTTGACCTTTGAAATGATTTTGAAGCTGTTAGGGGCACTTCTACAAGAGACAAGTTGTTACTGCAAATGAGTGGGATTTATTTCAAATACATCAGCAGGAGGGGGTATTCTAGCGAATCTCAGTTTCTGCAACATACCAATGTTTGTAATTCTGTAAATTTCCTAAAGAGTCAAGATAAAATGTAAAGCTATCATAAATGTCATAACATCATGATGATGTCAAGAGCATTTTCTATCAACTTGAGAAGTTTACTGAGACAGTAGTGTGCACACAGTCTTCATGAAAAAAAAATGTGTCTCTGTAGTGTATGTTCTTATTTCTTGGTGCTTAACAAGGAGAATATTGGGACTAAACTAAGTAGAATAAACCTGAGAAGTCAACCAGGAATGTTTTCTCCAGCAAACAGTGTTTCCGAGTAGCCTGTTATTCAGGATCATCAGTAGTGTCGTGGTCTGATCCTGTATTTAGATGTCAGCACTACGGGGTTATTTGTCCTTTAGTAGTGAAATTAAAATAATACACGAATCTAAGAACTACAATGCTAGTGAACATTATAGGTCACCCTGGAATATATTTTCAGCTCTTTCAAAAGTATCTCCACTCACCTTAAGAGAAGGCCTGATGAAGGTCATGAAATCTCCTGCCTGCCTGAAGTGCATTTCCCTTCTTGGTATCTGATATTAAAGCCTGCTCAGGTCCAACCCTCAGGTGATGGCAGTATATCAACTTCTGAGAGCAATTGCCTGATGATGCCTATTGGAAGAAAATGTAGTCAAGAGACATTTTCTTTTTAAAATATATTGGGCTATTAAATATATAAGAGTAATCACTCAACTAATATGGCTGTGCAGTGTTAGGACACATATATTAAGGGGAACAGTTCATAATTTTACACCTAATTAATGTGCAATGAGAGGTTAGTTTGTCTGTAATTGAATAATAGCTGCAATTGAGGACTGGGTCTCCTAACATGCATTGGGTCATAAGCTTGAATGGCCCTGATGTGACTGGTTTTAAACACACCTGCCAATGTCTTGTCTGGCTCAGAGATATGGGTACTTTAACAGAGTATATAAATGTCAGGGAAGTCCTTTGATTATGAACAATGAGTCACAACGTGGTTACGGACATCATGGGTTATTTATTGTGGGTCTAGGGCATCTTAACACTGTGAACATTAACATAATACAGTTGTGGCTCTTTCGGTTTCCTCCATCTAAGGGATTAAGTCGGGGAAAGGCCATCAAAGCACTTTTCACTTTCATGCTTGACTACTTAAAGGACTCCTACAGAAAATAAATCCACATTTTTATGGATTTGGGAACAGTTAATAGTTTATGGAGTCACTTTGCCTCCAGGATTACAAAGACAGGCAGACATATACAAGCAAGTAAGTACTGTTTCATGGCGGATGACACAGCCTTTTAAAATAAACGTTCTTACCACTAAAGTCTCAAGCGTATTTGGTATTTGAAGCAGTGCATAGACATTATCTCATTTAACCTGTGAAAAATAAATTGCGGAGAATAGACTGACATCCTCATTTTGCAGCTCAAAAAGGAATAATCTGTCCTCTTCAAAGTGTAGAGATTTTCAAGTCCAATGTCCATTGGTTTTTCTCCATGAGACCCCGATGCTTCCCATACGGAATGATTGTGGAAGGGGCAAGCAGTTTTCCCGCATGTCACCAGCTTGGCATCATCCACATGGATCAGCTATCATGGTTTGCCAAGGATATTGACTTCCGCCAACCTGTTATTGCTGGTAATCCTAAAACAGCACAGCAAGTAAAAGCTGAAAGGTAAAAATATGCTATTATTATAAAAATTCTTACTATACATATATTAATTTATTTGTTAATGCCTAATAAGTTAAATTTATCATAGGTGAAATACAATAACATCCACAGGCATTAAAAAAGTTCATTGAGATTATTATATATCTAATATCAATGGTTTAGCAGCTGAGGTAATTTCTGCTGTATTAGCACAGATGTTGGTACAATTTATCAACTCACATCAAATAGGCATTTAATGACCTCACATTACCAAAGTGACCCTTTTCTTTCAAATTAACTTTCTTCTTCTCATGAGCTACTGTCCAAAGCTGTATGCATCCTGGTACATTGGAAAGAGCCATATTTTGACTGGGTCTTCTGAAGGCATGCTTACTAGCTTATTTATTAGATGCACAGAAAACATTTAAACATTTAGGTGAACCACTAGATGAGCTTAGATGTAGTTTAGATATATCTAAATATATCTAGAAATAGCTTTCACTGAGATAACTTTAACACAAGTAAACACATAATTCTTTTGTAATTAATGCAAATATTAGAGCCAGAAAATGATGACACACACACACACACACACACACACACACACACACACACACACACACATATATATATATGCCACTGCAGGAAATTTAGATACAAGGTTTTTGAGTGAGAGGCCCACCCACAAAACAAAACAAACAAAACATCAACAACTGCAACACTTAAAAAAATCATATTTCAATTTTGTCTTTCTCTAAACAATAACCTGGATTAACATATATTGAGTACTGAAATTTATATATTTATACATGGGTTTTAATGCATCAAATGCATCTGTTTTAATACATTTTAAATAATAGCTTTGTCTCTTGCAGATTCCTTTGATATGTGACTTGGTAAGTGACAGTGGGATTCTTATATCAGTTTATACTTGATAGTATTTTTAAGTACTTTGATATATTTGTGATTTCAGAAGTAATTCAGAATGAGAGTATGATTTGTAACCCCAAACTCTGTCACTAGGTTAAACTACAGGGCATGAAATTTAATAGAGTTTATTATGTGCAACATTGAAGTTTCACTCTTAAAGTCCCTTTTATATTTCAGGAAAGAAAGTTTCAGGTTGATTTTTCTGCCAGTTGTTCAGAAAGCTTCTGACTTTACATCACAAATGAACAGTGTTACCTTTAGCCTTGATCTAACTTCTCATCTTCAAACGCCAATCTCCAAATGCTGTTGCCTGCATAACCATAATACAATCCAGCATTCACCCTTTAGAAATGGGCTTTTTGATGACCTCACATTCCCAAAGTGACCCTCCTTTCAAACTAATTTTGTTCTTTTTATAAGCTACTGTCTAACATTCTCACAGCCGTGCTTTGTGGAGAACATGCAAAAGCATACTAAGCAACTTGTGATTTATCCAGTATATGACAACAGTAGATACACATTTTAAGACTGAAATGATGAAAATCAAACCTTATCTAAAGACTTGCATGATATTTAAATTATTAGAGCTTTAAAAATAAAGCATCAAAATTTCTGATCGTTTACAAGTATAAATATAAAGAAAATAGCTTTCACTGAGATAACTTTAAGTTTATTAAAGGTCAATAAATTTAGATAAAAACATAGAATGAAAACAATATAATTGAAGATTTGTTCCATACATACACACATGCATACAATGTTAGAGACTGATATGCACATTTTACATAGTAAAATAATTTAATGTTTTTTAATCAAAATGAAATAATTAACATTATTTAAAATTCTTATAATTTTGGCAGAATGTTATTTTCTGTTCAATTGAAACAAAATCTATATAGTTTACTGTGTATTTTAAATAATGCATTATTGTTTTTCATGTGTTTATGTATTTATGCTAAGTTTCTCTGGCACTAACTTCAAAATATAGAAGGTTGTAATTTTAAATAAATGTATACAATTTAACTGACTCTTTCTGCTCCTTGATGTAGAAGTAATGTGACCAATCACTTCCTTCTGTCATCTTGTCCTCCCTTATTTCCCCTAGAACTGTAGCCATTCCTTTAAGTTGTTTCTTGTCAGCTCTTTGATCACAGCAATAAGATTAGCACTGTTATAACCATATATTTATGCTTTCTCAAAACACACAGAATAGTTGAAGGAAGAGTGGTAAATCTTTGGTCATAGCAATGAGAAAACTAACTACCACAACAACATATTTATGTTTTCCAATATTTTACAAAATTCTTGATGGAAGAGTGACATTACTATTATAAACAGGGAGAAAGCAATGTGTTCCAGGCATAGTCGAACTTAAAAAAACAGGTGTTGGGGAACTAAAGAACAGGATTAGTGATTCAAAAAACTTGTTCCTCTTTCAGAGGACCTGTGTTTGATTTCCAGCTCCTGCAGGATATTTCACAACTACCCATAGCTTCAGTGTCCAGAGGGTCTGATGCTCTCTTCTGGGATCTGATGCCCTCTTCTGCTCACTGTGATCACCAAACTAACACGGGGTGCATGGACATACATCCAGCCAAAATGCTCACACATAAGATAAAACTAATAACTCTAATGTTTAGAAAAATATGTGTCTATTACACTCCAAAGCTGTCCTTTTATCAAATTCTGTGATTCTCAATATCACCTATTATCCTGAATGTGTCTACACATTCCATCATTACAGATATTAAGATTTGATGAAAATAAATAAAAATACCTTTTAATAAATTAAAATTAATTTTAAGATTGTCTAAGTGTTCATTACTTAACTTAAAGTTCTCATGTTTTGCAAAATTCCAAATATGTTGTATCATGTTGGCAAAGTAATCTCTTTTACTTTGGTTTGGTTGATATATTTATATATCAGTAAAAGAAACTAAAAATATCAATATGCTAATATTCATCATCAAAATTGAGCACAATTATACCTTCAATTCTATCATAATACAGACATCTTAGGGGTTGCAAGCAAGCTCTTTGTTAATATTTGATTTGAAGCAATCTACAGCTGCTAGATTATTAGTGTAGATGCATGGATCTGTATAAATGGGACAGAGAAGAAAACTGGGAAGCAGATTCTTGAAAAATGAGTATTCTATGATCTCCAAAATATATAAGGAACTCAAGAAATTAGACATTAAAATACCAAATAATCCAATTTAAAAACGAGGTACAAATATAAGCAGAAAATCTCAACAGAAGTATCTCAAAGGGCCAAAAGACACTTAAGGACATGTTCAATTTTTATCCATCAGGGAAATGCAAATCAAAAGAACTCTGATATAGCATCTTAAACCCATCAGAATGGCTAAGATCAAAAATATCAGTAATAGTTTATGTTGGAGAAGATGTGGAATAAGAGGAACACTCATCCATTGCTGGTTGGAATACAAATTGTACAACTACTTTGAAAATCAGTGTGGAAATTTTTCAGAAAATTGGGAATCAGCCTACCTCAGGACCCAGCAATACCATTCTTGGGCATATACCCAAAGCATGCTCAATCATACTACAAGAACATTTATTCAACTATGTTAATAGCAGCATTATTTGTGATAGCCAGAAACTGGGATCAACCTACATTCTCCTCAACTGAAGAATGAATAAAGAAAATGTAGTATATTTACAAAATGAAGTGCTACTCAGCAGTTAGAAGTATTACATCTTGCATGCAAATGGATGGAATGAGAAAAAAAACTCCTGAGTAAGGTAATGCAGACCCAGAAAGGTGAGCATAATATGTACTCACTCATAAGTGGATACTTCTATAAAGCAACAGATAACAAGTCTATGGTCCACGACCCCAGAGAAGCTAAGTCACAAGGGGAGTAGGAGGAGAGAAGGGATAGGAGATGAGGGGGGTAAAAAAGAAAATTGAGTGTTCTGGATGTAGTACTGACAATCTCCAGGGAATTATCATAAGGTTCAGTCATTGATTCAAAGATTTAAGGCAAGATTCTAGGTTTTTCTGAACTAGTACCTCTAGTCTTTCAGTTTGCAATTTCCTAAAGAAATTCCTGTCCTAAAAAGTGTTTAAAATTCTTCATATTTTGTCAAAACAAACAGGATCCTGATGCAAAAGTCAGCACAGCTTTTGCTGTTGATGTTAAGAAAGAGCACGTGCAGTGTGAGGAACACCTCTGCCATTATTCCCAAAGTGACTGGTAAGACAGCACAGCTTTTGCTGTTGTTGTTAAGAAAGAGCATGTGCAGTGTGAGGAACACCTCTGCCATTATTCCCAAAGTGACTGGTAAGACAGCATGTTTGCATTCCACTACTATTAAAATAGTAATGATTTAACTTAAACACCAATATCCACAGGACAATCATTTTCCTGTATGTAGAAAGTTGGAAAACAGACCTACCCATTCCATTACAAATGCAAAGGTGTTGAGGTTATGCTGTAGTCTCAAGACTCACTTATCCCACAACTATGTCACGTTCTAGTTGGAACGACACCCCTTTACACTTCTGAACTCCAGTTTTCTGAAACTTGGTACTTTTATCTAGCATTTTGTGAACATCCTGGCAATAGCAGAGATAATAGAACCACGTGGCTTCCCTTTGGCTGTCAGATCATTGAAACAATGGTCTCTGAGGAACTGGAATTTCCCCCATTATGTCTTGCTGGAAGAAGGATAAGGCTGAAGCTTGGTGCCAGTCAGAGGAAATCTTGTCTCCCAAGGAGAGATTTCATAAAGTTTTGACAACTTGCCAGACTACCTTGCATGAGAGACTGGATTCAAACAAAGATGGATTGATGATGGATGGGACCACACTTAGAAGAGAGCTGCTTCATTATGCATACATCATGCTCTCTGTTTAAAACCTCGCTTAGAAAATAGACTTGGGATGAATGGAGTGGTGTCACTGGAATCCTTTGCAATGTAGCCACATGGAATAACTAGCTTTTTCATGATTTTCATGAGTGCCTGTGTCCTTAATCGGCATACTAAGAACTGATCATCTGACGTAGTTTGTAAGAGCTGCCAGGACTCAGCTTTGACACTCACAACTTGGTAACAAGCCTCATCATGTTGTTCTAGCTGACTTTATTATGTAAACCCTCTGACAGAGGACCTCACATATAGTTCTTCAAAATACTAAGCAACTTATTCTTTTTAATATTTTATTTGAATAAGTTTTATGCAATATCTATTTTACCATGTTCTTTGCGCTTCCTCAACTCTCCCCTGATTCTTCTCCCTCCTTACCCTCCCAACTTCATTCTTACTGCCCCACTCTCTCTTGCTCTCTCTTGCTTTCTCTCTCTCTCTCTCTCTCTCTCTCACACACACACACACACACACACACACACACATACACACACACACATACACACACACATACACACACAACAGAACAAACAGCAACAAAAATAAAGAAAATATCAGGGGAAAATTCAACAACAAAAATAAAGTTAAAACAGACAAACCAAAAAACAGAAAGAAAGAAAGAGCATTAAAGAAAGGAAGAAAGATGAAAGAAAGGAAATAAGGGGAAGGGAAAGAAAGATTAAAATAAATAAGAGAAATAATTACCCCCTCTGAAAGAGTACAAAATAAAACAAACAAACAAAAGTACATCAAGTTCCTTTTGTGTTGGCTAACTACACCTGAGTACGGGACCTGCCCTGGAGTATGGCTCATATGCCCAGTGAGGTCTGTTGGATAAAATGCAAATAGCTTCTTCATAAAGAGTGTAACTTTGTGTCCACTTCTCTTTCGCAGTGCTTAGATTTTTTGCCTGATTTTAACACATACAGTTTTTGTGCATCCTGTCACAATCTCTATGAGTTCACATGAGTTCATGTGTGTATCTGTTCTGAGTTCTGTTATGACTCTAAGACACTGTTTCCTAGGAGTCATCTATCAGCTCTGGTTTTCACAATCTTTCTACCTCCTCTTCCACATAGATTTATGAAGCATGAGGAGAGGGTTTGGTTAAGACACCCTATTTAGGATTGAGTACTCTATATCATCCTGTTTGGATTCCTTTGTTTATTACTACTTACTAAAATAAGAGATTCTTTGATAAGGACAGAGCGATTCTCTATTCCATGGGCATAACAATATGCCATTGGAGTGATTTTATTGCTATGTTTGCTTAGCAGAATAATAAAAGTAGGTTTTCCCCTTTCCCGGGACCTATCGAGTCTCAGGATTTTGAACAATTTTTACCAAAGTCAGGTATGGCATTAAACTCTAAGTGTTTATTTTTTCCCAGTAACTAGATTACTACCTGTCACAAATAAACTCAATAAATATTTGTTTAAATAGATAAATATTTGAAATTATTTACTTAATAAAAACAACAATACACACAAAATCAAATAAACAATTATATAATCTGCCTAAATTTTCAGAAGCTGGTGTGATGAATACCTGACGTTCAGACAAGGTAGAGATGTAACACATTTTGCTTTGTATTTCCATTCATTACCTCTCAGAAAAGATTTCCTCTCTTTCTCCCCTCCCTCTCTCCCTCTTCTTCTCCCTTTTCCCTTCTTTCCTTTTTTTTGTTTTAGCTTATTTTGTTTTATTGTGGTCTATAATATAAAGAGTATTTGTAGCAAAAAAAAGAAGGTAATAATGAGTCTGATCCATGGTCCCTCTTATAAAGTATGTTAAATGTATCTTAAACCTGAGTTTCCCCAGATGGAGGTATATGCCTATAATCCTAGAACTCAGAAGATAGGAGAGTAAACTCAAAAGATAAAGGCCACTTTGTGCTGCACAGCAAGACTGTCTCAAAACAACCTGTGTTTCTGTGTTCTGAGGTTCTTATGAATGATTCTATGATGACAAGCATAAATCCACCTCTCTAAAATACAGGTTTTGGGAAAGGGAATCATTATGTTTTTATGTCCTGGAAAGAAAGAGAACCTGCTTAGAGTTACATTTCCTTTGAGCCCTATTCACTGTGAAATGTCACAGTGAAGTCTGTTCATCATAAGAAGAAAAGGAATTAAAGGGAAATATACCAGGGCTCTTCTTGGAATTAGAAAGTGATCAACTATGAAGAGACTGCTTTCAAAGGAGCCAAGAATGTGAAACACTCCTATTTCTGGAAGATGAACAGGGATCAGTGATAGGGCAAACTGGAAAGACTAAATTAAGAAAAAAGGAAGTAATTAGAAGAATCCACTAGAGAGATTTCAGACTTGAGGGCAAACTGGAAAAAGGTCAAGGACCTACAAAGAATGCCTAGATCTGATGTCATGGGTGGAAAAATAGGCTGGAGTCGTATTATGAAAAACTTAACCCAAGCAAAGCTGAAGAGGGAAAACAAAGGAAAAAAACAAGGCGACAAACATTTTTAGAAATGACACAAAAAACAAGGTTATTTTTCAAGCTCTTGTTCAGAATTTGATTTGATTTATTGATTGAATGTGCGCTTGTGTGTGTTTGTGTGTGAATACAAGGATAATGAAGTTAAACTCTCCTTTAATGCAAACAAAATACACAACAACATGCAATGGATCATATATGTAGTCATGGCACACTATGCTGACCCTCTGGCATTTACAGAAAGAATAAAATCAACA
Organism: Dicrostonyx torquatus; assembly: GCA_028555095.1. Taxonomy (NCBI): domain Eukaryota; kingdom Metazoa; phylum Chordata; class Mammalia; order Rodentia; family Cricetidae; genus Dicrostonyx; species Dicrostonyx torquatus. The sequence continues at coordinate 1,267,991 of JAQHUG010000201.1, forward strand.
GAAAAAATATAAACCAATAATAGATTTATATACTCTGGATTTTTAATATGCCACTTCTATAAAATTTTGATTTTGTTGTTGTTTTGAATGAGCTTGTGAGATGAGGGATTTAATGCCATGCATCCAATGACCAGGGGGTAGTGCTGTCATGAAAAAAGAACTGGAACATATTGACCAAAGCATCCAACGTCCTACAGCCTAACCAGTAAGTGACTAGGCATTTGTCCATTCCAGCAGATGGACATTAGTCCTAAAAGCAATATGATCGTGTATGTTCATCAAGGTTGTTTTCTATAGAGGAAAATTTCACCCACCATTGTTCCAGCAGCTGTTCACACTGAGCATATACACTTCCAGTTGGGAAGAGATGTCACTGCCCATTCATCTTTGAGTGGGATAAGCTTTCCACATGAAGAAAGAAATCACCCTCTAATGTGACCATTTGGTATCCACCAAGGTAACTCTGGTAGCAGATGCAGTCATCAACAGTGCAGTAGAGAATATCCACTTGAAAGCTCTTCCCAAATGTTCAAGATAAAGCCTCCTCAGATCTCTGGTGTCCCAACAATCAACATATGAAGTATTTAAAGTCCTTTCCATTCTAGCAGATTTTCATGTGTGTAATATTTTTATAGTTAAATGTGGCATGCTGATGGCTCTCAAAATAAGTAAATAAGTTACAGATCACAACAAATAATTTAATATCTTCTGCCTTGTAGTAATTGTGGTCTAAGAACCAGTCATACCTCTGTGTGTTCCTTAAATACGGTAATGGCAAAAAACATAAAAACAAAAGACACTCATACTTTCATTCAGACTCCAAATGAAGCTCATTTGAAATGAGTTGGTTTGATGAGAAAGGAGAGATCTGTGCTGCATGACACAAAGTCATTTTGAACCCGAAAGCACCTGCTTCTTCTGATTAGGTCTCATGTGTTTATTCTTTGACAGTGTAATACAAATTTACAATGTTGTTTGATCAAAGCGCTACTTAAGCTATCTTCTGTTAATACACACCCACCTGCCAAATTCCTTCATCCCAAGTTCTCCTCCATGCTTTAATGTCATGTGTGTGTGTGTGTGTGATATATCCCATTTAATAAGTACATTGGTTTTTATTTACAAGGTGGTAAAGTACCAGTGTCTATACTACTGAGGAACATGTCTTCCCTTCCCTACTAGGTATTAGCAACAAGCAGGTAATCAGCAAGAGGTTAGGCCTTATTAGTCCCTCTGCCATCCATGCTGGAAAGTTGATGGGCTCAGTCTTGGGAAAGTCTTTTGTAGGTAGCCACTTCTCTTTTGAGATCATGTCATCAGTCAAGAAGATGCATCCTTTTACCTATTCTTCTATAATCTTTATGAGTTTTGGAGGGAGTAATATAGATATCAGTGCTCTTTTGTTGATTAGTGATGTCCAGATGTCAACGCTGAGGCTCTATAACTGCTTGTAGAGCCTGCCTATTTGTATATGCAGTAAGCTACCAGGTCTACGACTGCCTGTATTTTATAGCTGTCCCTTATCCATATGGCCACTACCATTATTATGATTCAGGCCTTTGAAATTCAGTTTGAGTCATTTTAATATCTTCATAGATGGTGCTTCTGATATCAGGGTTACCTGGGAGATTTTAGACACTTTCTTCCCTATGTTAGTAGCTCTTTTCATCAACTTCTATTAATACAAGAATATATGAAGTACTTCTTACTGTTTCCTCTATTTCACACATGGAGATTTTAAGCATATTTATAGAAATACATTAACACATGCTACATAACAGACCCTCAAGAAATATTCACTGAATTAATGTATATTTTAACTTGCATTGACTACTCACCTAATACTTCCTAAAGTATAGTGTATATACTTAATTGTGCATGTATCCATAGGGCAGCACTGCATGCAAGAACACATTCCTTAGTCATGTAATATTAGAATGATGTTCTAAATTATATAATTATGTCTACTCTACTAAAAGAATTTGCTTTTGCCAGTAATGTGAAGCAAAGGTTATGTGACTAACCACTTCATGGATATAGTTAAATATCTATTGGAATAAATAATAAGTCACTTAGAATTCAGTCCAAACTGCTTACCATTTCTTCAGTCTACAGTCTTATTTCCTTCTAAGTTCCCAGGAATTCTCTCTAAACTTATAAAATTATTTTTTAACGCATTAAATATCATGTTAAATGTTTGCTTTTCTTATGCTTATTAATGTCCTATCTTCTGGTTTCTTTTCACAGTTAGGCTTTCTTAATTCTTGTGGGTTTTTTTTTTTGATACAACATTCAGTTTATATGGACACCTGGCTCATATATTCTCAAGCTACAGGCTAAAGAGTCTTTGCATTATCAACTTCCTTTTGTAACAGTTCTCACTATTAAAATATAGTTATAATAAACCATATATTAAATGAACATATATGATAATTCTGACAAATACATGTTCATTAATGAATTTTATCCAGACAATGGACTATAGTGCAATCTATACTTTATTAATATGGGGGATATTCCTCTAAAGTCAGGTATCTGACAGCTAGAATTTGAACTTAGGCATGTGCATATGATACCAAAGTACTGTTCTCATTTCTATCTATCTAGTATATTTTGAGATAAGATTCCATGTAATGGTTATTTGTAATTGCTGTTTTGATCAGTTTGGGAAATACCAAGAAGATTAGTATAATAAATTTCTGCATGTAATCTTTGAGGGAATTTCCAGTGACAAATACTTCATGAGTGATCCGACCTTAATGAATGGATTAAGCCATTGATGAATTTGAAATTAGAACTGACTAATGAGAGGTTGTTGCATTCTGTAAATGGAGAATATCCTTGACAGATCAATCACTCTCGACCTCTTTCTGTTACTTCTCCTCTCTTTGTTCACCATATTACAAGCTCCTTTAGTACATGAAATACTATTATTGATTGAAACTTTTAAAACTGAGAGTAAAATAAATCTTTGCTTCAGTAAATGTAGTACAACAATATAAAACTTGGCTTGCAGACTCCCCAAAGATAAAGTCCATTTTTTAAAAAAAGAGTCTTTATTTTATAGCATTTACACCTAGTGTATCATCTTTCATTTGTTGTGTAGTCAAATGAGATTTGATTATTAGTGAACAACAATAAGGAGAGTGAACAAATTTGCTAGTTCATGTGTGTTTGTTCTGTGGCCATTTTCTGTAACTAGACAAGGCCTCAAGCAGGGACTTTAGG